>JARDWD010000508.1:3000000-3470000 GCA_029034505.1 Ornithoptera priamus | reverse complement strand
CCACTATCACCACCATCACTACCATCACCACCTAAACCACCATTACAACAATCACTACTATATATAATAAGAATAAGAATAATAATAAGAAGAATAAGAAGAATAAGAATTATCATCATCATCATCATCATCACCACCATCACCACCATTACCACTATCTCCACCACCACGACCATCACCACTATAACCACCATCACCACCATCATCACTATAACCACTTTCACCACCATCACCACCTTCACCACCACCATCACCACCATAACTACCATCACCACAATCACTTTTATCACCACCATCACCACCATAACCACCATCACCATCATCACCACCATCACCAACATCACCATCATCACCACCATCACCACCATCACCACTATAACCACCATCACCACCATCATCACTATAACCACCTTCACCACCATCACCACCATCGTTTATGGTGTTTATGGTTTTCGTTATAATGTAGAGAGTAAGATGATCCTCTTAGTTTACCGTTCCTAATAACTAAAAGGTGAATATTTTTTCAACAGTATATAGATCTTATACGAAAGATATACTACAACTTCATCATCATCAACCGATAGACATCCGGTGCTGACATAGGCCTCCCCCAAGATCTCCATATCGATCGGTTTCGCGTTGCTCGCATCCAGTGTGGGGGTCCCCGCTATTCTCACTATATCGTCGGTCTACTATGTGGGAGGGAGGCCTCCCAACACTACGTCTACTGGTATGCGGCCGCCAGGAAAACTTAGTAAAGTCTAAAACGGACGAAAGCAACGTAAATTTAAGGTAAATATTACAGAAAAATAAAAACAACGACACCTATATGGAATTACTATATATACTTTGATTATGTCAACCAAGTTTATTTTTTGTGAATTGTGAGTGTCTTTGTGTTTTTTGTGAATGGTAGTTATGGTGGTGATGGTGGAAATGGTGGTGATGGTAGTGATTGTGGTGATGGTGGTTATAGTGGTGATGGTGGAAATGGTGGTGATGGTAGTCATTGTAGTGATGGTGGTTATGGTGGCTATGGTGGTGATGGTGGAAATAATGGTGATGGTAGTGATTGTGGTCATGGTGGTTATGGTGGTTATGGTGGTGATGGTGGTAATGGTGATGATGGTGGTGCTGGTGGTGATGATGATGATGATGATGATTCTTATTCTTCTTATTTTTATTCTTATTATATATAGTAGTGATTGTGGTGATGGTGGTGTAGGTAGTGATGGTCGTGATAGTGGTGATGGTGGTGACGATGGTTATAGTAGTGATGGTGGTAAGGGGGTAATGGTTGTGAACGTGGTGATGGTGGTGATGATGGTTATGGTGGTGATGGTGATGATGGTGATGATGGTGGTGATGGTGATGATGGTGGTGATAGTAGTGATGGTGGTAATGGTGGTGATGGTAGTGATTATGATGATGGTGGTGATGGTGGTGAGTTGGTAATGGTGGTGATGGTGGTAAAGATAGTAATGGCGGAGATTGTGGTAATGGTGAAGTTGGTGATGGTGGTGAAGGTGGTGATGGTGGTTATGGTGGTAATGGTGGTAATGGTGGTAATGGTGGTAATGGTAGTGATTGAAGTGATGGTGGTTTTGGTGGTGATGGTGGTAATAGTGGTGAAGGTAGTGATGATGATGATGATGATGATTTTTATTCTTATTCTTATAATATATTGTAGTGATTGTGGTGATGGTGGTGATAGTAGTGGTTGTGGTGATGGTGGTGAAGGTGGTGATGGTGGTGAAGATGGTAAAGGTGGTGATCGTAGTGATGGTGGTTGTAGTAGTGATTGTGGTGATGGTGGTGATAGTAGTAATTGTGGTGATGGTGGTGAAGGTGGTGATGGTTGTGAAGATGGTAAAGGTGGTGAACGTAGTGATGGTGGTGGTAGTAGTGATTGTTGTGATGGTGGTTATGGTGGTGAGGGTGGTGATGGTGGTTATGGTGGTGAGGGTGGTGATGGTGGTTGTGAAGGTTGTGAAGGTAGTGAAGATAGTGATCGTGGTGATGGTGGTGAAGGTGGTAACGGTGGTGATGTTGGTGAAGGTGGTGATGGTGGTGATAGTAGTGATTGTGGTGATGGTGGTGATAGTAGTGATTGTGGTGATGGTGGTTATGGTGGTGATGGTAGAGATGGCGGTGGTGAAGGTGGTGATCGTGGTGATGGTGGTGATAGCAGTGATTGTGGTGATGGTGGTGATAGTAGTGATTGTGGTGATGGTTGTTATGGTGGTGATGGTTGTTATGGTGGTGATGGTAGTGATGGTGGTGGTGAAGAGCCAATCGCACCTATGGGGTTCATTATGTTAGTACAGCTAAATTAAACAATAGTTGCATAAAAAATACATTACAAAAAAAAAAACAGCAATGAAACAAAATCATAAACAGCTGATGCTCGGATCGACGAGCGCACGGGCGCGGCGGGAACATTTGATGTATTTGGTTACAATTTGAACCTTATATCTTAGGGCCACGGAGCATTAACATTGGCGACCGGGCGCTCGTTGATCCAAGCATCAGCTGTTTTTGATGTTGTGTTGCGGCGACGAAGTTCGCAACCGGCCACGTCTCGTTTCTCGTGGGAACGAAGAGTGGGCTGCGGATAGCCACTTTGCTACTTTGAATGTGATTAGAGGTAGATAAAATTGATAAAGTATGTGAGATGATAAAGGAAAGAAGAATTGATGTTCTGTGTGTGAATGAGACCAAACGGAAAGGATGCGACACCATCACACATGGACCTTACACAGCCACTGGTCAGGGGTCCCTGAAACCAGCAGAGGCTGTCAGGGAGCCGGTGTGCTGTTTTCTGCTAGAATGAACGAATGTGTAACTGACTTTGCTTGTGTGAGTCCTCGACTAGTCTAGGTGAGGTTGAAGGTTGGCTTTACCTGCGTCTTCATTCTAGGCGTGCATACTCCACAAGATGCGGGATGGAACCGGTCCTCGAGAGCCCAATTCGAAAAAGATGAATTTTGCCACAGTTTAAAAGATGTTCTGGATGAATGTAAGCATAATGAAAAATTTGTAATGCTTGGTGATTTTAATCGATGGGTTGGAGTGCAGCGTGATGGATATGAAACTGTGTTAGGGAAATTCGGTGATGAAAGAGTGAATGAAAATGGAAAGTCTGCTTGAGGTCTGCTTGGAGTGAGATTTTGTGGTAACAAAGACAATGTTTGACCACAAAAAGATCGTTCAAGAATGGAGTCGTGGAAGTGGCAAGTGATGTTTGTGGTGTGAATAAGAGAAGAAAAGGAAGTATGTTGAAGACTGTAGGTGCAGAAGTACAGAAGGCGGTGTCTGAAAAGAGGAAAGCATGGCAGCATTGGTTGGCAGCAAAAGCCAATCAAAGAATGGACAAGGCGACGATAGAAGATGTACAAAATTCGAAGAATGAGTATATAGATGCAAGAACGTAACAAAGGATGTGGTTGACAGAAAGAAAATGAATGATAGAGAAGAATTTGAAAGAATGTTATCTTATGACTTCCGGACCAACATTAAGTTCTTCTGGAAGTTCATAAGAATAGCCAGAGCTAATAACTTGACAAAATCAGGAACCAGGAGAGAAAATTTGTGGGTGGTGAAGAATGTATTCTAAAGAGGTTTTTTTTGTTTTACGTGGGGGAAATCCCTGCAAACCCGTCCCCCTCGAACCCGTCGCCCAGAGGCCATGGGAGCCAAGAGAGAAAACTCTCCCGGCTCCCTGCGGCGGATCTAATGTTGGGCCCGCCGCCACCCGTTATACGGCCGCGTAGGATAGGAAGAACGGCGCATCGCAATACCGATACTCCTCTTCCCCGCGGCCCCACCGCTGCCGCATCGCCGGTGCGACACCGGTGAGTCGCCGAAGGTATTCCCTCCGCGACTCCACCTCGGCTGCAAGGGGCAGCATAAAGCCGCTCCGCAGCCTACCGGCCGCATCCATGGTGACCTGCGCTTTACAACCGGTGTTCTAACCTGGAGCAACCGCCTCCGGCCGGCCGGATAGGTTCCTCTTCGCTTCACCGTGTATTGCGCCCGCCCCTCCGCCACGACAAGGTGGGAACCCGTTGGGGGGATCGAGAGAGGTATGCCAGGATCGTAGCAAGTGGAGAGAGGTGGTCTTTATCTACACCATTGGAAACGAGGCGTGATATATATGTCTGATTTTTTTTTAATCAGGATCAATTTTTTTCCGCGCCATCATCAAAGGTAATCATTACTACTATCGTCCGACTTCGTTTTCGAAAGTGGTCTCCTAACAATATTAATAGTATAATATCGGCAGATTGTAGATATTAGTAATACTAACTATACTGGTTAGAAAAGTCTAATTTATTTGGTCATTCAAACTATTATTTTTTGCACATGGTATCGAAGCAGGCAAAGAAGGCTGTTGGCGACAGCAACCCAACATCTTGAATACCAACCTATTCATAGGAATCATTCGTCCAAACAATTACTGCGCTCGATTCGAAAATCATCATCATCTCAAGCAATGGACGTCCACTGCTGAATATATATCTCTTCGGTAATGTATTCTGCCAAACACTATTTACGCTGTATGAGTTCAGTGGATTCCAGCGATCTACCAGAATCCCAGGGGTCTGTAAACACCTCGTTTTCCACTAAGTGATCGCCATTCCGCACTATTAGGCTGCAATTAGAAATAAAGTTAACTAAGTACATAAGTAGTTTACGACTAAAGCGTAAATATCCACCAACAAACTATTATAGAGTTAGGTGGAGTTTATGAATAATAATACAAAGATTATTTTGGAGTACAATAAAAAATGTATTCCGTTTTGTTCTTTCGTCTATAAAAGCTAATTAAACGGAAACATAAACTAACGTATCCTATTTATCGCGCGTTAAACGCCTGCTATTTACGACACAGTACCCGTTTAGTTTATTTAACACGCTATAATGCCTAAACAGCGATCCTAACCGGCCTCGTACCTCACGAATAGCATCAACATTAGCATCTGCTAGATATCAAGCGATTTCAGGAAATACGCTGAAGATGCTATTTTTATGTACTTTAATCTGTCAATTGCCACATTGGCGGGACAGTGGGGATATATAAAGTGCTAAGTTTGTTCCGCATAGCTTTTATATGACATACCTAAATAATAGCTGTGAATTGTTATAACTTTAATTTCCCGAACATTTTTCGTCTACTCTATAACTATATATATTCAAGAACTTATATTGAAGAAATAGTACAGTCCTACAAGTAACCATAAGTATAAATTACGGGAGGCGATATATATACCATAATCGCCTATTTTTTACATTCGGTTATATAGTTACAGTAGTTCTAAATATGGTGCTGTAGCTTAGCGATAGCCATACGCCGCTTATTGTTGTACGAGCGCAATAACGTGTTGTGTAAATGTCCCAACTAGCAATATATTCTTAAAGTCAAGTGTATTGCGTACGTCCAACGTCCTACACTAATATTACATTTGTTGTGTAAATGAACTCTATTAAATATCTAGTAGATTTCATTTATTACAGGTAAATAATAAAGCAAGAATTTCACATACATTGAAAACGCCAGATTAAAACCCGATAAGGAGTCGTTTACTGTGATTTGTAATGCTTTGACGCAATGTTTGTACATCACTGTTGGAAATTGATTTTGATTAAATTATTTACTCGTATTTTACTGTTGTTTAGTCAATATAACTGTATACGAATAATATTAGCTTGAATTATTACGTGTTGTCGAATTCCTCGTTACAATTAAAGCTGTATATCAAACTTAATAGACGAAAGAACAAAGCAGTTTCATAAGTAATACTGTAATTATAATACTCTTAAGTTCAATAGTAGATAATAATATACTTAATAATAATACTAAAACTGGAAGTGCTATGTGTAATAAAATTATTAATAAAAATTTTATTTAAAAATAATGTTTAGGTAAAAACGGAAGAAACTTTTTCTTGAGCACGCGGAATGTACCTAGAGCTGTTCAGTGCATGCGACACCGCCGCACGCGTTGCACGTTAAACCGACGCGCCGTCAGCCGGAATGTGACAATCATTGATAATTATTAATAATAATAATAAATAGTTCTATATAAAAACGACAGTTAAGTGATAAACATTAATTGTACGCGATAACAAGTGAGTAAATATTCAAAATGTGTATATATAAAGCCTAAACACCCCAACGTTCCCGATGTGATATTTGAAATAATATACGATAAGTTTAAATCGGTTTCAATTGGGGCATGGAAAAAAAAACAATAAAAATATTGTTTTATTAATAGTTTACATACGAGTATCTTAAATTACAATTAGTCTGTAAGGTTATGAAAAATATAATATCAACTAATTATCCAAGAATTATGTATTGCATTATTTGTTTATTTTTGTAAGGTCGCTGTGTTATATGTAGAAAAATATCTTAGCGAAGTTTTTGCGGGGAAACTGCGAGCCAGAGTTAGAGAAGGGCTGCTGATAAAAGTGCCATTGGAATTTATTGTCAGTTAACAAGTATGTAGTTCACGAACGCATCAATGGATTCCCGGACAATATTTTTGATAGAGCGCGAGTACTATTTGGATGGCGTCCAGGTACAAAAATACAATGCTTAGAGATGTCTCGGTGCAAGTCTGCCTGGGAGCGCGGCCGCGGCGGCGTCCAGCCCGCGGACATGCGGCGCTGCATGCCTTGCATACCGCCGCAGATATTCTCTCATTGCCCCCTTTTTTTTATTCAATTAAGCTACGAGACGAGTTCGACGTTCACCTGTTCATAAGTGATACGGCTAGCCGTAACGAGGCGTTAGTTAATATGATATATATACTGCAGCTCGCAGCCTGAGATGCGTTGAATCTCATTACCCTAGTAACTACACAGCATCCTTCAAATCGGAGCACAGTAATGTTTGCAGTTGGTTTACGACAACAGAGATCAGTAAATTCTCTCATTGCTTCTTTTAAACGGATACTAGGAAGTGCGCTGATGAAGATCTTGACCGGTGTTGATTCGATCTACTAGGTAAAATAAAAACCTTAGTCCTTTTAATTATTTTCATCATCATCAGACTTTCTCAATACATTGCTGGGTGCATGCCTTCTCCAATGTTTTCCATCAGATATGGTCTTCCGTTTTTCACATCCACCCACTTTCGATCGCGCTTGCGATGTCCTAGGTCCATCTCGAAGGAGAGCGTCCCACACCTCTGCATTTTGTACGCGGCCTCCACTCCAAGACTTTACTTCCCCACCAGCCAATTATCATAGTGGGTATATCATGTGTCTTCACCATCGAAATATTTTCTTTGCTGGAATTCTTCTAAATAGGTACCACCACAGCGCCCATTTCTGCCACCAAACAGTACTGTGCAAACATTACTGTGTTCTGGTTTGAAAGGTGTTGTAGCTAGTGGAATTTCTGGGGGTTACCAGACTTAAAATCCTGTCCCAACGACCAATACAATCTGGCGCTGTGTATATCATAAAGCAATGGTGTTATAAAGGTATTGCTTACCATCAGGTAACGGCTAGCTCGTTACATCAAATGAATAAAGATAATAATTTTACCGTCAACTCGCGCTTGGCTAGGGTAGTGGGGGAATGGCACTGACTTGGTGAGTGACCAAGTCCCAATGGTAACATTGTTAATGTTTATTTATTTATATATAAATTATTTGTCAATATCTGTGCCGTTTTATAAAGTCTTGTAGTGGAGGCATGTCTTGGGGTGGAGGAGGTGGGAGTGGAGTACTGTTTAGTGGCAGAAATAGGCACTGCGGTGTATCTAACCAGTAAACTTTAGAGGACATCTGTCATTCTCTAAGACTGGACCACGTCTTCCAATCATCTTCTATGTAAGAATGAACTGAATAAGCAGATACCTGGTAATCATTTTAGTTATTTATTTTATTTAAATGATAGATAGTTTAAAGCCTGTATTATCTAGACTTAGGAATAAAAATAATTTGAAAACTTATTACATACATTTTCTTTTTCTTTATACAATTAAGCGAAAAGGCGGGCGGAATGTTCACCTGATGGTAAGTGATACGCCGGCCTACAATAACATGGCGCTTGTTAGGATATTATACACTGCGCTCCACGCCTGGGACATAAGATGTTGATGCAGATTAGCCCAGTGTTTGCACAGTACTGTTTAGAGAAAGAGAGGAGCTGCGGTGGTATCCACCTAGACGGTCGCCGGCACCAAGGAACCTACAACCTGTACCTCCTCACTAACTATCAGCTTCTATTGTTTTAACTCGTAGTTCTAGGAATAAATTACTTGATAACAAGCAATTATGAAAACAGGTATACGCCCGGTTTGAAGGGTGTTGCAGCTAGTGAAATTACTTTGGCTATTAAACTTAATGTTTTACATATATATCTCACAGCGACTAGCGTAATCTGGTGCTGTGTATATCATCAAAGTAGGTTGTTACGGACGTGCAGTTACCATCAGACGTACTTCCCCGACTTGACTAATAAAAAAAAATTAATTGCCCGATCCAATTAATCAATTTATAAAACTAAGACGGAGTGCAATATAAATAATATGAAAGAAAATTCAATTGTGTTAACGTTTGATTATTCATTGTTTAACAAAAGGCACAAGCCAAGCACTCGATAATGTAATTAAACAATTTTCTTCAATCGTAATTACGATGATAACTCCATTAACATGTTAAATACCTCCATGGTGTAGTGGCTAATTGCTGCTAACACGGAGGTATCCGGTTCGAATCCGGAGCGATGTTATTTAGATTAACCGAAACTCATTATCTGCGTTGCTATTCCCTTTCCGCACCACAGTTGTATTAATCTTGGTTGCCGTTGATTGGTAAGATTAAAAAAAATTACAGCTTTTTTGTTTATTTATGATTTTGCTTAATCCTTTATCAATATCCTAATAGGATTTCCTTATAGTTTTCCTTTTTATTAGTGTCAAAGGGAGTCTTGAACCACTCGCCATCTCGGGAGAGTGTTGCAGAATGTTATTGAAATAAATTACTATATATAACTTTTCTATATATCCATATATATATATATATATAGCATATATATATACAACGTATATAGCTATATTATTATGTTGCCATATTCTAAAACCGGTTTCTTATATAATAAAGAGAGTATTTGCAAAGGAGAATGGGTAAAGAATTTGAGAGATATTGTATCATGTATACTCACGTGATAAGGCTACTGTACCACAATTGTGGTCTATACAAATTGGCCGTAATTCATTTGGCCAGTGACCCCACGCGTGTGGTTGTTGCAACTATTCTACTCAATGACCATCTCCGTTGGATCAATTTGTTGGTGCTCTAAGTTCCTCAAAGTATCCAATATTAGCGCTTTAGTAATTGTTTGAAGTGCACCAGTACCACCGCCTTTAGTTGTGGATATGATTGATTATTGAACCTTTCACGTCCCAGATCTTCATGTTGTAACTACCTTTGTTTGTATTGGTTCAGGTAACACCATGGGGTCGATGTTCAGGAGCGAGGAGATGGTGCTGTGCCAGCTGTTCGTGCAGCCAGAGGCCGCGTATATATCCATGTACGAGCTCGGAGAAGCCGGCATCGCACAATTCAGAGACGTAAGTGTAATTACTAACATATTGCGACATTTATGGTGATATTACTATACCTCATTGATGGTAGGTCTCCGTCACCAGAGACCGTCTAGGTAGGTACCACCACATCGACTATTTCTGCAGGTCCAACAGTAATATGCAAACATTCTGTATTCCAACTTGAAGGATGCTGGAGCTAGTGAAATTACTATGGAAAAGAGACAACATCTTATGTCTTAAAGCGACGAGTGCAAAGTAGTGCTATGAATAACTTCTTAACTATTATCACATTGTTATGGGCAGTTATCACTTACCATCAGGTGAACATCCGCTCGTCTCGTCGCTTCGTTGAATAAAAAAAATCTTTTACCTTTACCCTACATAACTGAAGTTACGACTCATTAAATTAGTAATAATAAATTCTCAAGTAACTGCTGAGATTAGACTGAATTCATCATCATCATCTGATAGACGGCCACTGTTGGACATGGGCCACCAAAGATTCCCACGTCGATCGGGTAGGGATTCATATGGAGAGATTTGGGCGATTTCCCACCACGCTGACCCAATTCAGATCGGTGAAAGCCAGAGCATCGTTTGTTGATTATCAGGGTGCAGCACGAACAGCTCAGGTTGGTTTGCATCCCGTTTGCTGTGTGATGACCTCTTTGCATACCGTTGAACACGTCATTTTTCACTCAACTACGACAGTGTTATGAGATCAACCATGATTCAAATTATTTTCTTATTTCCCTCTAAATATCTTTCCTCTCTTAAATTAAGAGTTTCTTAATATAACTCTATATATAATGTCTTGTTAATGTTATGACGAGTGCCATAACGATGGCTAATTTATGTCATGACGCGTCTAAACATACTAATCGTAAATTTGCTTGAAATATAAAACACTCCTGATTTACTTCAATTCAATGAAATTGTCGATTTAGAACTAATTTAGTTTCTACATTAAAACATTAAATAAAAGTTATAACTTATTAGTTACGAAGTTAATAACAAAGACGAATTTTCATTTCCATCCATCTTCAAGAAGAGTCATTAAATGGTTACTAATTATTATTAAGTTTTCAAGTTAAGTTCATATATACAATAACGTCAAACCAAAGTTATATTAAAGTAGTTAAGAAAAAAAAGGAATTTATTAAAAGAAAGAAAGAATGAGAAAGATATATTTTATTTGTCTAAAGCCTGTATTCTTTTTTTTTACTGAACAACATAAAACATAATTTACAAACAATAAACTGGGGGTGTAAGGGGTCCCGCACAACATCTCACAGGATCCAAGCCAACCTCACCTGCTCGTGGTGCATCAACCGCATTGGGCAAGAATGGTGCGAAATGGCCCAAATCCTACCATATAAACCAATACCCGATCGAGGTGGGAACCTTTGGGGGAGGCCTATGTCTAGCAGTGGACGTCTATCGGCTGATGATGATGATAAATGGACAAACATGGACTTGGCTCTGCATGGGGGCATGCAACCACAAAATTGATTTTCAGCTCCACCATTTCCCTAAGAGGAAAACTAATCAACATAAAGGACAGGTACAAAATCTTTACACACACATGGTGGAATATACTTTGAGGATATCTGGATTACAGATTATTTTTATTGCTCCATCGTTAGCCATGATTTATATCTGGCTTCAAAGCTATTAACTGTCTTCAAGTCTCTAAAGTAAGGAATGTCATACTTAAAGCTGCCGCGGAAGTCAGCCGAGCAATGCGAAGGTATTACGAGCATATTAGTAGTAGCTCTTGTGTTATATGAAGTATCATTGTAAGCTCTTAAAAAAACTATTTATATTGAATAATTGACATTTAAAACATATAGGATACTAGCTGTTCCTCGTCCGCTTTACTAAATGTAATATAGAGTTGGATTTGAAATTTAACCAACCCGCTAATCAGGCTCCTTCGCATCATTAACACCCCCATAGTGGTAACATTTCGTAAAATCCATTCTTAGCTGACCTATACTCGGCAAAAGGTATATTCCTACCAAATTTCAAGTCTCCAAGTCTTATGGTTCCAAAGTCATCGTGATGAGTGTCTACATAGGTAGAAATCTCTTATATATATATATATATAAATAAGTACAAATAACACTAATAATATTATTTAATTTAAGTGCAGATAACAAAGTAATTCGCTCAGAAAGATGGTGTACTCTGAAATTTAACTATTACCAGATCATGTACCAACCTGAGTTATATGACTATACTATAAGACGAGCAGGACGTTCATCTGATGGTAAGTGCTACACCTACCCATAACAACGTGACGCTAGTTAAGATGGTATACACAGCAGTACATGTTGCCCGTCGCGTTGAGACAAGATGTTCGTTACCCCAGTAATTAACACTAGTTACAACGCCCCTTAAGCCAAAACACAGTAATGTCTGCCTTACTAAAACCGAGACGGTCTATAGCAATAGAGTTCTACCACCAGGTAAAAGGGTTGCCTCAGAGAATATCTCATGTATGATTTATTTAGATGATATCTGATATCCTAACTTCCGGTTAAGTTCGCGCTTTATCCCGTTGGCGTAACTACGCTGTGTACGCCGCCCCTGGGTATCTGCTGCTTCCACACGACATCTAACAAATATTTATAAGTCTCTAACGGTATCTACTTGGAACTGTGGTAATAAACAAGACTATCTAAGTGGTACAGCGTCACCAAAACAAACTTGAAGCCGGATAACAACTATGTCGATATTATGTTTATCATTTGAAACAGTTAACGGCCACTGCTAAAATGTTTCCAACGGACATCAGTACTGTGATAATATCAACTTGTGTATCTCTTTTCGCTCATTTCACATGCTATATACTAGCAGCTCATGCTGAAATTTACTGGTGGTAGGTCACTGTTGCTGGAGACAGTCCAGCAAGTAGAAAGTACCACCAATAGGTACCACCTCAGCGCCAATTTCTCCCGCCAAATAATATTGAGATAAACATTACTGTGTTCAAACAGCTAACATTATTTTAGCTAGTGAAATTACTGAGGTAACAAGAGCGTAATATCTTATGTCTCGACAAGCAAAATATGGTGCTGTGTATATCATCCTAATTAGAGCCAAGTTGAATATCTCACTAGCATCATCACTTCGCGGAGTTAAATAAATAACTTATCCTTAATAAATTTCATATTAACATCTTAACTCTCATCGCAAAAAGGTTTACTTAAGTTTAACCGTTTTCTAATTAACCATATAATTGTCTAAGGCATTGTAGTTTGTATTTACTTTAATTACTGGGATAACGAGATTCAATATCTTGTCTCAAGGCGACGAGCGCAATGTGGTACAGGACATATTATCCTCACTAGCGCCACATTGTTATGGTAGTTTAAGATTTCGTATGTATACTTATATATCCATATGTAAGTGTACACCCTCTTATCTCTCCTATATCACTGTCCACCTCTCCAACCCTTCTTCATCCAATATTATCTCGTTTGGTTACTTTTAATCTTCTTTTTCTTTTTATTTTTTATTTAGCTCGCGGATACCAGGATCCGTAAACCTTGAGTCCGATGAAGCTGCTATGGTCGTGTAACTAGTGGCACAAATTTCATAATATAAAAATATTTTAAAAAAAAGCGCAACACTTACCATCAAGTGAACGTCTTGCTCGTCTTGACGCTTCGCCGAATAAAAAAAAAAACTAGAACTATTTGTTCGTTTTACTTTCTAGAAATTAATATTAGTTAAAGAAGTGTTTTAATATTTTCGTTTTAGTTTTAAACCTTACTTTTCCTTCAACTATTCGGGGGGCTTGTTTTTGTTTTCGAGGGAAAATCTTCGTAAGATACCCTGCATCGTGAGGTAAGTCAGGATTATGTGAGATTTTTACTCTCTAAAACACCTTCGGTGCTCTGCATCAGTGCATTCGCAGAGGCTCTGGGATCTCTTACGGAACGCACCGGTGCCTCTCTACATTTTGTGTCAGCACGTCTCTAAGGGCCAAACTCTCCTAGACACCATCGACGAGTAATACTGATGTCCCACGCAGATTCGCCCACCCTCGAGGCCCGCGAAACTCCTAGACTCTTTCAGTCGCCTTCTACGGCAGGCAGGGCTTACCTTAGTCCTATTCTTACTAGCCTGGGACTACAGGGCTCAATTAAACTTAACTAAACAAAAAGCAACGTGGAAGATAATTTTCTAATCGCTCTGACATTTTATAAATATCAAGAAAATTGCTGTTTACATGTTACTTCAAGCTGACTCTCGAACCTTGAACTTTTAGTAAATGTTAACATGCTACTAAATACTTTTTCGACAGTATAATCGTGTTTATAAAATAACGTTTATTTCGTTACAATGAACGCGACAGAAATATTATTTTTTATCTGTGTATAGTTCGAGGTCGGGACCACAATCATTGATAATAATATTTTCTATACGATATTATCACGCTATTCAAATGTCTTAATTACGCTTAGTTATTAACAAGGACCTTTTTTTGTTTCGGGGGAGAAATCATCAAAAGATACGCTGCTTCTGTGGGGAAGGAAGGGTTATGTGAGACTCTTACTCACTAAAACCCCCTCAGTGATCTGCGCCAGTGAATTCGGAGAGGCTTCGGGATCTCTTATACAACGCACCGGTGTCCCTCTACACTTAGTGTGAAAACGTCTGTAAGGAAGAACCTAACTGACGTAGGCATCATCGTTGAGCTATACGCTGCCCAACGCAGGATCACACCCTCAAGGCCCGCAAATTCCTAAACCATTTTAGTTGCCTTCTACGACAGGCAGGGATTACCTTAGTCCTATTCTTACTAGCCCGAGACTACAGCGCTGACCAAGGATATACCTAGCTCGAACTCGGTACTGCCTATAGGATCATGATAATGACATGCTTTTTTTTAATGATTATCATCACATGAGAGGCTGAGTATTCTAGCCGAACGCACTTCAACATCTTTGACCTCATTGACACATTAACACGCCATTAAGGTCAAGTGTTAGCTTATTGTCGATAAATATCAGGGTGAACGTCCTGCTAGCCTCGCAGGTTTAACATAATAAAAATTAAAAAAAACTTAGTCCACAGCCGGTATAACCAGCTGTATAGAGCTCAACTATTAATAAACCTAGTTGTAAGCACGATATCCCACGCAAATTAGGTCTTTCTCGTGCAGTCACACGGAAATTAATAACATATTTCAAACCGTACTAAAAATGGATAAAGGGCGATTAATTTTAAATTCAACAACGTTCATTTTAGTCGACTACACATAATATGCAATACAACAAAGGTGTGGCGTTATGTTACAAAGCAAATTCTATAGATAACATATAAATGTTTATATACAATTGTATATTGGTTACTGTCCGTTCCCCGCCCACTTTGCTAGCCGGAAGAATTAGATTAACTTAGACTCGAAATTTGTCTGAAATATTTCCGCCCGTTAGTAACCCTGCCCCTTGGGCCTCTTCCATTATTACCACCCCTGCAATCTATTGCATAAAATCCGTTCTTAACGGACTTATATATGGCCTTATGGTTCTAGAGATATCGTGACGAGTACACAGGTTTAAATCTCTTATATATCTAAATTAAATAAGTTTTGAATTTAACATCACATTAACTTAAAACGCTTTGTAAAGGTCACTAGTGCAAATATATCATATAAATTATTTCGATTGTCACCACCAAAAGTTTACTAGCACAAAAATTACCGGAATGATTAACGGGATAAGTAACTCTAAAAAAAGCTCCTAGTTAGTAAAAAGCCTAGAGTAGATATTGTTATACAATTTCTTAAAAGGCTAGATTTTTAAAAAAACATCCGGAATACCAAGAGAAAATGGGTTCGAACCCGTGACTAACTTCCCGAACCGCACTTTAAACTTATAGGCTTCTATTACCGGCTTGCACAATGCGCAAGCGCAGAAGCGGCTTGCTCATAAAATACGGACAATAGTCCTATAACAAACAGTCATAAAACTGTCATAACTTTAAAACAATCAACTTTTAGAGTAATTAGGTAATTTACGTACTAATGGTCATTACGGTTTAAATGGTCCATAACACAGGAGACCATAATGATCAAAGAGTTTAAATTCATTTTAAATTAGCTCAATAACGTAATAATACATCCCCTAGTATTTCTTGCCGGAAATTATTTGTTGGCTCTAGCGCTGAACAAAAATTTTTACTATTATTAAGTAATGATGGCGTTTTGGATTGACAAGGTTTTTTTTATTATTTACGTGTGAAATAAATTGCGAATGGTCGCACACCCCGAAAGAAGAAGGGCCGGTAACGGGGTAGTAAAAGGGTACCACGTGATGTTATATCACGGCAACCAACAACCAAACTATGAGACGTGAAGACATAACATTTGGTGGCGATATTGCTTCTGCATTTCTAGGTCAGTGAAGAATGTATATTACAAAATTCTTATTCCAAAGGGGGTAACGGGGGTGGAACTGCCAGTAAAGCGAGCGGGGAAAAGCCAGTGGTTAATAAATGAACTCAAGTTAATAAGCTGAACTAAATAAGCTTCCGTGAGTAATCTTAATTTTGAGTTATACACGCACGCGATAAAAAGTTGGTGGTGGTGTACTTACCTGTCCGAAAATATCGTGCGGCGGACAGTGGGGCTTTCGGGAGCGGCCTTTCGTGACCATCATATCGATTCGACAGTGTTATGCTGTATTCAGGCATCACGTTGGAGTACGCTTTTTTGAACAGGTCAAGGGGGACCATATTTAAATCTTCCGCAATGGTGACAGTAAACGGCATTGCGTCCTTTTTCAACAACCAATTTACGTCTCCACTGTTGGGGCACAGGCCTACCCTTAACATGAGGGTGATGGGCCATAGTCATCACGGTGGCCACACCTTAGAATAAATTCTAATTCATGTGGAAGTTTCCTCGCGGTTTTCCTTCACCGTTTGTATTTCGCTGTTGTTACTAAAGTTCACAAATGTACATAACTTAAATATTAAAGTCATCGGTACATGCCAAGATTCGAACCCGCTACCTTCGGAATGAAGGTCTTACGGTAATAACCGTTAGGCCAGCGTGTTACTGTTGCATTGCGTCCTGTACTCTACAGTACTCGACACCTTTGATAAATGGCCGTTAGAAAACGTACACATCCCCTAAACGATGTAGTTATCTGAGTCCGGACCTCAGGGCTAATATATCGTCCCACAAAGCGACCAAACGAGCAGGACGTTTGGCTGATGATGAAAGATACGTCCCCCAACAACAATTTTGCGTTAGATAGGATGTTAATGCACCGCATGCTCATCGCTGTAGACATAATGTTATCCTATTACCACAGTAATATTGCTACCTACAACGCCATTCAATGGAATAAGGTACAACAGTAATGTTTGCACATTACTGTTTATCGGCAGAAATAGACGCTGTGTGACCTACCTGGACGCTCCAGGTAAAAAAACCTACCCTGAGTCCTAGGATTTCAAGTATCTTAGTGTTCATTTTGTCTTCATACAAATCATGAAAGTTGTTCTTCTCCGCCCTAAACACATTTATTAGGGGTATATTCTTTAAGAAAATAACCTTCTTTTGAGGGAAAGTCAGAGTTATGTGGGATTTGTATGTACTAAAGCCATGGTCATCCTCAGTGCCTTACGGATGGCCTCAGGACTCCAACGGCAGGTACCAGTGTATTCCTGTACCAGTCCATATCAGTACCAGGCCTATAGATTGTGTACCAAAAAAAAAGTTTACTTTGTTAATTTAGAAGTTGGTCGCTTAATTTGAGCATTTTTACTTCGAACTGTAACTACCCGAGTAATATTATCCTCACCAGGATGTTTAGCAACCACTCTTCCAAGTAACCAGCGACAAGGAAGTCATCATATCAAAACTATCTCTGGGGAAATCCATATCTATCGTGAAAGTCAAGAATGTGATAATATTGGGGTAATTTTTATTCAATGGCTTTCGATATTTTTGATAACAAACCCCTTGTTTCGTAATAAGTTAAAAAAAAACTTATTTTTTGCCTTATCCATAACTTTGATTATCAAATTCTTATTTATCACTACAAACTTCTTATATTAATAAAACCCCCTGCCTCTGTTTTGTTGTCGGCAAAAAAAGTAAAAAAAAAACAGTCTAGTATTTTATTTTTAATCATAATCAAAAAAATAAAATACTACACAGTTTTTTTTTTTGCCGATGTTCCTTCCTATGAGTCGGAGTACGGAAATATTTTCCTGTCAGAGAGATTGATGGCTCACCAATTTCTCTGGCAGCACAGGTGTGGCAAATGTTAGTCGAACATAATTTTGATATTACTATAGAAATATTGCGTATAAAATGTCCAAAAGTAAATATATTAAATAGTTTATTTATATATATATTAAACCAAATTATCTAAATAACACATAAGCAGTAACGCGAAAGATATTTACGTTTATCTATTCAAGAAATAATAATATTCACAAAAGCTGAAAATACTTTGTATAAATATATATATATGTATATATAGCTAAATTATTTTGTTTTTTCACTCTTTGAATTCTTACTTAAGAGAATAGTTTTTTTCTATATCATCAATAGGATCATCTTTATGTTCCTCATGGTTTTCTTTAGTATATCTTGTTAGATTTCAGTGTCTATGTTACATTAAGCTGTATCGTTACAAAATGTTGAATAATCAAGTTTTTTAATGTTTTTAATAAATTTGATAATACTTTATGCAAACATATAAAGAAATTCAACGTATTTTTTTTCTTCTGACAAACAACTAAAGGAAAAAGATGTATAGAAATGCGCCTGTCTAAAATAATCCTGACAGAAGGTAAGTCTTCTTACACCAATAACTTCACTATCTACCATTCAAACCGGAACAGTAATCCCTGACCCGTCTAGATGGTCTCCGACAAAATAGATTTTTTCTTAACCTATTTTAAAACAATAAAGGTTTATGTTAGATAATTAGAGCAGGTGGAATCATATGTGTGAGAATATCTTCTGTACATTAGGAATGAAGGCGTCAAACATCTCATCGTAGATCTCTGTAGTATCTAGGTCTTTATAAAGAAAATATCTATATACATAGAACGCTATTTCATCTTAATTGTATACCATACCCTACACACACCTACGTCCTTGAGGGTTGATTGGTAGATAATGTGAGACCCTGTACTCGGAAAATAACACAATATTTATTTTTGCAGATTCTTAGGCGATTTTTAATTCAGACAAACCATTCTTAATTTTAACACAAGTAGTTTTCTAGTTATTTGTCAATCGATATACTGGAGACATTGGTTTTATTTCAACCTTGATTCTTACAATTTGAAGAATATCAGGACCATATTTAAAATTGATTCTCGTTGGGAATGATGCTCATGTGCAGCCCCGTTCTAGGTGATTATTAAAAAAATGTAATTTATTAAAATTCATACTATTAATATACAGCTGTAACTCTCCTAATGATTATACACTAAAAATCAGATAAGTACGTAACTAAGTTAAACATTTTTTTTTAATTGTTTATCTTATTCACAAAGATCTCAACTACGGGAATTGTTATTAGATGAAGATTATTGTTTAAGGCTGATCGTAAAACCGCACCCTATACTCCGAAAATAACTCGACTCATCATCCCCGCAGCTTATCAATAATACAGTACATGTACCACAACCCCATCTTGTTGCATTATAATATTTTTGCCAATAAATAGAAAGCTCTCTATATATATTTTTGTAGATTCTTAGGCTATTTCCAGTTGAGACAGCCATTTTTAATTTTTATGGAAGTAGTTTTCAAGTTGTCGGTGAATCGATCTATTAAAGCGATGGTTTTCATTCCAGCTTAATTCAAGTTACGATTTGATGGATATCAGGACCACTTTTGAAATTTTTTCTCGTTGAGCATTACTAATAAGCCAAAATATATATAAATAAGCTGCACAAAAGTATCATTATACTCGTATGCAGCTTATTTCAAATTTTTACTTGATGAGACTTGACTTTCTGACTGAAGTATAAGTAAAACAATGTGAGAAAACGAATGTCCTAAAGCAATAGCTTGATTTGTCATTAGTGGGTAAACACGGTATACTTTTGTGTGACGTCACCGCGAGGACAGTAAGTACGCATTTATATCAAACACTCGAGATAAAATAAATCTTATTTATCACAGAACCTATCTATGGAGCTTAGAATAATAATTTTAAAGTACACTTATCTCCGAGCACTTTGTGATATAATATTTTCTTGCCTTGGGATTCATTCGACGTCTACATGGTGAAGCCTACACTCATGACATTAAGTGACTCTTTACTTCGGGACAGTTAAGTTTCATCATCATAGAAGTTAAGCTACCGCACTCTTAAAATACAGTTATTCGAACCTTACTAGGTTTGAACTTATTGTTCTTCTTCGTCGGTATCACTATTGACAGAGTGGTCTTAACTTCAGTCTACTGTGAAGGAAATCGACTTAGTCCCAACTATCGGAACATTAAGCGTCCTTTTTCTCTACCCTACGAAGGGACAAGACGATCGAGACGGTCACCCGATGGTAAGTGATACGCCAATCCATAACAATGTGGCGCTAGTTAGGATTATAACACAGCATCTCATTGTGGTCGTCGCCTTGAGATATTATATGTTATAATAGCACACAACCGTTCGTCGGCAGAATTAGGAGCTGCGGTGATACCTGTCTAGACGGTCTCCGGCAACAGACCTATCTACCTAGAGAACCATCTTCAAGAGAGATTTGTTCTCAATAACATGCCAACATATCACGGACCTTGGGTAACACGATACGAGATGTATAAACGGTTCTATTTCCCAACAGGAGTTGCTTGCAAGTTGAATTATTGCCCTATTTTAATCAGGATGTACCAATTTGTTGCCCCGGGTACTGTCGCACCGGTGAAATTCGTAGTGTTGCCATTAACTCATGAATACACAGCCCGCTATAAATAGATTATGAATGGAATGAAAAAAAAAAACTTGAATCGTAAGCTACTGTATAGTATACCAGCTGTTACCCGCTTTGATAACCGTAACACCCTCGCAACTTCCTTTTCGGGAAGGAATTTTGTAAAATCTATTCTTACCTGAACTCTAAATGGCAAAAGCAATATCTCCACCAAATTTTGAGTGTTTGCGTCTAACGGTTTCAGATATATCGTGATAAGTCAGTGAATCTTTATATTTCTCTATTCTGCGATGATGTTGAGCGCTTGGTAGTCATATTGACTCTTATAGCTCGTGTGATTCTGGGCTCTTGGACCCAGGCCATGGCTTGTTACTCTTTATCTCCCATACATATATGATTAAAACATGTACATTATTTTCCTAATAAACTATCAGTATTAATAAAGATTGGTAGGTCTCTGTTGCCGGAGACCGTCTAGGTTGATCTACCGCTAAATAGTAATATGCAAACATTAGTGTGATCCGCTTTGTAATGTGTTGCAGGTAGTGAAATTACTGGGGTAATGACACTACACCTTTTGTCTCAAGACGAAGGAGACAATGTGGTCCTATGCGATGATTGAGAAGGACCTTTACACATCGTTATACTACATGGATCAACATCATCAGCCGATAGACGTCCACTGCTGGACATAGGCCTCCCCCAAAGATCTCCGCATCGATCGGTCCCGCGTTGCTCGCATCCAGTGAGTTCTCGCGATTCTCACCTGATCGTCGGTCCACCTTGCTTCCTAACACTACGTCTACCGCTACGCGGGCGCCAATCGAAGACCTTACTGCCCCATCGGCCGTCGGTCCTTCGAGCAATGTGCCCTGATCACTGCCACTTAACTCTAGCACTATTTTGAGCTACGTCGGTTATCTTAATTAACCTTAGTTCTCCTACGCATCTCCACATTCCTCATTCATTCGCGCAGAGAAACTACAAGCATAGCCCTCTCCATTGCCCTTTGGGTGACTTTGAGCCTTTTTGTAAGATGCCACGTCTCTGTTTCATACGTCAACACTAACAACACCCACGAGTTGAAGACCTCATGGATGTAAGCAATATTTTAAACAGGGCTCCTTATCTTCGGATTATGATTTATTCACTCTGACGTCATACCTGTGAACACGCCAATAGTGTGATACTGACAACACCCTTCTCCTTGTTTTGCATATTTTAATAACAACACACATATGAATAATCGTGCATTCGTGCTATAATCTAAAATATCCCTCCTACGTATACAGACAATATGTTAATGTATTAAGTATGACGGCATTTTCTTTAATGTCTCTTCGTAAAGTACTCCATCACGAGAGGTTAGCTGGCGGTCACGTTGGGAAATTATTTGTCATTAAGGATCAATTCTATTCTGCTTCCAGTACCTTAATTTACGTTTCGCAGTAAAGATATTTTTCGTTCTTTAGCTTCAATTTTGTGGTTATAAGCTGAACCTGATTATATATTGTGTTGGAGCTCGCGTCCAATATATTCAACCTTCCTCCTTTTCCTGTGGTGTATCTGGCGGTGCGTCTCGTATTCCGACGCGTCGCCACGTAGGGATTTTCTGTCGGGAGGGGTGCTTCACATCCCTCCCCGCGGCGGGCCCGTTCGATCCGTTCACCGATCGGGGGTTGCGGAAGAATTGCTCGATGTTATCCCCTGACCCCCGTCCATATTTTCGGAAGTGATTGGAATACCGTGTGAAGCTTTTTAGTCGGTTGGAGTCCGGCACTGCCCCGTTACCGGCCCTTGGTTCCGGAGTGTGCGTCCGTTAGCATTTTGTTACACACGTTAATAAAAAAAAAACTTCCTCCTTTTGACTGTCTGCATTAATATTCTAGTCTGTGTTAATTAACATATCAATATCATATATTTCTTTTTGTACACTTTCTCCTATCTACCAATTGTCATATATATTAGCTAGATTGTTTATATTCTAGCTTGTACTTTTAACTTTTGCATTTATATACAAACGTTTTTATATGTGTAAAAGGAATGAAATAATTCAACAAACCTTATTTCATACGAAACTAAATTTGTACCCATTGCCGTCTAAGTGGTCTTCTAAACTACAAAAAATGTAGTATATACACACATAATACGCGTGAAATTAATCAAGTCCAATACAATTTATTACGTAATCACTTGACAACGAAGCGGACAGAAGGACAAGTGGAGGTGGTCATTGTCATTTCAATTAAAAACAGTAATTGTGCGCGAGTGTCGAATGATATACGGGATACAGCATCCAAACGTATTAATACGAATAAATGTACTATATTACTGTTAATCCCATAAATAAAGCACCACGCTCCTCGCCTGAGACACTGGTGGTAGGTCTCGGTACCACCTCAGAGCCTATGGCAGCCAACAAACAGTACTGCAAGCATTAGGATTCCGGTTTGAAGAGCGCTGTAGCTAATGTACTTGGTGAGGTAACGAGACTCGACATCTTATGTATCAGGCGACGACGACGACGAGACGAACTCGTTACTTCATTTAAAAAAAAAATACCACAAATGTTAAGTCTCGTTACCACGGTAATTTCACTAGCGCTACATCGCTCTTTAAACCGGAACACAGTAATGTTTGCAGAATTCTAGTTGGCAGTTGAAATAGGAGCTGAGATATCTACCTGGACGGTCTCCGGCTATAGAGATCTACCACCAGTGAATCACACATGAGATCAATTCAATTCAGCATCCATACAGACACGATACTTTGTATTCACGCTTTAATTTAATAATTTTTCTCTATATGAATATTTTTATTTAGACAGAAATTATAAATGTTTTATATTTTGTATGAATTTTTTTATTCCTAAATGGAACCAGTTTTAATAAGGATACATACAGGTCAAAAAGTCAGTGCTAAGTTTATTTATAAAATTTATATATTTACTAAATAATATATTATCCAAATGGTCTTCTATAAGGTTCATAAAGAATCAAATTCATTCAATATTCATGTTATTACAAGAAATTACTAAACAATGTAGTTATGCATTAATTAACTTAAATCATTTGCTAGATTATTTGAAAATCTTAATTTTGGGAATAATTGGGAAAAATTTACATTCTGTTATAAAGTCGCAAGAAAAGACAATACAGTTGAGTTTATTATTAGTTATCCTCAGATGAGAGCACGGTATGAACTTATTAATAATACAAATTGGTTAAGTTTTAACTGTCGTATTTGTTCACAGTTGAACCCCCACGTCAACGACTTCCAACGGCGCTACGTGTCGGAAGTGCGTCGGTGCAGTGAGATGGAGCGGAAGCTGCGGTACGTTGGTAGCGAGCTGCCGGAACCGCCTCCTCCACCGAAACCCTCGCCCACAATCCTCAGCCCGAGGGAGATCAACATACTTGAGGTAGGTGATTCGTACTTTGCAACACACGACACCCAGCTAGTACTCTGATGAGCGACGGAAGTCACCAAATATTTTCTAAAATTGAATAATATACTGAAATACTCGAGTCTGAAATTGAATTCTGAAGTGATGACATTATTAAAAGACAAAAAATGTTATGAAAAGAAATACAAAGGACTAAATAAAGGTTTAAATTAGATGAAAATCAAATTTAAATAAATAAATATATATTAAAGCGATAACTGAAAGGCTGAAATGTGATCCATGAAAGAAAAAGCAGAGAAATCTAAAGAAGACACGGTAGGAAAGGTGACAATGAAAATGTATATAGGAAAAAGATATTGGTAATAAAGTAAAGTGGAAAAGAATGACCCCGATCCCACATAACCGGGACAGAACTATCAAAAATACACCTAGCTAGTACAACGAAAATACTAGGTTATAAAATACCAAGCAGTATTTTTAAAAAAGGTAAACAAAGCATGTTGTGGTACTCTGTGCATAAAATAACAAATTTATATAATCTACTTGAAGAAACCAACAGAAAAAAAAATTATATCTATTCTCCATCTATTGGGGCATATTTTTTTTATTGTTATGATTTCTAATACTTCCTATTTTCCAAAAAAATGACAATAAAACGGTACCACTTTTAGTAATTCGTATTAAATTACTATAATAGTATTATCTATATATTTCGGAGATATCCAGAGATACATTGATTCGTGAGTCGGAAACTATTAGACGTAAACACTCAAAATTTGGTAGAGATATTGCTTCTACCATTTAGAGTTCAGCTTAGAATGGATTTTAGGAAATTACTTTGCTAAGAAAATTGCGGATAAAGGTGGTTTCTGTATTACGGCGTACAAAGCGGATGAGGAACAGATAGTATCATTGAATAAATGAGAATGAATACGTAGAAAAGGAATTCAATGGAGAACTACTCATTTTTGGACGGTTAAAAACTAAACTCGTATAAACTGTTATCTCTATAATTGATGGTATGGGTTAATCGCGAGACGGCCTACTTCTAATCATTGAATGGCAGATTACTGCCAACACTACCACTGACTGACTGAAGTCATTTCTATTTCTTATCCCCACCAACGAGTCCAGCAGACGGCCACTTGCTTAATGCTTAGTGCTTATAAAATAACTTTAAATGTGCATTTAATTTTTTTATTTGCGCAAAAAAACGTTGAAGCTGTTGAAGCTGACCAGACTATGATCATCATTGTCTTCTTCGGCCGATAGACGTCCAATGGTGGACATAGGCCTCCTCCAAAGATTGTTACAGCGATCGGCAGCCAGCATGGCCTCCGATACCGCCGGGCACTAGGGGCCTTAGTACGTAGGGATTCATATGGGGGATGTGGGCGATTTGCTACCACGCAGGCCAGATGCGGGTTAGTGGAAGCCAAAGCCTCGTTCGTTGATTAGCAGGATGCACCATGAACAGGTGAGATTGGATCCCGTAAGTTATTGTACGGGACCCCTTGCACCACTGATGTTAATTAGAAACGATGCCGTATAAAGTGTAGAGTACTCACATGGAATACTTTTGCGTATATAGTTTTTAAATGCATTATTGTACAATTTAAATTATAAACAGTACATAAGTAATAAACATTATTTCTTTTTCTGTTTTACAGGAAAGAATTGACTACATCGAATCGGAAATTCAAGAGATCACACGCAACGCGCAGAATTTGAAGACGGACTATCTATCACTTAAAGAGCTCAAACTGTTAATAGAAAAAACCCAAACCTTCTTCCAAGATCATAGCCATCACAGAAAGATCTCCGCTTCCGTACAGGTCTACAACAACGATGGGGTGCTGGGGCACCTGGGTTTCATAGCTGGAGTGGTGGCTACACCAAGGGTGCCCTCATTTGAAAGGATGCTGTGGAGGATATCTCACGGGAATATCTTTTTTAAGCAGGCACAAATTGATGAGCCGCTTAAAGATCCTGTCACGGTAAGTTTTCTTTTAAACGAGGTTATTAATAGACTAACATTGAATGATTTTTTTTATATATATTATATAATACATTAAATTATTAATAAAACTTATTATTGTGCATTCATCTTCTTCAATAAGTTCTTCATCCACTTCAATCCATAAAATAGAAAAAATTGAGTAAACGTAGCCGTGATTCATAACCTTAAAACTTGTAATATTTAAACCGGATTATAAAGTAGTCTTTAAGACCCGGAAGTAAAATATATAGTACAATAAGAACATTATTTCTAGGACTTATATTCAATGTTTATAGTTGGGAAACTTGTACATAAATAAATAATATATCGATTTAAAGCTTAACTTTAACCGCCTGCTAGTAGATCTCTGTCCACCTTATTCCGGTTAAGTGAAGACAACTTTTTACTTGTGATACATTAAGTTATGCTAGTTATAAAGAGCACAGTTGAAGGTTTAATATTTATTAATATCGTCAAAGTATTTGTAGGCTTTTATTATAACTTAAAATTTATAAAACGGTAACTGTGTAAATGGACCAAAATATACAAAGTAAAGTAATTAGTCTATTTAGCAGCTAACGCTGATTCCCTCGATAAAGCGTTAGTTTTAAGTTTTTCGCTAAATTTTGTATTTAAGTATACTATGTGTGAATTATTAGTTACCGATCAACTCGTATGTAAACCACCAAATAATATTACTTAGCATTCAAGTTAGTTTTAAAACGTTTTCAGCATCGTCAGATAAATTATTCAGACTCTCTTATGATCTTTATATATGTATGATCTGTATATATAATGGAAATGGGTTTTGTTTGTTCGCCAATCACGCGAAAACTAGTGAACGTATCGACATAGCAACATGAGCATTCGAAGCGGAATGATTTGTATTTCTAATTGTCTTTTATAAACATTTTGATTTGGTATTATTTATGCGGTTGCTATAGTAACGATTGCTATAGAAAGTCATTTGCGGTATAATTTTACATTGGACGTAATATCGGCAAAGAGGGCGAGGAAGCTGGTACATGGATAGCTAGATATATAATAATATAAGTACTATTGTACTATGTATATATATACATACATATATATATATGTATGTATGTATATATATAATCTAAATTTTGTTTCATATCAGTGAAATGGTCGGAATTTTTCTATAAGTCACGTATAAGTAACCGGTCTGTAATCTTCAACTGCACGATTTCAAATAAAACAATTTTATTACGCTAATAACACGTTTTTCTAGCGAAAGGAGCAAGTGTATTCGTTTGCCTGTTGATACAGTTTTATTGAAGTTAAAATATTAAATTAACTTTTTTTTATTTGCGAATTATATACAAAATTACTGGAGACTCGTCTCTGTTGCCGGAGACCGTGTAGGTACTGCCGCACCGCCGCAGTTCCTATTACTTAATAATATATAATAATACTACTTAATAATGTGCCAGCTATACCGTGTATCTATATGTATCGGCACTGTATGTTATATGAAATATATTTGTGTTTCTAGACTGACTAATAATAAAGATCTAACGTATAACAGGGTCAGAGTCTTTAGAAAATGATATAATTCGCAATCAATGTTTACTTTATTTTAGTATTTTTTAATCAAAATTTCTCGTAGTGTAAATAATTCATAATCAATAAAGGCGTTATTTATTGAATATAAATATTTTTAAAAGTGTATTATTCAAATTACTCGAATACACGTGTATTGAAAGGTTCATTTTTAATACAACCCAATCTCCGGCCGCTTTAGTAGCGGTAACTCCCCTTCAACTCCCTTTGGGAAAGGAATTTTGTAAAACCCACTTCTAGTTGACCCCTAAATGGCAGAAACAACATATCTATCAAATTATGAGCGTTTACGCCTAAGAGTTTCGAAAATCGCGTGATGAATCAATGGATCTCTAGATATCTCCTCTATATACATATGTGGAAAAAATTGTTCAACGCTGTGTTAAAATAACAATAAAACTTTTTTCTGTACAAACAGTTAAAAATAAGAAAAATCAATTATAACTAAAATTTTATTTACAAATACCTTAGAAGTTATAAAAATCCAATAGACTGAAGAAAGCTAGTCGTTATTTAAATAAAAACTTTATGGGTATTCCCACCTTGTTAATAGTTACATTAATGGCACGAGACACCAAGCGACGTAGGGGATATAGAGGACGAAACTATATCCTCGAATCTGGCATACTTCGTCAGCCTTACAATTATGCATGTATAAGGTTTACCCTCCACTCTAATCCAAGGTTATATCTACCGGTTTAAACTGGAAGAGTCAGTCGGATTACGTATAACTTTTACGTGTAATTTAATTACAGTAAATATTGTTTTTTTTTAAATTACCTGTAAGGTTTACAACGGATAACAAGTTCTTGCTACACACCGCACCACCACCACGCAGGACACTGCTTGGAAAGATTCATCACAACACAGCGCTTATCGCTTTTACATAAAGATGAAAAAACTTAATAGACCAATTTTGTATCAAGATCAGTAAAGAATGTTGTATGAAGATCGAAATGATGAGATAGAAGTATTGATATATAAACTCATTGCACAAACAGCCTTCTCTATTGCAACATTAACCCAGTGATTTAAATAGCCAACGTGGCCCAAAATACCGTAGAGGCAGCGCAACCTAACATAAAAAAAGAACCTATGTTTACCAACGCCAAACATCACCATCTCCTCAAATTCATGTCATAGAAGGTTTCATTAGTTTATTTCATGCAGTGGACAACATGTCTTGTAACAAGGAGGTCGTCCGAATTTCGGGGCCTCAAAGGGATAAGTCTGGTTCTTCGTAGGGTTTTCGAACATAGGAGAACTACAGTATTCTAGGCTACGGTTGCGATATCTTCGGCTTCACAGTGACATAAAATGATGTATCATGTAAAGCTAGCGTCCGTTGTGGGTAAAAGTGGCTATTCAAGCGATTTGTAATATTCCTATGAATTGTTACGGCATTGCAGGCACGTCGCCTGAACAAAACGGCATTTCAAACTCTATTAGCATGGCAAATAGTTATAAGCGAGTGAAGCGGGCGTTGACCTCTTTTTATATTGATTTTTTGAACAGTCTACCAACCCTTTGTCGTTTTTTTGTTAACTACAGTTTACACAAAACAAATAAACTAACTGCAAAATAGACCGGAATAGCAATAGTGAGTTCAATTGAATAGTAGTAAAGTTAACTTTAAAAATAAACAACCTTAAGTTTTGATTCCACATATATATATATAGTAAATATGTCATAGCTAAAGTAGAATATTAGTTAAATTGAAAAAAAAGCATACCGGAAATCATCTAGATCATTTTGCAGTACACATACTATTTCTGTATTCCAGTTTGAAGGGTGTTATAGCTAACGAACTTGAATACAGTGTTGTTGTATAAACATTCTAACAAGCCTTTATTGTTGTGAGAAATCGATTATTTAATCACCAGGTGAATATTTAGCGTATTTAATAAGTCAGTTGTATATAAAAATTTTACTAGAATCAACACATTAAAATTGTTTGTTATATTCCAAGGGTTTCGAGCTGCAGAAAACGGTTTTCGTGGTATTCTTTCACGGTGAACAAATTAAGTTAAGGGTGAAGAAGGTGTGCAACGGATTCCAGGCCACTCTTTACCCCTGTCCTGCTACATACAAGGAACAGCAGGAGATGCTGGCTGGTGTGGAGACCAGGATCAAAGATTTGGAGATAGTACGTTCCACAAAATAATTATATTTTCTTGTTATTATTGATTACCCTTTCATTTCATACATCATTAAATCAAGATTAAATTAAAGAATTTCTTATTGTCTCCCAGGTTCTAGAACAGACTGAGCACCATAAGCGTCTAGTCCTCGCGAACATAGCACGAGACATTAGCACATGGATGGTGGCGGTGAGAAAGGAGAAGGCTATCTATCACACCTTGAACATGTTCAGTATGGACATCGTTAAAAAATGTCTTATCGCTGAGTGCTGGGTGCCTAGATGTGACCTTCCAATACTGCAGAGGGCTTTGGATAATGGAGTGGTTAGAGTTTACTTATATTAATTACCATAATTATTTAAATAATCAAAACTTTGGCGAAGATTGTTAAAGTGTGTAGAAAATTCCATTTTGTCTAGAATTGTTGTGACTGAGACCTTTTAGAACACGCCGAGGATCAAATAGTCATAAGGATATTCTAACGTCCCCATTGTAAATTCCAGAAAGAAAGCGGCAGCCCCATTCCTTCCATTCTCCACCACGTGCCGACTTGTGAAACTCCACCCACTTTCAATCGCTGCAACAAGTTTACACGCGGCTTCCAGAACCTCATCGACTCTTACGGAATAGCTAGTTACAGAGAAGTCAATCCGGGTAAATAAATAATATTAAGTTATAATGAGAATAGTAAATGGATGAAACACTATTAGAGAGCGAAGTAGTTGTCGCAAGTGAGCAACGCGGTGGAAGGGGCACGGTGCGGCAACTAGTGGCTATTACACACAGCGTTATGCTATTGCAATCGGTCGATTGGCTGAGCTTCTGAATTATCCATATATGAAGAAATTTAAATATATATATAATAATACAGGAAAATCTAATATGTAATACGCGGAAATCAAAAAGGCGCATGTCCGAACCTCGGTGAACTTTAGTTCCGGTGAAGGAAAACATCGTGAGGAAACCGACTGTTGAGAACAGTTTTCCTAGACTGTGACATCAACCAACTTACATTTGACTAGCGTGGTGGCAGTGAGTCCACGCAGTGAGAACATAAAGACATCTTTGTATTTTTTTATTAAAAATCAAATATAATTTACTTTCAAGGATTTCATCAAAAGATTGATAAGCTATCACAATTTCTATTTTTATTGTTTCAGCTTTATACACAATAGTTACATTCCCTTTCCTCTTCGCGGTGATGTTCGGCGACGTTGGACACGGCCTCATAATGACCGCATTTGCCGCAGTCATCATCATACTAGAGAAAAGTCTGGCCAAGAAGAAGACAGACAACGAAATCTGGAACATATTCTTCGGTGGACGGTACATCATACTGCTCATGGGAATATTCTCAATTTACACCGGCCTGATATACAACGATATGTTTTCTAAGTCCTTGAATATATTCAGTAGCAGTTGGAAGAATGTTTATGATAATGAGACCTTGATGAGGACCAAAGTCCTCGAGCTGGATCCTCAAGTAGCTTACACGCAAACGCCTTATCCATTTGGACTTGATCCTGCTTGGCAAGTAAGACCTCCTTTCTATAATAATATGAAGAAAATTATGTAGCGTTTTAATCTATGTATGGTATGACCGTTGGCATTTAAATAATAAATAACCAGTTACAAAAAAAAAAAACATTTACAGTATAATAATATCCATATATATGTTGAAGTATTAAATTTTTTTATATAGAAATAATATTAAATATCTAATTCGTATGTATATGTACGTTTGTTTTATTAAAGGGGTAGAAATAAAAGTGTTAAGTTTCTATTACCAGATAACTTCTCAATACACTATAGCGTCTAAATCTATCACCAAATAGTAATGTGCAAATATTACTGTACTACGATTTAAAGCACTGTGTAACTAGTGCAGTAGATGCAGTAACGATGCAGGACATCTTATATAGTCAATGAACACAATGTAGGGCCAAGCTGTATGATAAGCAAAGGTAATTATAACATTACAACTCTGTTTCAGTTTGCGGCAAACAATATAATATTCCTCAACTCCTTCAAGATGAAACTGTCCATCATATTCGGAGTAATCCATATGGCGTTCGGGGTGACAATGAGTGTGGTAAACTTCAAGTAATTACTGGATTCATAGAAACTAGAGCACGTAGTTTTATATATTCTTTTTTAGCACTTAACACGTTCCCTATAAGATCTCGTTTTCGCTTTCAGCTTCTTCAGGAAGAACTACATGATCTACCTGCAGTACATACCGCAGATACTGTTTCTGCTGTTGCTATTCTGGTACCTTTGTATACTGATGTTCATGAAGTGGACCATGTACTCGGCAATATCTACTGGTAAGTAGCCAGTTAGTAATGATGAGCGAATGTAAAAAATAAGCGAGCAAAGGTTACAAGATGATAAACGATTTGCTTGCCCACTACTGAATGACAGTAAAACTATAGATAGACTAATAGTACTTTTGTCGCCTTGAAACTTACTCGTATAGTGATACTGCCCCTTACCCTAGTAATAAAATTAACTACCCTATAATTTTATTGTAGCAATATGTTCTGATTATAAAGGCTACTTAGTTTATTTCGTTCAACAAAACACTGCGCTCGCTTATTACAAGAAGGCGCTGGGAGAGTACACGCCGCCATTTTTCGCTCAGATCCAGCATACGGCACATCCTGCGCACCGTCGGTGTTGATCATATTCATCAACATGATGCTGTTGAAACAGTCGGAGGTGAAGCCGCCGTGCCGGCAATACATGTACGAGGGTCAGGAGGGATTGCAGAAGACATTCCTCGCTGTCGCCTTCCTCTGTATACCCATTATGTTATTTGGTAAACCTGTGTACCAGATGATGGCGGAGAAGAAGAAAAAGGTATGCTGTTCAAAAATTATCTACTTCTGTTGTTAAATGTTAACTGTTGCTGTTAAATCTTACACTTGTATCGAGCTAATAAAAAATGTGAAAGTTATAATGGGTTCACATCATATATAAAACCCATACATCCTTGGTGTTCCTCCAGGAACGTATATTTTGGTTATTGTCTCCCTGAAAATTTCAATACGGACCTTCAACGGTTTTTGTACAGATAGAACATTCGTTCTAATCATATCAAATTCCAATTTTTCACTCAGCAATACGAGCAAGGGGTGGAAAGCGGTGAGGTGGTGGACAAGGACGCGCACGACGGCGGCATGAGCGAGCTGCTGATAACGCAAGCGATACACACCATAGAGTATGTGCTCGGGACGGTCTCGCACACCGCCTCCTACCTGCGGCTGTGGGCGCTGTCACTTGCGCATGCGCGTGAGTCAACCATCAAATTAAATCTGTTTATATAAAATTTTTTGTCATCAAATAGATATTTTCCACTTGACATACTTCTAACGTAAGACCCTTGCGATAAATCTACTGGAGTCAGGTCTCTATTGCCGGAGATTGTCTATGTAGATATCGTCGTAGCGGCTACTGCAGTCGCCAAGCAGTATTGTACAAACATGACTGTGTTCCGGTTTGAAGGGAGTTACAGCTAATGAAATTACTGGAGGAAAGATACTTAAAATCTTATGTCTCAAGGCGACGAGCACGACGTGGTGATGTGTACACCACCATTCTAAAGAGAGCCACGTTGTTATGAGCTACAGGTAGACGTACAATAAAAAAATCCATAACGACCCTCATATAAATATTCAAAACTTACTTAAAAGTTTACTTAATTAACATAGCGTACTATATCGTTGATGAGTATTGAAATGACAAAACGTGTTGAAATAAAACGCGTTGATTCTCAAACTATATGATAGTGTATAAGACATTTCCATTTGTAGACTGAATAAAAAACTTCGAATGTTTTTTTTTTATTGTATAGATTAGCGCTTGACTACAATCCCACCTAATGGTAAGCGACGATATAGTCTTTGGTGGTAAAACCCTCTAGTCTAGAAGTAGCCTATTCACTCTTCTCTTGAAGATCCCCACGCCATGCCTGGACCGAAACTCTGGCGCCGACAGATTGTTCCAATCCTTAGCTGTTCGCATTAACAAGGTCGAAGCGAAACGCTTCGTAATAATGCGTGAGATCTCGTCAACGTAGGGATGAATGCCTGCGATGTGTCTGTACGTCCGGTAGAAGGCCGATGACGGAATCAAATCATATAGTTCCTGGACACATTCCTCAAATAATCTTGCAGAGCTATCGGCGGTGCTGTGGCAACGCGTGCTGCGCATGGGCCTCGGCGGAGGTTCGCCCGCGAACTCGGTGCTGCTGTACGTCATATTCGCGGTGTGGGCCTTCTTCACCCTCGCTATACTCGTGCTCATGGAGGGACTGTCCGCCTTCTTGCACACCTTGCGGTTGCACTGGTAAGTCAACGTCAACGCAATACAACACGATGTGCAGATTCATCTCGTCATTGGTACGCCTTTTGCGAGATACTTTGTTTTTTAGACGACTATTCGATGAAACGAGCAAGACGTTCACGTGATAGTGACACGCTTGCCCAAACCATATTGCGCTAGTTAGAATAATATACACTGCAACGCATTGCGCTCATCGCCTAGAAACATGTTAAGTCTTATTACTCCACTGAGTTCACTACCTACAGCGCCGTACAAACCGGAACACAGTAATATATTCAAACTACTACCTGACAACAGAAATATAACCTAGACGGTTTCCGGCAACAGAGGCCTACTTTTTGTAACTTAACTTTTTGTAAATTTATAGAGAACCGCATTGCGTTTATTGTCGTGAGGCATAAGATGACTCCTCTGTAACATCAGAACCCTTTAAACATTGTGAGAGGCTTCGAGAAAGTACGAATTCGTTTGATAAATCGTGATAAGTAATATAATGAATATTGTTTATTTTCCAGGGTGGAGTTCATGAGTAAATTTTACGAAGGCCAGGGTTACGCCTTCGTGCCGTTTTCGTTTGCGGCGATACTGGATAGAGAGGACGATGAGGTTGTGGTACAGAGAAATGGAACTGCGCCTGAATGATACTCAAACGTTAGATAACTTCCTCTCCAAACGCCAGTAGATAAACGGGGTTGACATTCGTAAATAATAAAATATCTATTATTCTTTTTAAATTACCTCTTATTTTGTTTTTTATTAAATTTGATCATTTAAAAATATAACCAAACAAAAAATACAACTTAATTTTTTTTTAATTTGAATATTAATTATAAATATTATAAATTTTTATAAAAAATATATTTATTTTTTATATTATATGTTTTATATTTATATGCCATTTATAAATATGTTTATTGTAAATGGCAACTCCAGTAGATCTTTTTTATAAATAATAACACTACGTATTGATTGTATGATATTCTTTAATAACTAAAATCCAGATTCTCACTTCGAAGCCATTTTTTATTACATTTGTCACTTTTTATGGAGTGTTCTATATCAAATATTTTTTATAAAGATTTGTATTTCACAGTTTGCCTTTCGTTGTAATCTCATAGAAAAAATCGACTTGACATCACCTAAAAATTATTTTTTTTGTGTCAGCACCCTATAAACCGGAAAACTATATTGTTTATACACTACTGGTTAGCGGAAGAAATAGGAGCAGCAGTGGTCCGCCACCAGAGATTACCACCAGACGGAAAAATAGATTTAAACTTTTTTTTTAATTTTCTTTAGTAGTCTTTTGTGTGAAAAAATAATATTTTTATTACGACCTTTGTTTCTGAAGTTACAAAATTATTTTTTTTAATTGTGTTTATTGTGTAATTTTCCATTCCTCTCTACTTACTGTAGTGTTGATCTCTTCTTCTGCTTTATGACCGTGATAAAGGCGTACTATGTTGAAACATGGACGGAGCTTCCCTCTCATTTAAAATGTACTTCACCAAATTTATTCTTCTTCGAAATATTTAAGAACAATATTTTGAAATCTTCAAATACTTTTTCGTCGTTTTAAAAATCCCTCTTACTTATTATAATATATGTCATTTGATGATTAAGAATTAAAAGATAATTGTACAAGATAGTTGCTACATAACACATAAGTAAATATAATTATACTTTTGACAAAATCATCATTTTTTAGTATTTAAATCATTTGATAATTTTAAACTAATAACAACCTCCTTTCTAAAATCTACTAAGATTTAAGTACATAGTTTAAAAAGGAAAATTAATTTTAAATTTTTAAACTAAATTTTAAAAGTAATGTATTTGAATATCAAAAATAGTGTAATCATAGACTTTAAGAAATCTTAGCAATAAGACTAAACAGTATAATCAAAATATGTTATGCATTAAGCCAAAGAATCTGAGGTGTTTTCTACTTCATCATTAATCGTGTGTAGACTAGACTGTATTTGTAAATATACTGCAATCCAGTGCCTTTCATTTTATAATTAATAATAAGAATGCCTTAAATTCTTATAATAAACTAACAACAAATATATTTAGATGAACTACATCATAAGACCTCTGAGATAGTGAAAACATTCTAGTGCCTTTCAAATAGGTTTAAACGTTTTTGAACAGTTTCTCTGTAATTATACGACAGTAAAAAAGTTTAATGATGCCATATAATACATATATAACACGATATTAAATACATAGATTTTTGAATTTAAGCTCTTTTCGATAATTCTAAATGCTTTCAACACAGATCACGAAGCAAAATTAGTACTAAAGAGGAATGATGTTAAGAGAACATCAAAACAACTTTAGGTCTTAGAGAAAAAAATAATTAAGATATTATTTTCTATACAATTACTAAATAACTTCAATTTAATATAGCTTTTCTGTATTATATACTGTTTAATAATATTATGAATTGTTTTATGAATGAATATGTCGTTATTGTAAATTTTTATATTGTTTAAAACATTTAATAATTTTATTCGTAGTTTTATTTGATTTTGTTACTTTATTTGCTTAAGTTAGATGATACATATTGGAAATTATAACATCAGTGTAATAAGGAATGTTTAATACGGTTCTCTCTTAAGTGAACTGAAAGAAACATGGACTAGTTCAGTCCATGGAGGTGGACATATGACCGATTGAGTGACTTGATAAAATCCGTCCTAAAAAACGAAATATTACATCTATTATTATACCGGATATTATTTACAGTTGTTGTTTCAAAAACTTAGTAAAAAGTAATTGCTAATTGCTTAAATAAAAAAACAAAGGTCATACGAAACATGACTTTTATTAAATCTACAATAGTGTCCACGTTACAAATTTACACATTTAGTACAATTAAACGACTAAAATTAATTAGCGAGTACAACACATTTTACACCATTCCTTAATAAATGAAAGTTGTCCAAACAAGAGTATTGTTTCATTTTAACCTTAGGGATGCTTACGTTCGGCGGTTAATTAAAAACAAGTATCATACATGTAGTATATATTTAGATATCAATTCAGCAAACCATTAGTTTAAATATCCAACACAATACTTCGAACTAGCTATTGTACATCAAACTTCAATATATTTAAGTATAACTTGAGTTTAAACATAACGTTAAAAATCAACTTTTTAACACTCAGCGGTAACTTTTAAAAACGCCTACAAAACTTAACTAAACTCAGAGTTTAGTTACGATTGTTATAACGTGTTGAATACATTCATAAATTAATATTTAAAAGACTAAATATAAATTTATTCGTATGCTTTTGCAATATTCATAAGATAAATCATTTATGTATTCATCAATGTTAAAGTAATAAATACTAGATAACTATAACAGGTTTTAGTGATTGGTGAAGTTTAAGGGAAAAGTGCGAAAAAACAATGAATTTACAAATTCAAAAGTAACTAAGTAGATATATTGTTTATATTACAGTACTTAAACTAATATAATTATAATTCTATCGAAAATCAACAGTAGGATAAAAAACTAATTGTTACATAGTTTACGTAGTATTTATAATTTAATCTATGATTGTTTATAAGCTTTAATGGTAATTTAGAAGTTCAAAGAGAAGGAAATATAAAAAAAAGGAGGTGATTACCTACTTCGTATAAAAACTACACATTATAGTGCAGATTTATTTACAATGAAAAACTAATGACACTAATATTAAGCTGGTATACATTACAAGAGACCTATGTCCAGCTGTGGACATCCGTCGGTTGAGATGATTATTAATTATTAGACAGGATGATATAAAATTTTTACTAATTTATCATAAATTTGCTGACTCTGAGTATTAAGATATCGTAAAGTATGTTTCTTCAATTGAGAATAGTTTAAACATAATTTGATATACGTCATTAAATATTATTGCTATTAATAATAAATCTATAAAAAAACATACAGTAATAATAATGTAGATGAAAACAGTTTTTTTTTAAATATACACTAACTTTAAGTTCAGTTGTTTAAATATTTTTTTTTAAAGTATCTCTCATAGTTTTGCCGAGATTCTGTTTAAACAAAATGCTAGTTAAATTTAATAGTTGAAATAATTATAACACTTTCTAAATCTAACAGTTTCACAAACTACGATTAAATTTATTTCACTTTTATATAGTCCCAATGATTCAATAGATTTCTAAAATTCGAGTGACGTCTGTACAGATCAATACAAATATTAATACCGCTGTAAAACTTAAGTCCTGATAATCCAGCATCTGAAGCGATGCGCTCGCTAGACTGGTTAGAGCACTAGCAGTTCCTCAGTCTCCTGAGAAGCGCTCGGAGCGCTTTGTTTCGGCGCTAGGAGCAGCCGTGACGCTGGATCCAGGAGGTGTAACGCTCCACGTCGGTGGAGCTGACCGTGCGGCGTGTCTTCTCCACCGCCGCGTTCAGGTCGTCCTTGGACACGGGCGCTTCGAGTTCCGATTGCTTCAGCCGGCGTATTTCATCCGGAGTTTTACCAGCAATTTTGCGACGCATGGTCATCATCGCCGCATCTCTGTGAAATCATATTAATTTATTTATTTATTCATATATTACTTTATATAAAGAGTCGGAGCGAATTTAATGATTTTAAAGAAATTTTCTGCAAATCAAACCAGATAAGGTAAAACTTGTTCGTATGTGTTCAGAAAATTAAGTAAAACAAAGAAACAACAAAATATTATTAGATCCTCACATATGAAATTATCGTTTTGTCGTACTGACCACTTTGATCTGAAATATCTCCTCTTTGGTTAAGAATTCCAAATTCAAATTAATAAATTCATTTATCTGCTACATTTGAGTTTCGAAAACAGTCATCCATTTGCTTTTTCCTCATTATTTTTTTCTTTGGCGTCGCTTATTACCGTACAATGGAAAACAAGGAATATCGGTATATTTACGAGTACGAGTTCTACCGTAGCACCAGTACCAGTGCTGCAGAAACAGCTCGAAGGATTAATTATGTATACGGTGCTGGTTCGCAAAAGAAAGCACGGTACGTTTTTAGTTTCAACGTTTTCTTTCCGGAAATTCCGGCCTTCAAAACCAACCTCGTGGACGGTGGGAGACCAAAGTGGAAAATCAAGAATAAAGGGCTATTGTGGAAGCAGATCCGTCACAAAGCACTTCAAAGATAGCTACAGGCTTCGGGGTAAGTGCAAAACTATTAATCCACTTGAAGCAAACCAGTAAAGAAAAAAAAACTTGAACGTCGGGTACCTCATGAATTGAGTGAATCGAACTTGCGAACACGCGTCGACTGCTGCTGCTGTGATGCTTTGCTCAACCGAAACAATGATGAAGGGATTTTAAGTCGAATCATTACTTGTGATGAAAAGTGGATACTGTACGACAATCGGAAGCGTTCGTCGCAATGGGTGAACCCTAGAGACCCAGCCAAATTCTGCCCTAAACAAAAATTGACTCAAAAAAAGTTAGTTGTGACTGTTTGGTGGACTAGCGCCGCTGTCGTTCACTACAGCTTTCTAAAATCTTAACGAACTACTACGGCAGATATCTATTGTCAGCAAATGCAGACCATGAAGGAAGAACTAGTTGCTAAACAATCGAGACTGGTCAATCGCTCTAGGCCACTGCTGCTTCACGACAACGCAACGCACCACCACACACAGCATAGCAAACAACCACTAGGTTAGATGAGTTACAATGGGGTCTGCGACATCCACCGTACTCCCCGGACCTTGCCTCAACAGATTACCATTTTTTCCGAAATTTGGACATCTTCTTACAAGGAAAACAATTCAACTCCGATGCTGCATTCCAAACCACCTTCAAACAGTTTATTGATTCTCGCCCCCATGATTTTTTTCTAAAGGGATCAATGAACTACCTATGAGATGCCAAAAGTGCATAGATAACAACGGTGCATACTTTGATTAATTAAATATATTTTACAAAAAAAAAGTGACTATATTACTCCCGTACAAAACACCATCTTCATAAGTAAGGATCTAATATTAATAAATATATATAACAGATATCCACCTATGTAGAGACACATCTCGATAGTTCTGGAGCTCAAGGCCTGGAGATTTGAAATTTATTAAGAATATTCCTTTTGCTGTGTATAGGTCAGCTAAAGACGGACTTTACAAAATTCTTGTCCAAAAGGGAATTGGGGCCCGGGGTGCAGAGGGTTGCCGCCATGCGGGAATGTTCTGACAAATTTCAAGTCTAAATTTCTATCTAAATCTAATTCCAACTACGTCCAGCAATGCGAGCGGGGAACAGCTAGTTAATATGATAATATACTAATGTAAATATAAAATATAAAAAAAAATATTATAAAATTAGTAGTGATCACTATAAAAACTAATCATTAATAAGACCTTTTAAAATATTTTAGTTACTAAACTAATATTATAGATAAAAAATGTGTGTTACCATAACCACAATCAATTCAGACTACAAAGCAATAAGTTAAGAACGTTCCATTTTACGGCGCTATAGTCGCTATGTCGTGCTGTATAAATCCTAACTTGCACCTTATTGTTTGAGATTAGAGTGAGGGATGTACCTGCAAATATTACAAATATCGGAACCGCTGTATCCGTCCAGTTTCATAGACAGCTGGTTGAAATCCACGTCCTCCGTCAGCGTCACCTCGCGCAGACAGAGCTTGAGCAGTTTCATCCTAGTTATCTCTGAAAAAGTTAGTAATAAGTGACACTGAAATATCAAATAAACTGAATAAATATCAAGTATCTTTTCACAAATTTAGAAGCAGTATTTCATAATATTATAATTACTTATAACAACTAGAATAAAAAAAATATTTCTTGTGTGAAACGGATGAAATGGAGTTTATATCAAACGATAAATTTCTGATCTTATATTTTATTAAAATTGATGATGCTGATAAAGTAGCATGTTCTTTGTAATCTGTTTATTTAAATATACTCAAACAATAAATACCATCTGGAAGTCCGACGTATATCCTTTTCTCGAAGCGTCTTCTGAAGGCTTCGTCGATGTCCCACGGATGGTTTGTGGCAGCCAACACCATTATCACCTTATCTTGATTGCTGAAAATTGTCGTGTATATTAATACACAAAGCATTAGCTTATTTTTCTGCTTTAATAAACATGTGGCCATTTAAAATTATATATCCATTATATTAGTCGAAGGTCACTGTTGCTAGATATCGTCTAGGCAGGTACCACCACAGCTCCTAATCCTGCCGCCATCAATATTGTGTAAACCTTGGCGTATTCCGGATTGAATAGCGATGTCGCTAATAAAATTACTGGGATAACCAGACAACATCCAATGCTCCTAAAACAGGAACACCTCTTCCTCACGTCACTAAGGCCAAGTTATTATGGGCATCGGGTGACTGCCTCAATCGTTTCGTCATATTGTCATATAAAAGTAGTTCGGGTACCAAAGTCAGTTCAAGATAACCAGATCACATATCATCACAATGTTCATAGTGAGTGAATGTATTTCTAGTGTTGTTGCTCTAATAAATATGCTAATGGTCAATTGATTTAATATTTAGACGGTTAGATAACTACATACAATATGGCAGCAAGACCGTCCATCTGTATGAGCAGCTCCGCTTTGAATCTCCTGGAGGCCTCGTGCTCGGAGTCTGCGCCACGCACCGCGCACAGCGAGTCCACCTCGTCGATGAAGATGGTGCTCGGCGCATAGAATGAAGCCTACAGAATTATATATAGCTACTAAATCTACATCATAATACACACACAATACACAATTCGGCATTATTCATTCAGTCTATAAGATGCCTTCCGAAGTCTAGGGTATTTGTCGTGCTCATCACGCTTAAAATGGGTTTGGCGAGAGTACTACGCAAAATTAATAGACAAAGCTGCTACCCTTATTTTAAAATTGTTCCCTCTTTAGTCATCCTCTAAGACCCGCCGAGTTTAAATCGGTGATAGATATATTCTATACCATCTCAAACACATTGCAAGAGATAACCAACAGAAATACATAATAGTAACTTACAACTATTCAACTTTTTATTTTTAAACATTAAATATACTTATACAAGTAAATGAATTTCCAATAATAAAAAAAAATACTCTTCATGGTTTGTATGTTTGATACATTAACTTAATCTACCTGTAAAGTTAACACACATTCGATAACCAATCATACATATATATGCGTTTCCTTTTCCCTTTTTTTCAATCACATATTTTACTGGATTTGCATCAAGGATTCTGCCAATCTAAATTAATAACAATTTAAATTGTTATCTGTTAAAAAGGTCATTGCTTTAATTTTAACACTATTGCGGCATTTCAAAGGTTCATATGAAAAACACGGGTACGTACCATATCGAAAAGCAGTCGTACAAGTTTTTCTGAATCGCCTCGATACTTTGACGTGAGCGTAGCGGAGGATACGTTGAAGAACGTAGTCCGACACTCCGTAGCCACAGCCCTTGCCAACAGCGTCTTGCCAGTGCCAGGTGGGCCGGTCAGCAGCACTCCCTTCCATGGACGACGAATACCCTATACGAGGTAAACAAAAACCACCATTTAACTATTTATTTATTTATTCATGTTTAACGATCTAACAATAACTTCTTTATAAACTCGCGTTAGAATTAGTGTTACTTTTTCAAGGGTACCAACTTCCAGGTAGTATAAAAAATCAAATCAGGAACATGTCGAATTAAAATATATATATAAAGAAGTGACAATCAAATAATAATTCATATTTATAGCAAACTGTTCCCTGTAAACTCCGTTTGGGGAAGTAATTTCGTACAATCCGTTCTTAGCTGAATTATCCTCGGAAAAAGGTTTATTCCTACCAAATTTCATTTCTCTAGGTCTTATGGTTCCAGAGATATGTAGTGATACATTGGATGGATGTCTCTTAGATGCATATAGAAGATCGCAAAGAAACATTGCTAATTTCACATTAATGGATTAATTTGTATTCAAGTTGATTACCCGAAAAAATTATTAAATATCGACAGACTTAAACATCGATTTTTTGATATCGCTGCAATAGAAATAAAATGTAGCATAGGCAGCCGTCACGCAAGTTTATGACGACCGAAAATACCTAGCTAGCTAACATTTGTATACATAAAACAGACCTTTCGAGAACTATTTTTGAAAAAACAAACCCATACTTCGTCTGCCTTAGTCCTCGTGCCAGCAAATTTCTTTATGAACGATCTATATTTCAAGTTTTAATAAACATGGAGTACATTCACTTGTAGACCGTTGAACTTTTGGGTATTAATAGAAATAACATCATCGAACATTGTGATACATATTATTGAAGCCGTGATAGCTCAGATTGTTGTACGTATCACACGTGTCAAGAGAGGGGCAGGTTGGATCCCCACTGAATTTGAATAGTAAGAGCACAGAGAAAAGGCCAAAGTCCCAGGAGTTATAACAATAAAAGGATTTAAATATTTTAATGAATTACTAGGTGGATGGGTTGTCCAAACTTTGTTCTGGATGCTTAAAGCCTCGTTAGTCATACATACAACAATAGTCAAGGTTTTAAAGAGTACAAATGCTGTAATCGTTATTCACACAGTGATCAGTAAAGCATAACCAGGCTTAGTATGTTCTGTTGAGAAGGTCAGTGTTCGACAGTGGAGGACAATAGAATGAAATGATAATGATGATGAGGCTACTACAAATTATGACCCACCGCGTCATTAAACTGTACCGATGATTTGCAACCTTTTCAAAACGTTGCTCGTTTTAGACTTTTTACTGATAATCTTCACTAATAGACTTACCTTAAAATAATTAGGCATGACTAGCGGCAGCACCATCGCTTCTTGCAGTACAGCCTTGGCATCGTCCAAACCGATCACATCCTTCCAGCGTACGTCCGGATTCTTCTGCAGTATATCCCTCTCCAATGTCTCCACCAAATGCAATTCGTAACCAGACGTATCAAATACTTTCTCATCTCTCTCCAGTATGGTCACGTCGCCGTGTGTATCATCAGACTTTCGGAGTGGCTTGATAGGCGCCAAGTGTCGTTTAACGCGTGGTATGCGATCAACTGATCGACATTTTCTCCCGCTGCCAAATGAAGACGATGTGGACGTCTTTCGGGAGATGATCGTGGGTAGAGTTGGTTGTATGTCGGGATCACGTCTGCGCAGGGTTCCTGCCCATTTCTCAGTGGTAGGATCGGTCTGTTTAGCTTGGTCCATCGGTGACTCTTGAAACGTTGTAGCTTGAGTAGGTCTGACGACTGGAATCACGCAAAATTGTAAACCAATATATACAGAAATTTAACAAATCAATGGTCGAAAGAACAATGTTGTTTAATGTTAAATTTAGTTTATTAATAACCTCTATTGCTTTTGCAGTCATGGATACGCTCAAGAGAGATATTTCGACGGCAGAGTATGATTTACGAACATCACTTGAGTAATCAGACCTTAACTGAGAGCGAGTTATTCTCAAATTTATCTCCAGTCTGGAGTGCCGTATGCCGAAACTAATTCGTTGTTATTAATATCACCTTGCGTGGGCGGGTGGCGGGTGCCTGTGTTTGCGTGCGTGTCGCCTCTGTTCCTATCCCTCCTCGCCGTGTTCCTCCCGCTGTGGAGGCCGTCGCGAGGCTCCTGCGTCTTGTCGTCACCGTTTCTCCGCGCCGTGACCCGCGCGAAACCGAATGGCTGGAGGCTCTCCGTCATCATTCGGTCCATCATCCGCGCCATTTGATGAAATCCCGATGACGGACTAAGAGAAAACAAATTATAATCATGGATGAAACTTTCAAAATATTGTCTTTCTCTTGTAATAGCTTTCGCAGCGATTTGGTCTAATAGAAAATTTAAGTATTCATGAGAATATAGTATGGTCTACTATAAGTAATGATATTATAAAATAAGAGGCAAGTACGTAAGGTTTTGCGAAAAAAGGCGGTGCCGCGTAAATATCGTGATTGGCATTTCAATATTATCGGCAGGCAAACTTTGTACGTCCTACTTCTCTCTTCAGTTGTGTAGTATGAAGAAAAACATCAAGCTTCTTTCTTTGTTTCACATGGTGAATGAATAGCGAGGATCTAAGTCTTTAACGAAATTAACCATCATATAACAAATAAAAAATATCATACTATTTCTATTTATTTAGTCGTTATTGTATAATAGCAAACGGCTTATAAGAACATTCTTTCATAGTCAGCCTTCGGTGTGAGTGGGGTGGAGATAAGATTAAATCTTATTTTTATACAGTTTATTTTATATACCTGTTTCCAGTTCAATATTATCTACGCACCCTATGAACGGATCCCTTTCAAAGAACGGCCGCAGCCCGCTCACGTTTGGGTATAGGAAATCGCCGAATCCGAAATCCATATTTCTCCTTAACAATCTTCCCGCAGTAGCTAACATATGTACGTCTGTATATTTCAACTATATCTATGGTTCACTATATAAATGGATGGCTTGGTTAACATAATTTTCCGGGCTACGAAAGTGTTACGCTTGTGTTCCTTGAACCAGACTGTGCGGGCAAATTTGGTTGGTGAATGACAACTGTGTTTTGAAACGGTCGCCATGGCAACGAGTTTGCGGAAACCTCGATAGCTCTATGGACGCGAGGACCACATTCGTGTTGCTTTTTCAATGACCACATACGTTATATTTTACGGTTGATTATATGGTATATTATTGTTCAACGGTCATGACTCGCGGAGGTCGGTCGCAGTTGGAGGGTGGTGGAAGGTCATTGCGATCTTTTTGAAACTTTTCGTGTCGTTGAACGAGTCGATCATTAACAATTGACCTCGTTTCGTATTTTGGGGTATTATATACGCAAGTACTTAGAGTTAACCATTAATTATTTGATGGCCAGAAGTAAGAATTTTTAACTGCTATTCCCAACCATAGCTTTACTTTTACTGAAAACCTCTTTTGTACTTTTCTTTTTAATCACATTTGCATTTATAAATTACTATATTAAAATGTTCCGTTCTATACTCACAAGTATATTCTTATTCCTCTTTTTTTTTTTAATAATATTTAAGTGAACTATATCACTTACCACTGCGACAAGGACAACCGCTAGTCTTCTCACAGATCAATCATAAGTCAAGTGAAGAGTTCTCTACAAAATTTCTCTCATTTTCAGTTTTACGGTTAAAATAAAGCAATGTTCTTATGACGGTAACATTGCTATTAGAGGAGGATAGTAAACCAGGTGATGTCAAAAACTTTCTCCATATTGCCCTGGATTGAAAAGATCTCTAAGTTTCGTTTAGTACATTACAAATCCTTCTTAACCTATTACTAATTAGATGATATCATGAAAGCTACTACATTTAGTTGTTATGGTATAAATTAAACGGCACATGTTGATAGTAAATCGATTGGTAATTGCAAGACTCCATACAATTGGTGGGGATCGTTGAACTTTACATGTATGTCCATTGACGGTGAAGGTGGTAATGATAGGCGATGCCGAAACTGTGTCAAAGGTCACCGGCTGTACTGAAGACAACGAACTTTAGGATGAATGAATGTATTGATATTTAATATCTGATTCTATTAAGTTTATATGGAACAGGGAATTAATTATAGATATAAACCAAATAACAATTAACTAAAATACACGTACCGTGACTTAGTACTTCTAACTTGCATCCTGTAGTTTCAAGATTTTAACTGAGGCATCTAAACTCAATATTCGACCGGTTTTTTTATTCAACAACGCTATGAGACGAGCAAGACGTTCACCTGATGGTAAGTGATACGCCTACCCATAACAATGTGGCATTAGTTCAGATGATATACTCTGCATCAGATTGGGCTCGTCGCATTAATATCACGTTGAGACATTAAATGTTATGTTTCATTACCACAGTAATTTGACCAAGTTACAGTCCCTTTCAAATCAGGACACAGTAATGTTTGAACAGTGCTGTTTGGCAACCAAGAGGCGCTGCGATGGTACTTACCTAGGCGGTCTCTGATAATAGAAATCTACTACCAGTAAAACAACTACTGCGTCTCAACAGCATCTCTAAGCCTCTTTCGTGTAAATTAACAGATATATTCGTCTCAGATTCCAGTACATCATAGCGCCAAAGCAATAACATTTATTTAGATTGTTGCCGTTTTATGAAGACATCAATTTATTTTGATCTCGGTTCGCGTTCGAGGATACTGCGTCTCGGTCACAGCGCGATTGCTTCAATAAGGACAATTGAGCAGTGGGCGGCGACGTCGTTTTACAATTCCGAAGCTTTATAAGATAATCTGGTTTGTGATGGACGTCCTAATTATTTTATTTTTGGTACACGAGATGCGAGGGTCACGATCGCGAGAAAGATAACAAAGAACAGCACTAAAAAAACGTACAAAAAGGATACCTTCACTCTGTTAGAATATTATCTATTTAAACATTTTTTTTTTGTTTAATAAAGCGACGAGACAGAGCGGGACTTTCACCTGTTAGTAAGTGATACGCCTGTCCATAACAATGCGGCGCTAGTTACGATGGTATATACTCCACCACATAAAGCTCGTCGGTTTAATACATAACATACTGAAACTTATTACCCCAGTAATTACGCTAGCTACAGCGCCCATCAAACCGGAAGACGGCAACGTTTGCACACAACTGTTCGTCGATGGTCTCTGGCCGTAGATAGTAAAATATACTCACCTATAATTCCATGGCTCTCATATGTGGACAAGCAGAACGTAGCAATGCTGATATGGCGTAAGAGATATGCAAATACAATATCATCATCATCAGCCGATAGACATCCACTACTAGATATAGACGTCCCCAAAGATTCCCACATCGGGTAGGGATATGGGGGGATAATATAATATGTACTGTATATATATGAGAAACTACAATATGTATTCGTACATGTCTGTCCAGCAGTGGACGTCTGTTGGCTGATGATTACGATAAAACTACACAAACAGGTCCAAAAAATATTTTACAAATTACCTAACTAAAAATTTTTTTTTATTGGTTGTATTACCACATCTTTTCACCACCAGCGGTGCTGGTTTAGCTCTGTCCGTAAACTGTTGTCCTTTATTCTTTGTAACATTACGTTGAAGTTAATTTGTGTAAATATGTCCCAAAAAAAATTTTTTTTATTCGTAACTAATAATGAAAACTTGTTGAATACCCTTTTAAATATACTAAAATAAATAAAATATTTTACATCGTTTGCTTATAGAGGTTAAAAATTTATTTATTTGTATGCGGAGATGAGCTAACAGATTACGTACACAGCTTATTAAAACGGACTTTAATAAGTCTTATACAATAAAACTTTTACTTATGTTATGAATATATATAGGGAATAACTGTCTAATTTTACTCGATCTGTTCAGCAATAATCACAGGTTTAAAGATAAAGGACTAAAAGGAAATAGAAATAGATTTCACGAGATGAAATATTTTTTTAAACTTTGTAAGAATTTGTGAAAAAAAATTTAGATTACCATTTCAATAACTCAAGTAGTAAGTTCTCATTAGTACAACTAGTAAGAAGTACAGTACAGTGATTAAAAGTTCGTACCAAGGGTATAGGCAATTTTGTGATTGCAGCAGAGGAAGACTTCATCTAACAACCAGCCCACAAGAAGTCATCAACTCTATTTTTAGTTAAAACGTGATTAAAATTTATCTAAGACTCTTGACAATATTTCAATGCTATAAACTATTGCGTCACTTGCATGTCTTTGAGACGTTAAATTGAATTATTAGCTTAAGTATAATACTTATTTACATAAATAAATCTCGCAACTTACCCTCCTACGCATGTTTATAATATGCAAGGTAAGGGGAAACGATTCTGGAACAAATTTTCAATATCCTCCCTCTATCTTTTATAATATTGTTAAACCATATAACATTTAGACGAAAACATATTCAGTTAGTACTAAAAGATACTATTAAAAGCAAATGCAGCAGGGTGTAAAGGGTCTTGCACAATAACTCACGAGATCAAAGCCAACTTCACCTGCTCGTGGTGCACCCTGCTAGTTCACAAAGGAGGCTCTTACTCCCGCCAACGCGCATTAAGCCAGCTTGGAAAATGGTCCAAACCCTTCCATATGAATCCCTATCCGATTGATGTGGGAATATTTGAGGGACGCTCATATCCATCAGTGGACGTTTATCGGTTGATGATGATCATGATATGGAGCTCCACGGAATTTTTAAATATATTATCAAACTTAAACATCTCTTATACTGTACACAGCATCCTCAGCAAAGCCTCTTACAAACCTCTTCACCCAGTTTTTGCCCGGATGGTTTCTTTTCTGCATTGTCAAACTATAGAATTACTACCACATTAAATGGCATAAAGCTAAGTAGCGATATTATAGTCGTGACATCAAACAACATTCCGTATGGAAGACGACCGCCATTAAACTTTCAGGGTTCAGATTTCAGGTAAAAGAGGACTAAAGAGGGATTAATGCCAGAGACACAGCAGCAGTTTTCTCTGTGACCCTACAGCATGTTGTCTTCCTTATTAATTTTTATTTATTTACACAAATATAGTCAAAAACATAAATATAATAAAAACATCAAAAGGCAGTATTATTACCCAAAAGCGATTTCTTCCAGACATCTAGTAAATAGACAAGATTGAATGGAGCTTATACAAATTTATATTATCTTAGGTTTACCTGTTAAATAGTGGTTGCATAATGATGTAACGTTCCCCCAGTATTACCATAAACCTATGCAGCCAGCAATGGCACCCCTGACCTGAATCTCATAATCACATTACGCACCCACGCCGCGGCTCGGGGACCATGCGGAGCACGAAGTCGCATACCGACGCGAATGGACAAATATTCACCATCATATGTAATACTAACGTAGTATACATAGAGATATTAAATTATATAGCAAATCTTCGTGTTACTTCATCAAAAAGAAGTTATACTAAAAAAAGTCATAAATGACGTAAATATTATATAAAAAATTATCCACTCAGCACTAACTACCACTGTAAATTGACCTCCTCAACAAGAGGTTATAGGTCTCTGTTGCCGGAGACCATCTAGGTAGGACCGCCAAACAATACTATGCAAACACTGCTGTGCTCTGGTTTAAATGGCGCTGTAGCTATTGAAATTACTGGGGGACTTAACATCTTATGGCTCAAGCAACGAGCACGATATGTTGCAGTATATATCATCCTAAGTAGTTCCTAGTTGTTATGGTCTCGTCGCTTTGTTGAATAAAAAAAGGAATGAGGGATAACGTATCGCTTGGCATGTGATATACCGAGAGCTATATGTCAGTGAAAGTTATTGGGAATATTACTGCTCGTTTTAGGAAGATAAGCATCATAACTCTTTACGACACATCAAAGGTGTATCCAACCCTTTTGTATCTTCCCCAATAACATTAAATTAAAACAAAAAAAAACGATTGTTAAGAGAATTGTGGGGGTAGTTTATTATTAAACTGTGTCCGCCACGCGACAGCTGCTGATACTTTTAATAAATTATTAACGACTTTTAACTTATACTTTTAATATGTACAAATAATTAAATAACAAAAGAACTTCAAAGTAACTATATTTCCATATTTATTGAAACGAAGACATCCCAAAAAAAAACTCTGATAAGAATTTTGCAAGGGGTTGAAATTCATTATGTGGTTATCATATAAAGTAATGTCATACACTGGTTTATATTTTTTGTACATAGTGTCATAGTACTATCTATATGACTGCGTTGTAATTACTTTTACTATGAATTAATTGTTAATTAATTGGTGTTCGTTATCGTAATTAATAACGGAAGCAGCAGTGACAAGAGCTACAGACAAAGGAAGTGTTGGGCGTATGTCAGCTGCAATTTAATGCGCATTGAAATTTATTAATCGATTTTATAAGACGCCGGAACACCTCCACCTTTGTACCTGCTATCAGTAGAATACAAAATAGAGGGTTGAAAATAAATACTTTATTTAAACAAGTACTTTAAATCAACATTTAAGACACAATTTTATATTTTTATTGTAATCAATTGAAACTTTTTTTATCTACTATTCAAAAATAGGTCTCCATAAAAAGATGTTCATATGGACCGTAGTGGTCTAACTTCACAGAAAAGCTGCTGCAGTTTTCTTAAAGTCGTTCTCTCTTTAGTCACCTGTTACAATGGATATCCTGTACAGATGAGACTTAAGATATATGTTCATAATTAATAGAAAAACTTTAAGAATTAGATGTAAAGAACCCGTAGATATCTGACGAGCTCAAAGTTATCTATGTATATTATTATACATCGTGGAAAAGCTCTTACATCATAAAACATATTTAACTGTTATCTACCAGCTATTCTTCTCCCCCTCTCCACTTTGCTGGTGGTTATATAGAACTAGATTGGAAATTTGTATGATATATTCACACTGCACCCCGAACCCCTTCCCGTTATTAACACTCCCGCAACTCTGCCTTATGGTTCTAGAGATATCACAATGAGTCTCTACATAAGAGTACGCAGAAATAATTTAGGAATATTTAGAAGTTTATAATAAAACATTTTACCTTCTAGAAAATGTTATAACTCATTATTGTTTTAAATTAAAGTTTCCCCTTATATTTTAATAAACCCCTTAATAACTATTTAGCTTTTACATTAAAGGGTAATATTATGGTTATTGATAGTATTGTTGTAATATTTCATCCTATCCCTATATCGCTCTACACATATTAAATATCTACAGTATCATCTTGTACTTAGATTAAAGACGAAATATAATCTCTATCCTCTTTATTTAAGTACTGGTAAAACAAAAAATAACTAACATTAACTCTGTGTCGCTTTTCTAGATAAAATATATTTTATTCCACAAAAGTACTAAAGCGCACTTTGTAATATTACTGTATGTAGTAATTATATCAAGCGTTATCGGAAATTTCAATCAGTAAGGTTGGTAAGAAATCAGGTCACCTACAAAGAAACTTGAAAAAAAAAGGTTTTATTTAATCTCAAGTCTCCATTAAAGGAGTCGTTATTGTTAAATCATTATTCACTTGACATTTTACTAGTAGATGTAGTGTTAGCGTGAGCCTTGGAGATGAACCGATGATCTAGTCAAAATTGAATAGATCACTACAGAGGCTCTTCGAATAGCCCAGTTGTCTCTATCCAGCATTGACTGTTTTATTATGCTGATGATGATATATATATATATATAATGTTACATTCACTCTTTACTTTCAGAAGTCTAGAATTTTTTTATCTAGTAATTTGAAGTGAGCTCATCGATTTACTTCTTATTTCAAATTCACATAATAGTTCTCTGTATTGCACATTCCTTAATAATGAATTATATAATATTAAATTCCATCGAAGATAATAACACCATACTGTGCTCGACTTATTGAGACAAGATCTTCGGAGCGAGCTTACAATAGAGGCAATGGATTCATTTGTGTGGTATTTATTTTGGAGTAATTTCAAAGTCAAGGGAATGATAAAAATAAACCTTACATAATATCCACAATAACTACCAAATACAATAATTAAGGTCCAAACAGAGGTACAAACGTTTTCCTCTACGACGCCAGAAATGCACTTTGCATATGAACTATAAATACAACCGAAGGTTTCCTGCTCAGTTGTTATCACTAAGCTGATTAAACCACAACAATTCCTAATGTAATCCTATATCTGGTCTTCAGTCCTGTCTCATTCTTCGCTTTTTATTCGCATTCATTATATAAGCTTTATTTATTTTCTGCGTAATACGTTAAGGGTACAGAGGGCGGACTTATCGCCGTAGAGGCATAATCAGTCAACTTAAGGGAAGAAGTAAACTACGTCTCGACGTATTAAAAAAAAAAATTAAAGACATAAATACATACAACACACAAACTCTATCGGCTAAGCTACTTATAAACTGGGTTATTTTTACCAGATCAGCTACTTGAGAAGTTCAATATAGCCATAATTTTATCATCGATCTCACGGAGCTACTTTAAGGAATCAAGGAATTTATCCCGTTGTAATCTTGATAAACTCTTATCTCTGGATGTATGCGTGTTCTGTATGCATTAGGATTATGTCGAAGAAGATAACTGCAAGATCTTAAATCAGAGTTTATGAGGAATAATGGTGGAAAGACTTAAAGTAATACAATAGTATCATAAAGTCGATGACAATATTAGATCATATTCGTGAGGCTCGTATTTAGCAAAGCAAATTCATTATTCGATCTGGTGAGGATCGCCGGAAGCTGTTGGCTTCAGACAGTACATAATTAATCGGTGTGGATATCCTTGAGAGAGGCGTACTTATATCCAGAAGTAGACCTCAGTAAAGTGATTTATAATGAAGATTTTTTTTCTTCGATTAAACGAGCGAGACGTTCACCTGATAGTATAACTCCTGCCTATAACAACGTGACGCTAGTTAGAATGATACAAAATGTTAAATCTTTACCCCTGTAACTTCACTTGTTACAGGGCCTTTCAAACCGGAACACAGTAATGTTTATACAGTACTGTCTTTCGGTATAAATAGAAGCTGCGGAAGTATTTAGTATATATACGGTCTTCAGCACGGATACGTATATCATTCGTAAAAGCTTTCGATTTTCTTGTCCAGTGAACTGGTTGCATCAGTTGCAGCAGCGGCAAGGTATCACACGACGAGGTCGTTGCAACTCGACGCCCCGGCGGTCACCAGACACCGGGATACGAATTAAACCGGACGTGAAGTAACGATCGATTGCATGCGATAAGTTACAACGAAAATTGTGCGTAACCTTCCCTTAGCAACTGCTGTGATCAGTGATCAGTGAGGCTCAGTGGTGAAGTAGGATGGCGCGGATTCGAATCTCTAAACATATTGGTGTTATATAATTAAAATATTTATTTATATAGTTAAACATTTTCATATGCAATGGAATATTAAAAAAATATCCCTGTTATTTAAAAACCTTTGTGGTATGTCTCATTGCCCGTTTAGGTTAGTACCACCGCAACCCCTGTTTCCGCCGCCAAACAGTAGCCATCATCATCATCATCATTATCATCCGACAGACGTCTACTGCTGGACATAGGCATACCCCAAAGATCTCCACATCAAACGATCCTGCACAGCCCGCATATAGCGGCTTTACGCAACCTTTACTAAATCATCGGACCACCTAGTGAGGTGCTGCCAACACTACGTCTTCCGGTACGCGGTCGTCTTGCCTAGACCTTGGTGCCTCATCGGCTGTCAAACGATGTGATCTGTCCATTGCCACTTGAGGCTAGCAATCTTTTGGACTACGTCGGTGACCTTAGTCCTCCTGCGGATTTCCTCAATTCTGATTCGATCTTGGAGGGAAACCCCGAGCATAGCCCTTTCCAGTGCGACTTGAAGCCTTTTCACCAGGCCCACTGTAGTACGTAAACATTATTACATATTGTTTGTTCTTGGCTGAAGGGCTTTGCACCTTATATATAGCGACAACAATGTGGTGAAGTATATACGAGTATACAAAAGAATCTGCAATAAATTTATATTCATTGTTTAGAGTTTATCTTACTGTTATAGTATTTATAAAGGTCTTATTATATTATTTAGTCATACTATTTGTGTATTTTGTTAAGGGTTAACATTTTAGATTACTAGAGCATACATAAAGATCAATAATGAAAACAGGACCTTATTCAGACCCTAAGATAATTCTTTACTTTTTAGAGTTGTATATTAATTCCAAAACTAAATTTATTAATAAAAAGCTATAAAATACTAAGCAAGGATAATAAATATGTAAACGCATTTAAAATGGATCCACGGGGAGGGAAAATTATAATCGCAGTCACACGGACAGTACTGGGAAACTATTCCCAATGCGAGAAGGGTGGGGGTGTTGAACTTTTAACAAATTAAATGCATCCATTAATAAATAAACTAAACCTTTGTGTTTCCATCAATACTTTGTGTTAATGTACTACGACATTAGGACCACTGCATTTTTATTTTCCAAAGCGACGCGACGAGCAGGACATTCACCTGATGGTAAGGGAAACGTCTGCCCATAACAACGTGCAACTAGTTAGGATGATATACACAGCACTACATTGCTCCCGTCACCTTGAGACATGAGATATAAAGTCTCGTTACCCCAGTAATATCATTACAGCGCCCTACAAACTGGAGGACAGTAATGTTTGCAGACTACTGTTTGGCGGTAGAAGTAGGCGCTGAGGTGGTACCTATCACAACGGTCTCCGGCATCAGAGATCTTACACCAGTAATGCAATGATATTGATTCTCAGTGGTGACTGGTTATTGGATATATCTCTGCTACGAAGCTGTTTTGGTTCTATCCATCATCAGCCGATAGATATCTACTGCTGGACATAAGCCTCACTCATAGATCTCCACATCGATCGCCATTGGTTCAGGCGCTTTGCCAACGTCTCACAGTCAGCATGGCTTACAGTACCAACAGGCATCAACAGTGGTCCTTTGTAGAGGCTCATATAGAAGGATTTGGACCGCCAGTTAGTAGAAGCCAGAAGCTCGTTTGTTGGTGAGGAGGTTGCACCACGAGCAGGTGAGATTGGCTTGGGTCCCGTGAGTTGTTGTGCGAGTGCCCTACACCCTTGTTTTGGTTCTGTAGCTGATATTACTATATCGAAAATACTTAATATTTTATCACGGTTTGGTTCTGTTACGTTCATATATATTGTCGTGACTTAAGTAACTTAAGTAACTCGTAAGGCTTGACGACATTATCGAAACAAAAGATATTAAATAAACCTTTTATATTAATAAAGCATCTTAAGTCTGTTACATAGGTATTTTTATAGTAACTACCTAAGATCTTTCATCTTCTTTAAATGTGAGATATATATATACGTTAAAAGTCAAGGACATTGATTATCATATAGCGATTCATCAATTAGCCAATAGACGTCCAGGGCTGGGCACAGGCGTCTTCCCAAGATTTACACATCGATCGGTCCTGCGCTGCCTGCATCCAAACTCTTCCCGCGACCTTCATTTGTATATTCATATGGAGGGATTTGGGCTATTTTCCACCACGCTGGCCTAATGCGGGTTGGTGGGAGTCAGAGCCTCGTTTGTTGATCAGGAGGGTGGGCCACGAAAAAGTGAGGTTGTATTGGGTCCCGAAAATTGTTCCGCGGGATACTTTACACCGCCATATAGCCACTACATACATATTATTACATCTTTCCTCCTCATCTTACTTACTATCTTGCTTTTTCTTACTCTTCCAATTAATTTTTATACCAATTACGTTTTTAAACAAGTACAAGGTATTTAATCTATATAGGTATGTATATATATACCATATATATTAATAAGTGATATAATGAGATATTAGATGAACATATAAATGTTGATGGTAGCAGTTAAAAAATGTTGTACTCACCAGCCAATATCCCATGCGGAGTGGAACGCCGGATGCGCCGACATGGACCCCAACGGCATCCCGAACCCGAACTCAATCTTGACGTCATCAGACTTCCGCAGCCAGGCACCACGGGCGTCCCTCGTCTCGGTGGAACCGTGACTCGTGTCGTTGGTCATTATACTGAGATATATATAGTGTTACAGTGATAGAGTAACTATGTTTGCATTTAACGTATTCAATTACATTCACTAGCAAAATTACAAGCGATTAAAAAGCAAATAATAACTGAACTGAAACTGAAATTTAACAAATAAAAAGTAGTTAGAAATGTGTAAATACCTGTAAAAGTGTTACAAAGGTTATACATCGCAATGGTTGCATATCTCCTAGTCTAACAATAAATAATTGTAATCTAGGACACAGTTGTTTACTAACTTTAAAACCACCCCAATTTTATTTACGATATTATAATTGTCCATTTCAATGTATACAAATGTTGTTTTAAATGCATTTGAGAAACAAAGACGAAGCCGGTAGAAACAATGTAAAATAAAAGTCGTGAAAAGATGTGTAAAGTTATAAAGGATAATAAGTAAAGATAAAAAAATATTACAAATATCTTTAACAAACTCTCATAGACAAAGACAAACATTAGTTTCATTAACTTGCAACAAAAATATAAATAAAAGCACTAATCGCTGAAACAAAACAGGCGACATCTTAGTGATGCTGTAAATCTCGTAGAGGAGTCTACGAACTTCTACGAATCGCGGAAATACTGACCTCCGATTATTTTTATCTCTTTATCGCGCACGTTATCTATGGTGCAGTGTGTCCACTTAGTATAGTTCACCGTGAATAGTAAAACTTGTTGTATCCGGGCCCACAAATGGGCACGAACTAACGCACTCGTAATGCCAACAAAGGCTATGTTTACCGCACTGACCATACAATACAGTACCGAATAGAGCTGCGCCTTAATGCTAATAGCACGTTATAACGTTATCGTAAACCTGCTATTTGTTATTTTATTTGAAGCTATATATTCTATATTACCTACACATGAAATTAAGATTAAACTATCTAACCAAATTATTAGTAAGTGATTTTTTAAATATTTTTTTATATACAATTAAGCGATGTGACGAACCGGACGTTCGCCTGATGGTAAGTGTTACGTCTGCCCATAACAACGTGGCGCTAGTTAGGATGGATATACTGCACTATATTTCGCACTGCGCCTGAGAGATAAAATGTTGAGTCTCGTTACAACAGTAATTCCACTAGCTACAGCGTCATTCAAATCGGAACACAGTAATATTTACACAGTACCTACCTAGACGGACTCCTGCAACAAAGACCTACCATTAAATAAATAAACAAGTGTTATATATTTCATGATAAAACAATTGAAGCCTTTATTAAGAACAAAAAAATAATTCTCATGAGATATATTCAGCCATAATCAATGTATGGTTTCAAAAAAAAAATATTTCTATTCATATTCTGGTAAGTGATACGTTAGGATATTACAATACTCACTCATTGTTATATGCCATGATGATAACACTATTCCACGTTGTGCTCTTCGCTTTGAGATAAGATATCTCGATATCCCATTTATAACACTGCTACAGCGCCCTTCAAATTGGAACACAGTAATGTTTGCACCAACAACTCACGGGACCTAAGCCAACCGCACCTGCTCGTGGTGGTGCACCCTGCTAATCAACAAAGGAGGCTACCGCCAACCGGCATTGCGCTAGCGTGCTAGAATTGGCCCAAATCCTCCCCACAAGCGACGGATTCTAGCGCGCAGAACCGATCGATGTAGGGATCTATGAGGAATACCTATGTCCAACGGTGGACGTCTATCGCCTGATGATGATAATAATGATGAAGTCTCCCGTTACTACATAGTCTCTGGAAGCAAAAACCGTGTTTGTAGACAGTGTTTATAGACTTTAGCAGGATATAGCACGTTATAACAAGGACAATGTTATAGTAAGTAGCGGCAAGCTTCATGTCGGCGAGCGGCGGCCGATGACCGAAGCGACGCCGACGTCGGGCGACGTTCATTACAATTTTAACATTGCCCTAAATCTGAACACCACAAACACCACAAACACTACAGCCACCCTGTGAAAACGAATAATCATTTACACGAACAAAATAATTGTACTGAATGAATATAACACGGAAGGAATCGTTGAAAGATAAACTCAATTTTTAATACATAGATTTTTTTATAGGGGACACTCAACCAGGACGTTCACCTGGCAGCAAACGATACGCTTACCCACAACAATGAGTTGTTAGGTTGTCTTAAATATGTGACATGGAGAAATTTTAATTGTTTTTGCTGAACCAGATCTTGCTAACTGCGGCAGCGGTGATCTGTTATTGTAGAAATATATACCGAATTAAAAATCTATATCTAGAAAATTCGATAAAAATAACAAACGAAGGGAACAAAAAACATTTCTCAAATACTTTAAATTAAATAGAATTGGATCTACTAAGGTATCATCGAAGCGAAATCAATAAACAAAATTTGGCAAATTAAACTTTAATAAATATCGATAATAAATCTAAATACAAAATAAAAGGATATAAAATGTGTGTAAAAAGAAAGATGGTCTGCTTAAAGTAGCTGAGCCGTAAACGGGACCCGACGTGAGGCCGAGTGTTTTCATGTTGGGCAGGTAGCCCAGAATCGTCTGCAGCACCGTGCCCTCCTTAGCGCCCAGCACGGCCCGATGTTTCATGGCCTCTATATCGTCCCGTTCTGATTCTACTGCATCTTCTATCGTCGATTGCCTCGTCCTATCGTACATAGCCATGAATCTTTTGAATTCTTCACTTTCAGTAGACCTCAGCTCTCGTCGGACCTGATCGGAAGAGAAAGACTAATATAAAACTTTAGTATCGCCGTACATACAAACATGGAGAGTAGGATGAACGTTCGTTTGATTTTAAGCATGTAATTTTTTAAACAACTTAGACTTAATTTGCCCTCTAGACAACTCTGGGTTAATAATATGATTATTGAAACCAAGAATGGCGGACAATAGTGGCAGAATGGTGTTAAACTTCTTTTAACCTATAAGCTACAAACACCTGCATACATAATCCCTCAAACGGGAATATTGACACAGACAGATAGATTTATTTTATATTCGCCAAGAACAATGTATTTCTATACAAAATATCACTGTTTTAATAAAAACCGTAACATCGACAACAAAAATTTTAACAGACACTACCTTTGCCGGAGTGGATGTAGTAGATCGTCTGGTTGTAAAAGTGTTGTGCAGTGCCGCGGGCTGACCGGACATGGTCTGCTCCATACCTAACAACGTCTCTTGTAATTGGCGAGCAGTTTCAGCTGTAAATACAGAAATATAAATTATTACTTTTAATTATTTTTTAAATATTTATTGCATTGTACTATTTTTAATGACGTGATTTTCGCTGTTATTTCGCAATAGTTTAAGAATTTTATTCAACGCTATATCCCACGAGATTTTTTTTTATTTTATATACGATATGTCTAATCCAAATGTATGTGGCGGATGTGGACATTTTGCACTTCCTCCCGACTCTATTCTAAATTATCATAGAAATTCCTTTGTTGTACATAGCTTTCTTATATGTCAACGTCCATTCGAACTACGCCGTCTAATTCAGAATAAATATTTTAAACTCTTAATATATTGACTTCGTGAAAGTTAGATACTGTTGATTCCAAATGGGCTCATTCTTCGATTAGTATTTTTTTATATATTTTCCTTAAGGATTTAGATACTCCAAGTCCTAACTTACGATCCGATAAATACTCTTCAATAACTTGATCACTTATTTCGGAACTGTAATCTTCGTCTAAAGTTACATTCATGGAATTTTCTGTAAATTTTTCCGAATTGTTTTTCTGTGAAACTGACCTTAGTATATCATTGCTTTCAGCATTCATTATCTTTATATCTGAAATATTATCGTATGTTAGAAAAGTGTTCTTCCAAAACATTGCACTTATACCGTCTAAATTTCGGCACACCTTTTGTTGTGATTTCACTATCGGAATCCGAATTAGCAAAAATGTCTCCTCTTCCATTTTCATTTTCTGTTTTATTTTCTTTGTATATTACCGGATCTATGTCCACGAAATCTGGAACATATACAACATGTTTCTCTGTAACATTTGAGTTTAAACTTTGGACTCTTATGTCGTATGGTAACTTACATTTTTTTCTATTATCGTCATCTTCTTTGTTTAATTCATATAAATAATAGGCCTTCGGTCTCCCAACAGTTCTTAATTTTCGTTTCGATTTACTTGGCCTGTTTATATATCTTTTAATTTTTCTTCTTTCACTGTCAATCTTTTTGTTCATAGAATCATCGTGATCGTCTTCGTTAAAGCCTAGTTTGCGAATAATTTCTTTGACATCTTCAGAACGTATCCTCTGTACCTCTTTATACGATTTTTCTATAGCTATAGCTACTAATTTGGTTAGATATATCTCATCCATGTCACCAACGTTATCAAATGTAGTATTTCGCTCTAACTCTAACAATGTACTTAAAATTATTGTATCTTCAAGAGACATTTTACTTTTTTTATCCATAAGTTTTTGATCATCATCTGAAATCGACATCTTTTTTGTTAACTTTTACTGTTTTTATAGGTAAATGTAGTAATCGATATGCTCATACAAATCAACCGAGACAAGAACTTTTACATATGTTTAAATTAGGTTGAATTATAAATAAGTTTGTGTGACATTACTTTGTTAGAACCAGTTTACATATACTTCTTAATAAAACCATTGAGTGCTTCAAAATGTAAGTATAATAAGTTAATTATAAATATATTTGTACTTACATACTGCACATAAACCGGGGTACTGTATGGCGGGTCGGGTGCGCGGCGGACAGAGACTGGCCGGGCGAGCGGGCTGCCATAGGGGATGGTTGGGCCGAGGACCTCGCGGTGCTAAGTTACACACCAGCCTCTCGACAGTTCGAAGGCGATCTTGCCAAATAGTCTAATAATTAAATTTTATTTAAGTCTCTAAAAATATAAAGTTGTGTTAGCCATTCTTCACTAAACAAAGCACAAGAACCGCATCATCGTTCCTAGTGATTTATGGCGAGAAGAAACACCTTCGGTATTACAGGATACGTTAACGGCTAACTATCAGGCGAGCAGTAAACTTGATTTCACACTATGTCTAACGCTAAAAAAAGGTGCAGCAATATAATTAATAATCAGGGTTGAAAATAAAAAACAACTTACCATAAATCTGCTGCGCCCACAGCCGACCATAAATGTGCGAGACCACAGCATTTGACCAAAATCACCGTAATAGCTCCGGTTATGCGAAGAACTGAAGACAGAATAAGATTACAAAAAGTCTATGTCTGTGATATTGAATTTATGTATTATAAAATTATACAGCTATAAACTAATGTAATAGGATAATACTTACGGAACGTACGAAGTGATATTGCCCTTGTAGTGTCGGCCCTGCATGTACCACAAGTCAACCAGGGACTCGACCCTTAGCCCCGGTGCCTCGCCAACCACCGACACAACATTCTGACCAACTGGGATTGAATCTAAACAACAGAAAACTGGCAACTGTGTTTCAACTCCAATACCAAAATCTATCCAATGTTCTAAGTGCAACATCCAAAACCCCCTATGTGAAATAAATTGTTGCCAGCAGAATTTTCGTATTAATACCGCTGAGGGTTGAGGGTTATCAATAAGAGTTCACTCCTCTCACAGTTCTGCGACATCGTTGCAACTTTTGCAATGTCACTTCTTTGTAAGGAAATCGGTTTAGCCGACTGGACTTTAACATAAAATATTTCTAAAATTCTCATTTATAACTCTAAAAAAAACTAACACAAATCACGGCAAACGTCATGTTCCTCCGGAAACTTCGGCGGTAAGCACTGATTCGCCCACAGCTGGGCCTCGCGCGCCAACTCCTCCACCCAGCGCTTTTAACGAACGAAATATAAATTTAATTAATGCATCTGTAATCTAATCTTCACTTAGAGCCAGGAGAGTTGTTCTAATTATCTAATCTGAGAAAGGATTCATATTTTAACAACAACTTAGGTAAAAATCAGAATAAAGGAAACTATTTTATTTCCACTTTTTCGACTGATAGATAGCGTTATCAAAGAATAAAGAAAAAAATTTTCTACAGATTTCTCTCTCTTCCTAGCTATTATCTCACGTTGGGGTGGAGTCAACTTTTATTCGTAAGGTAGATAATGTGGTGGTGTGTGATAACAGCAAAGACTACGTCGTACCAACGTAAGCATATCCCCGGCGCTGGGCAGGTAGCCAAGCAATCCCACTGCAGCGTCATTCCGCCGATGATTTAACCTCGATATTATATTCAGCTTCTCCTCTTTGGTGAGACTAGCCGGCATGAATCCAATGCACAATGGACCAGGTGTATTATCCTAAAGAATTTTGTTAGAAGCAAAACGTACATGTTATTACTAGTTATAATATTATTAACAGTAACCAGTTCAGTTCATTACGGATATTTTTTTTATTTTACGCAGCGGCGAGATGAGGGGGATGTTCATTTCATGGCAAGTGATACGTCCGCCTATAACAACGTGGCGCTAGTTCAGATGTCATACACATCATATTGAGCTCGTCTCCTTGAGACATAAGATGTTATGTCTCGTTACCCTAGTACACATTTTTGCTTTGAAGTAAAACAATGCGTATTTTCGCCAATAAGCAACAAAGATTGTTGTTAATAAATTTATTCAGATTTGTTATATTTGTTTACCAATTTATTTCACTAGAAACCTTTATACTGGAACACGGTAAATTTTGCACACTACTAATGTGCAGCATATATAAACGCTACTTAGATTCTAGTTAGAAAATCGGTGTCTTTATAAGTAACTACCTACGCGGTGCAGCGGTTAACTTCGTTTGTAACACGAAGATGTTTGGATTAATTCTGAGACCATATGCGGTCGCGTCTGAGCAATGATAGGGTCTTCTGAACCTACTTCATTTTAGCACTGCCTCATATAGTAACTGCCGCCGTAACATTAACGTTTCGCTGTCAACATATGAGAGCCCGAGTATTCCGGAATAGCACTACCTCTACCCGCCTCTACCTCTACACTATCTCATCGTCATGTAAAATTAAAGTCAACTGGGTGTACATTGTACATAAAATATATATTGGTCAGAATAGATACTCACAGAATATTTACAAAACGTATGCATGTCCGTATTCGCACACATCTTCGCTCCGCAATAATTTATCTTGGACCACGCCGTCATCACTGAATATGCACAAATTAAATAAAACAGCGTACATTTCATTATCATCATCTTACCCGAAACATTAAATTTTATTATACATTTCCTTTAGCCTTGGACGGAACTTGACGAGCGATAGAAAATAAGCTGACAGAAGTCATAGATAAATGAATTAGATTATAATTACTTTTTACATTATCCATGTGTACATGTATAGATCTCTTATATTATGTAAATTATTTATATATATTTATTATGTATATATTTAATAATACGTACACCACACTTACATCCACCACTCTCAATATTGACTGGCAAATAATACCTGAAAGCATTTTGCCTGATGTTGTCACTTTAGCTTTTAAACAAAAAATATATCTTTCTATTCTTTCCCAGAAAAAAATTGAAAAAAAAACGATCCAGTGAAGAACATAGATTTTTCGCTATATTTTTAAATATCCGTCATGTCCACTTCGCGTTTTCTCCTTCCGCTCCGTTCTTCTTCCTGCCCTTTTCCCAGCTATGTGGGGTCGGCACAGTATGTACTTCTCTTCCATATCCCTCTATCCGGCACTATATCTGAATTCACACTCTTCTTACACATGTCATCTTTCACACAATCCATCCACACTTCCTTCAGTGTTCCTCTACCCTTAAAGCCATCCACGTTAATTTTATTTTTAACCAAAAAAATATATATTGATCAGAAATGTAAAGCTGACTTCTAGATATAACGATGATTAAATCAGTATTACTTGAATAGATATTATCATCTTCATTTTTGTCTCCTAAATGTCTACTGCTAAACTTAGGCCTCCACAACATAGAAAACAGATTTTTTTTCTATACGCCATTATTATCTTTTACATACGGGTGTGGGGTATTATGATACAAAAGAACTTTTTTTTATTTAATTAAGCGCCAAGACGAGCATGACGATGACCTGATAGCAAGTGATACGCCTGTCTATAACAACGTGTTAGTTAAGACGATATGCACTGCGCATGTCGCCTGAGACATGTGTTAAGTTACCCCAGTAATTACACAAGCTACAGCGCTCTTTAAACCGGATCACCGAGACCTTCCGCTAATCACCTTGTGGTGATATCACCGACACCTAATTGACTTCCATTGCAGTATAACTGAGAAAAGCATCTGCGAATCTCCAGGTATTCCGGCCATCCATAACTGATAGTCACCACTTACCGTTACGTGAATTTACTTACCATCCGCATAAAAATTATTAATTCCACCTTCAAACCAAGGAGTTTATTTAACAGTATATTTTAAAGTGAGGGAAAAAAAAGCAATCCTTCCAATTTCGAACATATATATTTATATAATAACATCGATAGAAATTTTACACTTATCTATATAAATAAGTGTCACTGTAAGTGTGGGGATGTAGCGATGACAACCCATCGATGGTCCAAATAAAGCCGATATCAAATAGAAACCTTTATACGTTTATCATAGAATTTAATCGTGTATAAATTCCAACAAAGTAATTTTCATTTCAACATATCCGAATCTAGATAAATAACGAAAAAAAAATATTTTAGTGACAAACATTTGTTTTCAAAGGATACTTTTGCACAATTTGGCTTGCTTATATTTTTCTTGATACAACCCCAATGCTGTTATTCGAGGACTCCTCAAAGAGGGAATCAGAGCTATCTGTCCACCACGCTGGCCAAGTGCGAGCTTGTTTCTATTTAAGGCTATACAATTGTTTACATTTGCAAATTTAGTACACCTTTATATATACAATTACCACCACAAACATACAAACCCTCCGAGTAGGTTGTTGTTAATTACACGATTAGAAATTATTCTAAAAGTTAAATTTGGTATATAAACTTTATGTTTATATAAAATTGACCAGAATTTATGGCTGACAATATAATATTTATTCCCACAACCCGCTTCGAACAAAATAATGTTTGCACACTACTGTTTGTCGGCAGATTACCGACTAAGGAGAAATGTGGGATTGATCTAACCTTCAGTAGTCATATTTATAACAAATAATTATAATACAAAGAAAATGTATACAAAATATTCAAATTCTAACAAACACATGTCCAAATAAATAAAGACAATAGAAAAACCAAAAAAAAATTCAAAATTAAAAAAAATATATAAGCAAATTTATCCCCTTAACCATTACTACCTAACCCTTATTTTGACATTTGGTAACACTCGTACAATGTTACAAAATAAACAAAAAAAATACACAGCCCTCATGATGCTCCCGCCGCAGCGATTCGAAGCTTTCTGTCATATAGAGTCAAGGCCATTTGCCATCCACGCTGGCCAAGTGAGGGTCGGTAAATACAAAATATACTCCGTTACAAAAATCATACAAAAACAAAAAATATATAAGTAAGAATTAAAACTTCACAGTTATTTCTTAAATCTACATCAGCTTACTTCCCATAAGTGGGCTATTTTCCCACACATCGATTCTCGATTTTAATACGTAAATAACAACAAATAAAAACGGGAATGTATTGCCGGCTAGCTTCTTCATTGGTCCTCCGGTGTCGGCAGGTAGTACATGGAGTCGATGAAATATTTGGTGATGTCGGACACCAGGCTCCTGTCGGATATCTCCTGCGCCACTCCGTATATAGCCATCTGTTGAAATTTATTTGTGTTAAACATTAACGTGATATGAAATGTCTCAAGGCGTCGACCACAACGCACTGCAGTGTATAGTATCCTAACTAGCGCCATATTTGTTACAAGTTACAAGTCCTGCTTCTCTTCCTGTTTTGTTCATATGAGAAGAAAGCTTTAGTGCAATTATCTACTACTACTACATCAACCGATAAACGTTCACTGCTGGACATAGGCCTCTCCCAAAGATCACCACGTTTCTAGGGCTTCATACGGAGGGATTTGGACTATTTCCCACCACGCTGGCCCAATGCAGGTTGATTGGAGCCAGTCTCGTCTGTTGATTAGCAGAGTGCACCACGAGCAGGTGAGGTTTGACTTGGGTCCAGTGAATTGTGAGGTCGGCACAGTATGTCCTTCTCTTCCATATCCCTCTATCAGCCATCATATCTGAATACACACTTTTCTTACACATGTCTTTCAAACAATCCATTCACACTTACCCTCTTTCATACAATCCATACATCTCTACGTTTTGGCCAGTACTCCCTCCACTCTTCCCGCCCATCCCACATACATGTTTTGTCATTCTTCTAGTATTTTTGGTTTATACTACTAGACGAGCAGGACGTTCATTTGAATGAAAAAGGTTTGCGGAAATAGTTACCAACCACCTGTAAAGTAAAATAATAATAGTAATATGGTGAACTGACTGCCAACCTTCACTAGTCGGAGAGGCACCTTAACAAGAAGAATTAAAGTAAAATACTTTTCTTCCCTCCACACTGCGTGCCCATATCCTGGAAATCTATATAATCTCAACCGATGGATGACTACTTTTAGATATAGGTCTACCACAGAACAGAGTGTTCAAGCTATTACAGTCCAGCGGCTCCCAGCGATTCTTTTAATGTCATTTGTCCACCTAGTGGAACGCCTGCAACCGCTGCGGTTACCAGTGCCAAGTCTGCCGTTTCGGCTTTTTTTATGTCCCTAAGGTCCACTGGTTCTATGACCTATGTGCTCTTCCCATTACCATGTGAGCCTTGCGTCTCATAGGATAATGTCGGTAACATTATTTCTTATACGGATCTCATTTCTGATTTGATCCCGCAGAGATCCAAGATCCGATGCTAATCTACTACTCTATCATATTTCGTTCGTTGAAGGAGATCATTGCAATTTTAATTCATTAGAAAAATACAACTCACTTTTCCCTGCACCGGGTCACCGGCCTGACTCCTGCACACGCTGGCGACTTCCTTCACGTCAGCCACGAAGCGCTGGGACACACCCGGTTGAGTGTGCGCATGGGTTACGCAGATGTGAATACTGGTATCAAAGAAATATACTTCAAAATGGATAAATGATAAATAATAATGAAAAGCTCTCTAAAAGTTCCCACCATGGGAACTGCCTGCTGTCACAAGCGGAGAGAAAGGCCAATTATTATACTGGAGATGTTTACAACATAAGGAAGGAGACGCGCTGTGTGCCTGATCTTCAGATGATGGAAAATAATAAGGTAATTGTATTATAAAATTGCAGCATAACACTCTCCTCTAAAAGATAGAAAAGCATTACATTCTCTTAACAGCCAATTTTGTATCACCAAAACTGCAATTCAGCCAAATTCATGCTTTTGGTAGACCTAGTTTTGTTGGGCAATATATTGTTCAGCAGTGGACAAAAATAAACTGAAATGGTGGTAATGAAAAAACACACCAATAAAATATAATTCATATTGGAATAACCAGATAAATTAGAAAGGAAACGCGTACCCGGATGGGAACTGCAGAGCGTTGAGGGCCCAGCCCTTCTTGTGAAGGAACTCGCCCATCTTGAAGATGTCGAACTGGTTCGAACCGAACGCCACCACTGTGGTGGCCGGCTTGCCGAATAGGAAGAGACCGTCGATTTTTCTTAACCTGCGAAATAAATGATTATTTGAATAACATAGGAGCACCAATACACTGGGTGCGGCTTTCGAATGTTAGGTCACAAGTTAGAATCCTTTATTCTATCGTGAACCATATCTTCTCCTTTTTATACAAAATTCACAAGGATTCTTGACACGATTGGTCTAAATAAGGAATCTGTTTTTTACTGTCACATATATTATACATATATAATTTTTATGCCAGTCTGCCCCTAGTTAGTTCCTCTTTCTGATAACTACCAGAAGATCAACTGTTCCACTGATATTTTAACTGGAGTTATGACCAGCAACACCATATAATAACTTATGTTAATATACAATTTACTTTTTGCATACTGTTTGTTAGGAGACCGTTTCCGAAATCGAAGACAGATGATAGTACTAATGACACCTTTGATGATGGACGGAAAAAAAATACTATCATTTCATTTAGCTGTACTAACATGATGGAGCTTAAATAATGCTAATAAAACGTTTTGAAAATATATATTTTTTTTCTTTCCACCATCAAAAGATGTCATTAGTACTATCGTTTGTCTTCGTTTTCAGAAGCGGTCTCCGAACACCCAGTATATCAGATCTGATGAAATACGGATGAATATATAATTTTTCAGTGACAATTTTTTTAAAAACAATACTAGATAAAACTGCTAATCCAATTCTACTATTGTTGGGGACCCCACTAGGTGAACAGAGGACATAAAAAAATAGCTGGGAGCCATTGGATTCAAACAGTGCAGAACCTTGGTTTGTGGAACACATTACAAGAAACCTATGTCCAGCAGTGGACATCCATATATTGAATTGATAATGATGATAATGATTGTTGGGGCTCAGCGCCTTCTCCCACAAAGACAGAGTAGTAAAGGTCATTCTTCCACTACGCTAACCAAATGCTGATTATATATCACATGTCCACAGAAGCTGTTCTTGGAATATGCCGGTTTGTTTTTTTTTATTTAATGAAGCGACGAGACGGGCCGGTCGTTCACCTGATGGTAAGCGATACGCCCGTCTATTACAACGTGGTGCTACCTAGAATGGTATCTACGGCACCACATTGCGCTCGTCACCTTGAGACATAAGATGTTAAACCTCGTTACCCCAGTTATTACACTAGCTACAGCGTCCTTCAAACTGGAACACAGTATTGTTTGCATACTACTATTTGACAGCAGAAATAGGAGTTGCGGTGGTACCTACCTAGACGGTCTCTGGCAACGGAGACTTACCATCAGTAACGATGTTTTTCTCTAACAGAAACGGAGTTTGCCAGCAGTGATCAAATCCATGTATCTATGTGTAGTTACTAATACTCACTCGCTCTCTATATATCTAGCGGTGGTGATGATTTCATCAGTCATCTGCACGTAGCGGGATCTGCCGACAAACATCATGGTCGCCCAGCAAGCGGCGATTAGTCCACCTGCCCTGCTGCCTGGAACACGAACAATCATGAAGACAGCTTTACTTCAGTAAGTTTATTAGCTACAGCACGCTTCAAACTGGATCAACAAAAATGTTTACATACTAACTTTTAGCGGCAGAAATAGAAGCTGCGATGGTACTTACCTTGACGGTAGTTGAGCATCTTTTTAAGATTATCCATAGAAAATATCAGCTGTGTTTCTCTTTATATATACATAGTGCTTCTTTGAAAGCTATATAAGAACTACTATGCAACAGGTGATATAAAACAGGCTGTGGACTCGGGTCCACGAGCCCAGCATCAGATGAGCTGTAAAAATCAAAATGACTTCCAAACGCTCAACATCAACAAAAAATACAAATATAATGGTAGATAATAGGCGATGTGGTGTGGTGTGTGGTTACCGTTGACGGTGGGTGAGCCGTAGACGCCGCCCGGCCACTCGGTGGTGACGGTGTACTGGCAATGGCGGTACTCCGCGCGACGGTACAGGATCACCGATGTACCTTTTGGCGCATACCCGTACTGAGGGTATATACCAAAAAACCAATGATTTCTCCTCTCCGTCAAACATTCATAAAATTTTTGTAAAGTCGAAATAATTATAGCAGTTATTTATTTATTGAAGAGCTGATTAGGTTTAAATCTTTTGGGGGCTATAGTAAGCGCTACGGTGTAACCTGGATGGAACCTACGAGTTACTGGGTAATTTTTACCTTGTGCGTATCCGCTGAAATGCTCGCGACGCCGGGTAACCGGAAGTCGAACACGGGCACCTGGTGTCCGGCGGCCGTCATAAAAGCTGCCACGAAACCGCCGAGGCACGCGTCCACGTGTAGGGGCACATCGTACTCCACCGCTACCTCTGAGAGCGCCCGTATATCATCCATAGTTCCGTACGGGTAGTTAGGTGCTGATCCGACGATCTGAAAGTTCAATTATAATAAAATTTGTGTGATGACAAAATATCACTATAACTGTATTAGTAGCAACAATATCGAATTAACGAAATACCGTTAGATAGAGTTCTAAAAAGCACTCCATAAGTTAAACCAACGATCTTATGAAGGTGAATGCAGGAATCGTTGGAACAAAGATCTTTGGAGCAAGCCTATATCCAGCAGTAAACCAGAGTTCCATGATGATGATGATAGTTGTTATTGGTCTTAAAAAAATACCTTTATACCTTTTTTTATGTAATTAAGCGATGGGACGAGCGGCACGGTCATCTGATGGATGAAGAGACCTACGAAAAGAGGACTAACAGCTCTCCAATCATACGTAGCAACTGTTTCGGCAAGTGGTTTGGTAATAATATAATGCGTTTATCAAAACCGGGCTAAATGGCTGTCCTTGGGACATGCCTATACCTAACAATGAACGCACACGAGCACTAAAGATGATGATACTCACCAGACAGGTTCGACGTCCAATCGCGTTCCTCACTGCGTCCACGTCGACCGTGTAGGTGTCGGTCGACACCGGCACGGTCACCACGGACAGGTTCAAGTATTGTGCCGCTTTATCGAAAGCCGAGTGAACGGTCGAAGGCACAATTATCTGCGGGTTGCTGATGCCCTTGCTGTATGCCAGGTCGCGGAATGCCTTGCACGCCATTATTATGGACTCTGTACCGCCAGTGGTCACCTGTCAAAAGTTAAATATTACATGAAGAGGCAATTTTCATCTTACATCATGAATACGATAATGAGTAGAACCCACGTTTCTATTCCATGTTATAGCTGCACAACATTTCATCAGACATTCTTCGTTCTTATTAAATTTTATCGATATTAATCTACACTAATATGAGCAAAGACGTCAATTTTTCCCGCGCTTATACAGTGATGGTCATATAATTAGACACACTTCTTGTCAATAAAGAGTATAACTTCAACATACAGATGTTTGTAAAAAATATACACATTAAATAATTAATAATCATGCAATAATATAGCCATTCAAATAAAAAACTCATTAAATGCCTAATTACGCCTAATTAGAAACATTTAAAAAAAACATTCATAGCTCGTTCTTTTTTTGAAATTGGAGAATAACATTTCTTTCTTGGCTTTTTCATTTTGGTGAGAATTCAAAATTTAATCTGATGAATATGATTTGTTCAAAATGGGCAAAAATAAAGTTGTGACGCGTCAACTAGGCAAATAATTGTTAATTTACATACTGGGTGATAGGAGATCGCTTCCGAAAACGACGACAGACGATAGTACTAATGTACGTACAACACCATTGATAATGGCACGGAAAAAAAATCGATACCAATTAAAAAAAAAAATTAAAACGTTCATTATTAGCATTATTTATGCTCCATCAAACACAGCTGATGCTCGGGTCAATGAACGTACTGGTGCGCCAATCTAATCACCAATGTTACCAAGCAACACCGAGAGAAAATTATTATTCGCGAAAAATATATGTTAATTGGACGGTACGCGAACGAAAGTGTTATTTCAGATGAAAGAAATATAAATATGGTAAATTCCGATGGAAAGCATTATGTTAGACGTTCTGTAAACAATGCTTTTAATTATAAATACACAAGGAGTATACATCAAGCCCAGCACGGTGGCGGTAACATTAAAGTTTGGGGGTGTTTAGTTGTCCGGATGTTGAGTTGGACCCGTTCGGAAGATTGAAGGTACAATGGATCAATGGCAATACAAAAATATCTTACAGCACACAATGATTCCCTACTGAGACGATCATTTTCTTCTCTAGATCTTTCAGCATGACAATGACCCTAAACACACGTATACTAGCGTCAAATGTTTCCTTAGCGAACGGCGTACATCCGTTATAGACTGGCCAGCGAATAGTCCGGATTTATACCCGATAGAAAATATCTGGTATATTGTTAAAAAGAAAGTATCAAACAAACGTAACACCATCATTAGTCGAAACGAACTATATAAAGCACTTGTTGAAGCGTGGAGTTCAACAAATGCTTCCCCCTAGAAAAATGTATGAATTTGATTTGGGGATTTGGGGGAATAAGGGATACACCACTAAATATTAATTATAACTATTAGTAGGATAACTGTGTATAGTAGCTATTTCGTAAATAACAAAACCAATTACTAATACTTAAAAAAATTTAACTTTTTATACTTTTTTTTGTTGTTGTTTCTAATTAGTTAACAATTATTGTTCATACCTTAAAACTAATTTAAATGTTTGTCCATAATATAAATTGAAACTGAACTTGTGTTTTTTTATATTTATATTGTTTTTTAATAAATAATAAATCGTTAAACATATTGTCCTATTTCTTCCATTTCAAAATAAAAACGATTGCGGTGAAGTATCTTACATAATGTCAAGGACCGTTGGTTGCATTTCTAATTATACGACCACCACTGTATGTCTGATGATAAATCTTCGTTACTGGAGAATATTGTACCATAACTAACAACCCGTAATAATACTGGTGATAAGTCTCTCTTGCCGGAGACCATCTAGGTCTGTCAGTACACTAAAATACTGGCATAACGAGACTCAGCATCTTATGTCTCAAGGAGACGAGCGCAATGTGGTGTAATATATACTATCCTTACACGCGCCACATTGTTATGGGCGAGCGTGTCAATGACCATCAGATGAACGTCCGGTTCGTCTCGTCGCTTCGTTAAATGAAAATAAAATGATATAACGTAACCACTAGTAAAATGAAGATTTTTGTAAGAAATTCTCTCGCATTAGGTGTGACGTTGGTATACGAGTATAATCATCATACAAACAATTCGGCTCTCATTAGCGGGTAATAAAAAGCTAACCTTGCTGCTACAGCAATAACAAGTGTAGGCGATGACGTAAAAACAAATAGTACCTATATTGCCACTTTATATTACAATTAAAATTAAACCTATACATTCTTCTTCCTATTCTTAGACGGTATTACTCCTGACAGAGGGGTCGTGGTCATCATTTCAGGTATTAGTGGCAAGATTAACAACACGTCGCCATTCCTCTACACATAGGCCACGCTTATTTTATAAATGGGACATTAACAAAAAATATACACAGTTGTATAATATCAAAGGTTAAAACAAAAAAAAAAAATTCAGATATAATCAGATAAAGAGTAATTTTCAAAACTTACTGTGTATTACATCAATGCACATTCACATTCAATGTTACGGCCGGGTGCACCACTTACCATCAGGTGAACGTCCCGCTCTTCTAGTCAATACAATAAAATAAAAAGAAACACATGTTTGGGCAGGACAACACCAAAGCTGTTATTTTCTTCCCCAAAGGATTGCGAGAAGGGACGGAAGCCTATGGCGGGTGGGTAGTAGCCAGGCGGAAATATTTCTGTCACCTTTTAAATCTAATTCTGTATTAGGTATAGGGCCAACAAAACGGGCGGTAAACAGCTAGTTTCAGAAATCACACGCAGTGAAGTGATACACTTGCCCATAAAAATAAAGTACCAATTAAGATATTTACACTGTTTACCATGAAGCGCTCACTGAGTTACGAGATAAAACAGTGATTATTGATTGAAGTCCATCTCTGTTCAAGATCAGGACATATTAGTATTCAGCAGCAAGTCCGGAGGCATGAGGAAACTATAAGCCACTTACTGTGCCGCAACACTCGTTATCGCCGTTGAACAGGTTGATCGCCATGCGCACCACCTCAGCCTCCATCTTGTTGACGCCGGGAAATACGTCCGCGTGGAGAGGGTTCGTGTACGCTGTTAATGTGTACGCGTCGCACGCCACCTTCGCAATCTCCTCACTCAAGTGGTATACTGCACCCGAGACGCTACCACTCTTCCAGTCGTACGAACCTACAAAATTATCAATATCGTTTCATGAGTACCAATTTTCATATAAAATCAAAGAGGACATGTTTACTTTGTCATTGTTAGGTCTCTGTTGCCTGGGATCGTTTTGATACCACACCAGCGACTATTTCTGTCACCAAACAGTAATAAGCAAACATTACTGTCTTCCCATTAGAAATGCATTGTAGGTAGTACTAGAAGCTAACAGCTCTAGACTCACAGTACTTATTTTTATAGAATATCTATAGGTTTTTAATAACTATTTAGTTGACATATACTATGTTATACTGTGGTGAAATCATACCTAGGGTGAGGTGATCTTTGATCTCTTCGGCAATTTGCTCCGCCGGAATTCCATTTTCTGGCAACTCACGCCTGACGGTCACACCGGCCAAACGTTTACTCACGTCCTTTTTGAAGTCCTGCTTAATTGCCGTCATCTTCTCTTCGATCTTACGCCTCACCATAGGTACTTGACGCAACCAGCGGAAGAACTCTTTTCTTAATCTTGTTGTCACACCTGACCATTGTTTTAAAGTTGGTTACATATATTTGTATATCTTGATAATATTTAAAAAAAAGAATTTTTTATGTTATCTATAATACACAACAACTAATTAAAACAAAGGATATTAAAATGTCCGCATAAACAATGATTGACACATCATAAACTAAATTTACCTCATAACATGTAGTTACTAATAAATAATTTATTACAATATAATAGATTTAAAATTAAACAAGGACATTATGAAATTTGTTGTAAAAATGTAACTTACACTCCCTCCCATTATAGAGACTATGTACCCAAACCACTGCAAGGACAGATGATGCTGTCATGGTCACTATCTGCCATGGCTCCTTACCCTCGAAGAGCCGGTTGATAGCTTTTAATGGTTGCGGACGCTCACTCATAGTTTCTGAATAAAAAATAAATAATAATCTATCTTAAAAAAAGATCAGGTTTAATATTTTAGACATTGTTTTTAAAAAGATATTAAACTAAAGCACAAAAATTACGGAACAAACTTGAAATTTATTTGTTAACACTATATGGAAAAAATCAAACAATGAAATTTTCACCACCAAACTAATGCAAACTACATTTATACTATTTGGAACAAAATCATTTTATATATAATTACACAAAAAATATGTTGTTACCTTCTTACCACCAGTAAAATAATAGAAGTAGTACCTAAAAAACTATATATGCTATGTCTTAATTTAATACAGTTAAAACCATTGGAATCCAAAATTGAATATTGCTAATCACATTTAATACATCCAACTTAATATGTTTTGAATTCTGTTTTCATTACCCAATGATAAAAGGTTGCTTTGAAGATCAACATCATCAGAAGAAAACAGCAAAAGGTAGAACATTAGTTTCAATGTTTGTTCAAATAAATACACTACACTGTAAACGTTCAACGAAGGTTGTCTCATTAAAAATAATAATGCATTTTAATACCAAGTTAAATATTTAACCTTCATAAGCATAAAGACAATTGGTTATTATGTGTGAAAAAAGAATATTTCTCATGGATATTTTCTTAATTTAAATCATCATAACTACATCTCATTTGGTTTTGAACCTTCATATTTAACTAATTTATATATAATACCAACAGCATAGAATACTGTGTATTAGGAGACCGATTCTGAAAACAGACAAATGATTACTAATGACACCTTTGATGATAGGATGGGAAAAAAAAATCGTTTCTGGTTAAACAAGTCATATTTTTAAAATGTTTCATTAGCATTATTTATGCTATGAGATGTATTTAGTTTCAAATTGAATCTTATTTCATAAGGCCATAGAGCATTTAAACCAGTAAGATGTGTCATATCAAATTTTTAATAATTTAATTTTTAAGTAATTTATTTTTATGAAACTATCGTTTTATTGAGCTGTACTAACACTATGGAGGGTAAATAATGCTTATAAATAGTTTTCCCAATCAATCCTAATATCCCATCATCAAAGATGTCATTAGTACTATTGTCTGTCTTCGATTTTGGAAGTGGTCTTCTAATACACAGTATATTACAATTTTGTAAATAATTCACAGTGAGGAAGGCTGGTAAGAATAGTTCCACATTCTCAATATTAAGAGATAACAGCTCTAAGAGTTCTCTGAACTCTTTTTATACTGTAATAAACACCTATAAAAAAAACTTTTTTTTGAAAGAAGAGATGGTGGGCTGTCTTTATTAGAATACTAAGCTATACCATTGTAAAATACATCAACACTAACATTAGGTAACTTTATCTAGTTAATATCATGTAAAATTGTTACATCTTTACATGTTATTTAGGTGTCTGAAAACGTAAGTACATGTTCAGCTTGCATTTAGCTCGAAAATGTGACATAGATATATGGGTGAATTAGTTTCCATGGCTCTGCATTGAAATAACAAAAATGGAACATTGTAAAATTGGTCATAACCTATCTCTGCCACTCCAGAATGTGCAACGATGCAGTCATTTGTCCCATAAAAAGGTTTTTACTCAATCTAAGTGAAACAATTCTATCTTGTTCTGTTCCCATTGTTTTAAGAAATAGTGCAAAATGTACTTTGTACTCCTGAATATACCTTAGACTTATCAATGTTCATTTTCTTATCCATAGAAAACAATATTTTTTTTTCAAATTAATCGATCAGTTAATAATTTCAAAGCATTAGAACAGTATAAAAGTTAATGGTAACCATAACCATATGATATTCATCATTATCTATATGTTTCTTCATATGCCTTACGAATATCTCTCATAATCCTATCTTGAAATTTTGCAGCAAATCATAAAAACTTAGGAATTGTTTGGTAATAAAACGTTATTTTTCTGTACTACGTAAGATAGTAATTAATTAATTCTACAGATTTATATGAAAATAGACAAACTCACCTAAATCTTCGTAGACGAGGATTACGAGAAATATTTAATTTAATTGTATCAATTTAATACTTATTTCTTTATCATGATAAGTAGATAAGAATAGTTGATGCACTCATAGTATGTTGCAAGAACTAAGATTAGTAGCAAGTAATTAAACAAAGGTCATTAAATATGTATACACTACATTACTGTTTAAATAATTTAATATATCAACTACGGATAAAAAAATTTACGTCATTTCTTTGACAGAATAATGACATTGACAGTTTACTCATTCATCGTATTTTGTATGTTCAGTGTTTTTCAACATTTTTTCTAACTTTGTAACTTTCAATGTTATAATGTACTAATATCTAGAGTTGCCTTCGTTTTATATTTGAGTTTGTCAAAATATGAATTTATGCTCATATTGTGTCGACTCTTCTTTCTTCGGCTCTTTCTTTGTGTATCACAGTATCATAATTGTTATCGTCATGAATATTAGTCTACAAATGTTTTCATCATCATAATCAGCCGATAGGTACTTAAATAGATAGATGTTTTCACCATACATATCAAATTCAAAACTTGAGTTCAATGATTACCATTATATCCCAAATTGAAGCAGTTGATCAAATTTAAACGCAACATATATTTATACGTCTGTCCTTTTTTATTATAATTATTTAAACTTGCATCAGTTGTCTTAAAACGTTTAAATTGATATTAATGAACCACTAATGTAAATAACATTTAATTTCTAAAAGCACACATCAAGTTAAAAACTAATCATCTTTAATAAGAGATTTATTAATATTGTTCATATCTATCATCTTTTAAATATGTAGTACCCATCGTTAGCACAATCATTTTGATGTACACGTTAGAATAGAAACATAACTCGTATTTATAAAGTTTGGGTGTAACTGAAGTAAAACTAAAAAAGTTAATATTCTATATACATATTTTAATCAATAACTTTTTCCAAATATACAGTTTAATGTAAATCAAATAAATGAAAAAACGGACGTCTATCGTCTAATGATGTAAACGAAAACCACCAAACATTATTTCTAAAAATAACATTAAAATTTGTTTTACTTTGGGTTTGCGGTTTTTATAACACATTTTAAATCAAAGAAAATTATTTCTCAATATGCTGTATTATTAGTATTTAAAAATTTAATTAACGTTCATCGCTTTGTATTGTTTAGTCACTGAAAATTATACGTCTTTTTTTTTATAGTACACATACGTATCATGAAGTTTATTGGACACAATATCAGAGTTTGATTACCTTGTTATTTATAAACTAAAAATAATTGTAATAATATATACAAATCAAAATATTTATAATAGATAACATTTTTAATTAAAATTTGTAAACTTTGCAACACTGAATTTAATTGTAGCCAATAGTATTACAAAAAGAAATAAAACATAGCAATGTGATTGGTTAAAATTCTTTACCTTCAATTCTCTGCGCAGCACTAAACCTTGTCCGTAATGAGTCACCATCCGCCAGTTTCTTGTATTCCAAACACAGGTAAAATGTCGAAAGCTAAAAAAGTGATCGAAGAAGCGAAAGAAATCAATAATCCGGAAATAGATTTGGTGGATAAAGGGATATCCAGTCTAGATGAAGTTCCCGGATTGTGTGAGTTGTTTTTGCCTTTTATGGTTAATAAAAAAAACTAGTTTTGATACCTGTTTTTCAAACATATGATTTTGTTTTCTTTTAAAAAAGTTACTTTATGATTGTTTTAAAATAATTTAGATTTAGATTTAAAATCTGCTATAAAATTAACTTAGTTTTTTTGATTGTAGATGTTATAAAAATAAACATGATCTAATGATTACATGAAAACATTTCACGCACCATTAACGAATGTGAATTAAATTGAAATTCTCAATAATTGCCAATTTCAATTCTTTGCTGTATTTTTAAATTATTATCTTATTTGATGCTTTACTAAAAAGTTACAAAAACAAATTTATTGTTTCATTAGTGTAACTAGATTGAGGAAAACGTACTCGAATCACATAATTAATGATTCATTTCATATAATATATAAATGTATGTCATATAAGAGCTTAAGATATGATTAAATCTTATTCATTTGCAGAAAATGTATTAGAAAAGCAGCCAATAAAAAAAAAATCTTTAATAAGTAACTGCTGTTGTTATATTTGAAGTAGCTGTATTTTGCAGCATTTATATCTATATTTCGATTTTTTCTTCACATTAAAGTTAAAAAATATATTAATTAAAATGTTAACATGTCATTACAAAAAAATTGTAAATTAAAGAAAGTTTTTGTTGTATTAAGATAATAATGAACTACATTTTCTTAATGTAGATTTATTATTTCCATGATAAAACACAGACATCTATTAAATCCTTTATATATGCACACAGGTATTTTTGAAAGCAAAACCAGGTGTATATTATTACTATTTTAACCATATCATAATTATATAATAATTCCTAGAATTTTAAGTGTTTGTGTTATGAAAGGGTATAATTTTATTTTTCAGTCAGTTTAGCCAACATAACAAGGCTCTCACTAAGCCACAACAAAATCCAAATTGTTCCCGCTGCTCTAGCTAATCTTGTTAACTTGGAGATTTTGAACTTTGCAAACAATCACATACAAGAACTACCTGTCAGTTTGTCTTCTTTACCTAAACTCCGCATCTTGAATGTATCGTTAAACCGTTTGAATGAGTTACCTCGAGGGTTCGGTGCATTCCCAGTATTGGAAATTTTAGATTTAACATACAATAACTTAAATGAGAAAACCTTACCAGGAAACTTTTTTATGATGGGTATGGTATATTACTTCTTTTATGTAAATACATAAAGATGTTATTATTATTAAGTGCAAGTTAATTAAATGAAATCCATTATGATTGAAGAATCATAGATACAAATTAATCATGATGCATATGTGGATTTTTATTGCAGAAAGTTTGAGGGCTCTGTACTTAGGTGACAATGATTTTGAATACTTGCCTGTGGAGATTGGGAATTTGAAGAATTTGCAAATAGTAAGTAAATATGTGATAAACAATGGTCATCACTTCTTGGCCTTTCATTACATGTTTCATCTGTTTGTTTTCTAATTGAATATATTGTAGAAGATAAGTATCCTAAGGACCTCTTTATAGAAAAGGAAACAAATATAAAATTACTTTGAGAAAAAGCAATAGCCATTCCTTTGCCCTAACCTATTACAGTAAGTAGTAGTAACACTGTAATTTTAATTTCCAGCTCTCCATGCGTGAAAATGATCTAATAGAAGTGCCACATGAACTAGGCCAGCTATCACGACTTAGAGAATTGCATTTACAGGGCAATCGGCTTGTTGTATTGCCTCCAGAAATTGGTAAGTTTAAAATTTATTTAAATAGGCTAGCTATTATTATGCTGGGAGGCATGGGCCAAAGTTTGTATGCAGATTGTTTAGTAAGGAACTGTTGCAGCTTATATTTCCCACAAATGAGCAAGGAGCAAAGTTTATTATATATTAAAAAAATTATTAATTGACTACAAGCATCTCACTGCTTTTGAATTATTGATATCCTGTCAAGAGTGAGAAGTGAGAGCTTTAAAAAAGCATTGTGCCATATAGGTCACTGATACCATTGATATCACTGAAGAGTAAAAATATTATGTTACAGGTTCACTAGATTTGGCGAGTAACAAGGCTGTACTGAGGATCGAGGGTAATTTCTGGGTGCCCCCCATTGAGGACCAGCTAAAGTTGGGTCCATCGCACGTGCTGGACTACTTGCGATCAGAAACTTACAGAGTGTGAGTGTATATGCAACTGATTCAATGTTTTGTCATATCTCTCTCTGATTTACTCTAACTGTACGAGGAACTGATATACTTTATTCTTGTCCTCCCTATCAAACATCAACTTAGAATTAAATGTCAATAAAAGGGAGTGACTTTTATTTGCATATCATTTCACACTGAATCCATCCATCTCTTCTTGTGTTTTACTCTTCACTTTAAAGTATATGTGTATAACTGATTTAACTATAATTTTATATAGTGTGTTAAGTGACAATGACAGTGGAGTTGAAGTGTAGTAGACCCGAATACTCTCCTAAGTTGACAGCTGGAAAGCAGTAAATGTGTGAAAACGGCAGAAAACAAGGACAGTAGCTTGCCAAACTATTATAAAAAACTGATTCATCTAAACTCTGCCAAATGTGTGCCATATACTTGAATTAGGGACAATATTACAAAACAAATGATTAGACTGCGCTGAGATAGAATAAATTCCGAGCCGTTGTTGTAGTTTGCATTGTATCATAAATTTTCCTGTTTTCAGGTTGTACAGCCGTCATATATCAGCGAAGCCGCCTCCACCACCGCAGACCCTCGACAAGAGCAAGAAAGCGAGTCGGGCCAGGTCTTAAAGCATACACACTAAGGTGTTATGAGTACTAACATACTAATGTTCTCAATGTAATCTACTGCCAATCATGATCATCATCATTATAGTGATCAGCCTGCCTTTATATCTATTTTTTCTATGTGATTTAAAACTGTAAATGAATAGAATATGAGTATTCAATCTTACTATAGGTTGTCCCGTGGCAGATTTAGGATTTCGTAACTAAATTAAAGGATGTTATTATTTTAGAATATACATATATTTGTCATAAAAAGAAAGACGAGACATGCGGATTTTATTTTTTGGAGATCACTCCGTTCAAATGTTTTCCATCGCGATGTACATACTCGCGGAATCTTTCGAGAGTATTCTGAGTGTATCTCGCGAAGGAGGCTCATGGTGGCTCTTGCTGTGTGAGGCGTGGCGCCATCTTGTTCGAAACCACGTGTGAGAGCTGTTCGATGGATGTTCTCTTAGTTTCGGTATAAAAATGCGGCAATAGACATCACCATCACCAGTTACGGTTGCTCCACGAGATTTTTTAAAGAAAAACAGTCCAATTATTCTATTGACAGAAAGAGCACCAGTTCACTGCGACGTCGTGACGTTAGAAAAATATTCGAATTTCAAATCCTAAATCTGTCACGGGCCACCCTATATATATATAAGTAATTATTACTTAAAGTATAGAATTTCAAGTGTGCCTTACATTATACATTGCCTATTGCAAACACAGGTTTCTGGTTTATGTGGAATGAGACCCTGCACAGGAGTGGTAGACTATATAAAGAATGGTAGATGTGCTTGCATCACAACCAGATATCGGTTTCCAAAAAGCGACGAGACAAGCAGGATATTTTATACAATGGAAGTGACATGCTTGGTCATTGTCGGCGCTAGTTAGGATGGTATCCACTTATACATATTTTGCTCATCTTGAAAAAATGTTGTTTTTATGCCACAGTAGTTTTTCTATCTATGGCACCCTTCAAACCGGAACGGTAACGTTTACACACTACTGTTTGTCAGCTGCAATAGGTACTACAGTTAATTTTTATTTTATAAAGAAAATATTGACAAAACAATTTTTTTGTAATTAATTTTATTAAAACAATTATAACACAGTCTTAATGAATATGAAATAAAGATCATTCGATATTAATTAATTTATAGTGCTAACAAATTCAATCAATTATATGATATACTAATTTCTAATTAATGTATAAGAAAATAAATTATTACTAAATATGTATTTCCAATTTTTTTATCAAAACATTTTCATATACATCAACATGTTTTGTCACCAACATATATATGTATAGAAAATATGGTCCTGGGCAACAGAAGACTAAACACCTCAGAAGAGTGATGCCTATGTCCAACAGTGGATGTCTATCAAATGATATGAATACATATTTAGAAGGAATAAAACCTCGAGATTGTAAGACAGCGATACTGCCGTTTGGTATCCACTGTGCCTGAACTTCCATCGAGGAAAAACAACCTGAGGAGACCAACAATATCGAGAACAAATATTGTAGACATAGTAACATCCGCTATCTCTAACCCATACTTCATACGGTGTGGTGGGTAAATAGCCTCGACTCTCTCGTGAGAGGACTACTCGAGTCCCAGCAAAGGTATGTATGTATATATATATATGCACATTTAATTGCTGTTCATATTTGTATTATTATAACCTATTAATAAACAAAGAACACACTGGCAATAAATATATTAATAATTGTTACATAGAAATACTTTTAAATCAATATCACACAGATTTTTTAATAATGATCAAATAATATAAAAAAGTAACTTAGAAATTGAGAACTTTAAGCACCATTATACATTAAGGCACTTAAATGAATAAGTTACATACAATCGCTAGGGTACATGCATGTGATTTAAATAAGCAAATTATTTTAATACACTCATATAGAAATACTATTTATTGTAACTTCTTTTTGTGATGGACGTTATTTATTTAAAATTGTCAGAAATTTAGAGCTAGATCCTATTACACAGATAATCGATTATAGAAATCATCAAGGTTTTACGAATTGTTTCGAACGAAAAGAGTGAAACCTGCTAATTAGTTTTCACACAAACATAATTAGGATTAATCAACCTAATTATTCTTAAAATATTAAATATTTTTTTATAAAGAAATTAACCTAAAAAGATGGTTTGTTCCAACATCAGGCGAGTCGCACCCGAATACGACAAAATGGCGTACGTTCGTAGAGACTGTATCACGATGAAAACTAACTGCATGTTCACGAAAATGAAGATTAAATAAATCTCGCCGATCGCAATGTGTGAAATACGTGTCCAATTATATTTTACTATGGTATATCGAATAAATAAATAAAAAATCACCAGCTCTTGATAAATATAAGCTTCCAAAAAGATGGCACCAATCCCGCTAAACACTCATGTACATTTACTATTCACTTGTGCTCTTTTTCAGTACACAAAATGTCATTCATTATATGAAGCCAACTGCAACAAAAACGAGGACGTCTGTAGTGATGTGAGATCATAGTTAGATTGATAGAAATACAAAATATCAAGCAAAAAGTTACATGTTAATAACTTAATCAAGATAGCTTCTATAAAAATCCCAAACAAAATAATCGATAAGTTAAAATGGATCATACAAGATAATTATAAAAACGACTTCATAGAATTTGTGTACTAATGAAAAAAATATAAGCAAGGGAATCATATGTACAATCCTCATTGTAATATCTGGCTGTGAAAATTGAATATCTTAGGTATTTTAAATATTATTCTAGATATAGGCCTCCCCCAAAGATTTCCACATCAATCGGTCTCGATTTCCCATGGGAGGCGTATGTCCAGCAGTGGGCGTCTATCGACTGATGATGATGATGATTCTAGATATTGTCACATACTAAGAGACAGTATGTAGTAATAACTTGTGAGTTGATTTATTTTATTTAACGAAGCGCCGAGATGCGGCTGTCGTTCACCTGATGGTAAGCAATACGCCTGCCCATAACACAGTGGCGCTAGTGGCATATTGTGCTCGTCGCCTTGAGACAAGATGTTAACCTATGTAAACCTGTTGGCATCAGTTTTTGGGAAAAATATAGAAATGTCAGTTTTATTTCAACACATGTAAGTTTTTATTAATATAAATTATTAAAAAAAAATAATTAATTATTGCAGTAACTGTTCCAAGATATTTAGATTAAAATAATTTGTTTATACAACTGTCAATATCATATATTAGCTCTGTAATATGTTTGCAGGTTTCCTTCTCCATTTCTTCCATTAAGCTAAAGGTTTCTTTTAGGACAATACTACTAACATGGTGTCAGTCATCGCAGTTACAACTAAATATATAAAAAAATCCTAATTTCGATGACTACATTGTAACTTTGCTTTTATATATAAAGACGATGAGGCGTCAAAGTTTATATTTTGCACACGAGATGTGGAGGTCATTCTTCTAGAAGAATGACAAATATATGTATACATATCATAAAAAAAATTATCTTAAAATTTACTGCTTTAGTACGAAAATATTGGTACGAAGGCTGTCGACCCTAGAGTTACACTAATTATTAAGTGTAATGTGAGTACCTTAACGTGGTTTGGGTAAAAGAAATTCAATCGCACAAGTTTTAGCATGAAGCCCGTTCAGTCGTACAGTACGTCGTCATCGTCGGACTCGTCGTCGGATATGTCCATGTGGTTCCTAGTGGAGTTAGCAACTGGTTTGCTGCCCTCCATCGAGAACGCGTACGACTCGTAGTCCAGCACCTCGTCGTCGCTCAAGTGGGAGTTGCCCTCTACGAAGCTCGCGAACCTGTTTTAAGGATAAATAGCATATGGGAATAAACATTATTTTTATCTATTTATTTAAAAACTTTATTGAAGCATCAAACCTATCACTTTTTTATCTATAATTTATGAAGTCGATGTCAATATCACATGGTGCTAAGTGACAACACCATCGAGCACCAGCGATGCTATTATGGCGAGAGGTGCTCAATAAAAGCATAGTAGTTAACCAATCAAGTTGAGAAAAATGTCTACCACTAAGTAAACTCAATATGTGACCCCAGAATTGAACCGGACATCTCCATAATATATGGCAACATTTTACCCACGGAGACAGTTGGAGTTAACCAAAATGACGACATTCGTGGCACTTAAAGTACCAATTGTATGTGATAAATTAAAAGAGCTATTGATAGTGATATAACCATGTCATAAGAAAGAATGGAAGGAAAGAGGTAAGCATTGAGAAAGGGAATAGAGGCCACAAATGATCACTTATGATTTAGACAATGACCTGTTCGAGATGATTTGAACTTGCTATGCAGAAAACTGTAGTGTAATTAATGCTAGTATGACAGATCCTAAACAAGTGGAGGAATAACCAGGTGGAAAAAGATCTGGCTTCAGTAACCCTTTCAACTTCATCCGGCTGATCTGTAAGCGCTTTATTATCAGGATGCGACTGCGTTCAGACTCCACACTATTACTTGCCACCAAAAAGGAGCCGAGGCCTTCACTCATAGACACATTTACTCGGACATGACAAACCTGCCGCTGAAATTATACGTGGCAGCAGGATACCTCTTCGCGTCGTTTATCTTGAGCATGATGTTCCATTGCGCGCAGTCAGGACTGCTGCAGTAGCGGCGAAGCTCGTCCAGCGCGTGTTTGGTCTCGCGTGCGCCTTGCTCGTAGTATTCCTCGCTGCTGAGCAGGCGCGGCTTCGGCGGGAACTTGCGCCTCCTGTACGGACAACAATCGTATATTTCCTTATACGATTTTAAAATAAACAGTGCTCTTAATATTCTTATTACTAGGAATTAAGATCGTGTTTAACTAGTATAAAATTATGGCTATGTATCCACTCTGACCAAGTGGTAGATACTACATGTTCACGAAATTTGTTCTTCGAACGTTACATTTTTCAAGATGATTTCCTTTATCAGTAACTTAATTGGAATCGAACCCACGCGTCTTTCAGAACCTTACAGTTCCGCTTTACTCAGCTGTCACTTCGCAGCCTATTCAGATATCAAGTGCTGGAGCTTCGAGGATTAAAAGGTACAGGACATAAAACCATAAAAATTTATCACTGAGACCTTATATAGAAATGGAATATAAAGCCCTATTTTTTTAATAATGAACTTGTGACAGAGTTTGCAAGGATGATGATATTTATGGAAACAGATGCACTGGTCTTGCGTTGCCTCCTGCACTAGATCTTTAACGGTTTGTATGAGAACGTAAGACTACTTATATAAAGAGTTACTACATATTAACGCAACTAACTGACCACCCAATTTCAATTGGAAGATGATACTTCATAATAATGATCATGTTAAAAGTCTGAAACTAAACTTTCTATATTCTATAATCTAGAATGTGTCGGAAACTGGAAAACTAATATCTATGAATAATATTCACCAATAGCCCTCTATCCTATAGAGTAGTGAGCGCGGGAAGTATTTAATGCATAAAGCCACAATCGCGACCGCCGCGGATGCTTCCTGGTACTGGCTGCTGAAGAATATCATTAGCACTCCTATGATCTGTAAATGAGAATTAAAAAGTAGGGAGTAAAGAAAAAGATGATGCAGTCTCTTAAACAAAAATTACCAAATGCTTAAACAATAACAACCGATTCCTTTATATATTAACTCCATCAAAAGTCTAGGTTTTTATTCTATACATAATTTTTTATTTTCTCTATATTATTTTTACCTGTAAGGTCCACATGACCAGGTTCTTGTTTCGCTGGTTTTTCGGTGGACCTATTCTGTAGCATATGACAAAACTGACGAATGTCACCACCAGTATGTACCAGAAGATGTAGACCTGATAGGAGAGAATAATGCTCCGTATGTTCTCCCATATTTGTTGCAATAAGTACACTCCAACTGTCCAGCCTCCGATAAGTATGCCATATGTGAAAGTTCTCTGTGGAAATAGTAATTATATTTTATACATTAAATGGTGCATGATAGGATATTAAAGGTTTAATTTTTTTATAAAATGGTGATAATAACCGGAGCAGGAGCAAAAATATTTATAGTCACCCAAACTCATATTTCGTTCCAGGATCATACCAAGGAATTATATAATAAAATAAAAGGAGATAAAATTAATGCAAACTTTAGTCGGTAAACATATTTTTCTAGAATGAGCCATACTTTTATCTAAATTAGAGTTACTAGCAGAATTAAATAATTCTTACCTTTGGCAATAATTTACTAATATAGTACACCAGTAACATAAATGAAGCTGACACTCCAACAAGAATTCCACAAATATAAAAAAACAAAGGATTCCCACTCAGAGTTTTAGAAGCAAATATCAAAACCAAGCCAAATACCATGATCAGCATGCGCCATATGTCCACTCCTGAAAGTTGAAATAGACCATAAATTAAATGTCACTACATTTAAAAAGGGTGTTGTTGCTGTAAATATATAATGAGCGCGGTGGGAACTCGAGATGTATTCAGTTTCAATTTGAACCTTATTACATAGGGCCACGGAACATTTAGATTGGTGCCCCCGGGTATTCATTGTACCTTTTTTTTTTTTTTTTTTATGATGATGTTCTCGCCGCAGTTTTATTGACAACCATTGCAGCTTCATCGGACTCAGGGCTCGCGGATCCGGTATCCGCGAGCTAAAATAATAAAAACAAAACTAATATATAAAGGGAAAGGGTGGGAAGGTATTAGATGCGGATGGGTCGAAGAATGGATAGTGTTATGGAGGGGAATTCATTGTACCAAGCATCAGCTAAAGCTATTGTTTCCTTTAGCTGTACTAACATGAAGAAGCGTAAATAATGCTAATAAAACATTTTAAAAATATGATTAAGTTTTAATCAGAATTAATATTGTTTTTCCATCCCACCATCAAAGGTATCATTAGTACGATAGTAAGGAAGCGTTCTCCTAACACAGTATATCATCCTAACTAGGGTCACTTTATTATGCTCAGGGGTGTCACTAACAGGTGAATCACCTGTTCATTGCATCCCATCCTTAAATAAAAAAAACCTTATAGAATAATGACTGCATTTAATTGTCTCCTTAGCATTGTGTTTACTCTTTTTTAAAAACACAGAGGACTCTCATTCAAGTCTAGACTGTCATTTTATGGAGTTTTATCACTGATAAAATTTTAAGTTAACATTCCCCTAGCTACCATCTCTGTACTATAAGCGATTTAAGCTTCCGTCATAACAGATTTGTTGTCATGATATTGTTAATAAATGAGACCCAGAGTATCCAGCAAAAGTATGCTTTCAACCATAGCAATGCATTTATGAATGGGTGAATCAGTTGCTACAAGATAAATATCTTTATTAATATTATAAAAAAGAATATTACTTAGATAACATTACTTACTTTGAATTTGCAGCTCAATGTTATGGCGGTGCTTAGTGTTGATGGCGATACAGGTTGGTGTGAACAGATCAATAGAAACACTTTTGTATGATTTCCTTTGGAATGGGTTAACAACACTCCAGCCATAGCTGTTCTCAGTATAATCTTTGTAAACCTCCTCTGGATCATTGCCAATATACTGGCTGAACTCATCATTTTTTATTTTTATATTGAACTGTTAAAAATAATAAGATGCAAATGGATTTTATCTACCTATCTGGCTAATTATAAAAATTACAGATAATATCTAGAAATTAAACAATATTGCAAATTCAAAGCAAAGTTCACGATAAAGCTGAGGAAAGGGCATGAGGAAGTAGAAAAAAGCAAAATTCATCACTCAACATAACTATTCATCATCATCAGTTGATAGATATCCACTGGTAACAACAATTACAATTTGATTAATTAACAAAATTTTTTATGTATGTAATAAAACATAAAAATTTTATTGTTAAAAATGAGATACTACTATATGAAACCTCACCTTTACAGTCTGCCACAGTACAAACAGATTCTTTGCTCCTCCAGTGTAGCAATAAATGTCCACCATCTGCTTGGTAGGCTGAATGTCCCTTTCAATAACTGTGGGACCTCCTAACCAATGTACTGTTGGACAAGGAAAGATTGTTAAAATTATACATACATATTTTTATTCAATAAAGAAGCAAGACAGGACACCTGCCCAAACTAGTATTATTCTAGTCAGGATGTCACACAGCAACACATTGTTCTCATCACCTTAAAACAATGTCTCACACTCCCAGTAATTTCCCTAGTCACAACACTCTTTAAAACCGAACGTAATAATGTTTTATACACCGTTTGATAGTAGAAATAGACCCTGGGGTAGTATAACTAGTCAAATCTCTTGGAACAGACACCTACCATCAGTAAAAGTATACGAAATATATCCATGTATCTCACAATTACATAAATAATAAACAATTTGATCAAACCCAACCCTATAGGTAATCTACAATATATGTTTTATTTCAACAAACTCTTCTACTCCTAGTATTCCAGGTAAATAAATAACATTCATTTATAATAAGCAACTACACTATTAAATTGAGTAAATAAAACCTTACCATCGTATGGCAACGAGTTCACGCCTTTAACAATAAAAGTAAACATTATAAACATTCGAAATCGTAAAAAAGATTCCATATTAATTATTACAAAAATGTAAACTTAATTCTTATTTTAAATAAATCTTACAAGTCTTGGATTTGACATGAAGCCCCTACTCTTTACACAATAATAAAATATCTTAAAGTAAACAATTCTTGTTCTTTAAATTGTACGAAATATCATTTGTTTATCACCCTAACGCGAAATAAACAGCGCAAAACCCTTTTGACAGATACAGTTGAGAGATTGACAGTGGCATTATTAAGAATAGACGTATTTATGCTAACAGTTTTTTGGTTTCAGGTACGCGCAGCATGTGCTTTAGCAAAATACTTTCAAGTATTTCATACTTTTAAGATTTTTATACACACGACGCACCCGGTTGCGAGAAGCTTACCATTCGTGGAAAAATTGTACCTGTTTCATACGTTGTGTACTTTGCCTGCACTGTATAATGTTAATAAAACGCTTAATGTACGCCGTACAGTTTAATTTTTATAATTCAATGAAAATGTATTAAAATTCTGATAAATACTTCAAAGACTTAAAATCGTCGAATTGTGAAATAAATCTTTATTCCTATAGTAATGAAGTAATTTTTATGTTGTACTAGTGCAACAATATTTTTTAAAAGTTTATATTAATTTAAAGTTTATAACAATTTAAAATTTTTTATAATCATAGTACGTTACGTTTTTCTAGCCCTGATTTTTAAAAATACTTGTATCAGGGCTCCGTAGTATCAAGTAGTCTTGCAAGTATCACCCATGCCTTTATTATTAGAACACAACATTACATTCTACACGAATTGTAGTGGTCAGTGAGTATTTTTTATCTATATAACATTACTGGTGGTAGGTCTCTGTTTCCGGAGACCATCCAGGTAGGAACCACCGCAGCTCCTATTACAACCGAGAAACAGTAGTGTGCGATCATTATTGTGTTTCGGTTTAAAGAGCGCTGTAGCTGGTGTAATTACTGGGGTAACGAAATTCAACATCTTGTCTCAGGCGAAGAGCGCAATGTAATGCAGTATACCATGTTAACTAGCCCCACTCTGTTTTTGGCGGGCATTTTTGTTTTATATATAATAAAGCGACAAGACAAGCGAGTCCTGAAAAGGATAAACAACAAATGTACTTTTTGCTTTGATTCACTATTTATTACTTAAAGTACGTCTTGTTTTTCTTTAAATTTAAGTATTATATACTTAAATCGTTTTATAATCATTAAAAAAAATATTAATATTATTTTTAAGAGCTAAGTTTTTAAAAATCAGACCGAATATGAAATAGTTATCAACATCTGAACCGCGCTGAGAATTGAAAGATGAGGACTACGTGAAACTTAATACGTTCAAAATATTAAGGAAAATTCCTTTGACGAAATTTTCATGTCATTAGGTTATTTTACTTTTTTAACATAATAATACAAGAAACATTAATTAATTACTATGCAGAAGTCAGTATGGATTAGGTTATTCATTTTAACCCAAATTATTTGATTTACAATAAAATATATGTCTTTCTCTCGCTCTGTGTGACCACGAACAAACATTTTTAATTTCTGGAAGTAGGCTATTCATCTATGACATTTTTGAATGTTTGTCACCCTCATATATGATACTATGTTTTTTTGATTGACTCGTGACTGTTTATGAGTAGTCGTGCCGTCTACACGTATTAATAATGTACACACAAACAAATATACTATAAAACTTGTAATAGGGGATGTAAATAAAAAAAATTTGATACAATGCATTAAATCTTATATTTATTTGGTAAAGCATAACACAAACAATAGTCATGTATTATAAGGCATTATCAAGGCACTCCTTAACACTGTACATTGTACTTTATAATCTAAAGCTACGATTTAAATAGGATAAACTCAATAAAATCCGAGGAATGTGTCAAAATACTGTGAAGATATGAATACTGTAAGTTCCAAGTATACACGCGAAGACAATTTTCAGTCTATACATTAAGGAATGATTTTTTTTAAATATATATTTATAATAGAATTTAACTATCTCTTCGCGATAATCACAGTTCAATTATACAACAAAATAGAAATTCATTTAAAACTACACTTTTGTATAAATCATTGTAAAAAGTATATCATATATTTTTTTTATTTCATATCCAGCACCCTAAAACTACACTGACATGCTAGTTAGTTTTAGTGTTATTTATTTAAATACTACATTGTGTACTCTTTATATGATCACATGTAATCACGGCTGCAGTGCAATATCATCAGATACAATATTGATTGCACTAAGACACCTACTGACCTCCGAAGGCACATTTGAAAGCACTAAGTTGATTAAAATATATTATATAAATAGAATTGGAAACTCGCATTCATGTATATGAACTTCCACACAACGCGATTTCTGCTAAGACTGTTGGATTCTGAAAATGGAAAAAATTATATTAAATGATATTAATAACAGTTAAAGATAAAACATTGATTTTGTCTATGGTATTATTTTACTACTGCATGTTTGATACCGAGACATTGTGTGGTGATTGGTTCTTCTTCGTCATTATTATACTCTTAGCAGAGGAGTCATGGTCGTCATGTCAATATTACTGGTAAACTTTATGAGCCGTATAACCGGAGATTGGTACCACTGTCTTATTGCAAAATTTGTCGCCATAATAGCATTGCTGTTACGGCTGCCAACGTGTTGAAATATTGACCCAGAATAATGAGCAGCACGATTCATCATCCTTGGTCAGATTATTACTTAACACCACAAGAAGTCAAGGTCAAGTGTTAGCAACAACTTTTTCATATTTGTTGGTCATTCCCTTAGTGGGCGATGAGGGCCTTTGGAGTCGAAGAAAATTTTTTAATTGCCTTTTACTATAGGCGAGGGTTCTCTTTTCTTCACAGCTAGAGACTACAGAGCAGACCACCACGGCTCTAAGGAATGTACTTTTAGTAATGAAGGTTCCCACCAGGTGAATGTGTATCTACCTGTCTAGCGCGCGATACGGGGGTCCGTTGTGGCGCGCCCATTCGCGCTCGAACTCGTGCTCCAGTATCTCGGCGCCGCGCTTGCGCGTCAGTCCTGTCTCTTCCAGGCTCAGCTCGCACATTTGCATGTCGTCCACTCCTGCACGGATGCGTTAGCAGTAAGTCAAGTAATCGCTAATAAAGTTTAACTACACGATGATAAATAATTTTAGGTTTTTCGGGGGTTGTGTTTTTGGTCTATAGTATGTATATTATTTTCTCGCTAATGACTTTGACCTTTTTTTAGGCTTTTTTGTAGCCTTGTTTTAAAAATATTATGCCCATCATTAAATAAAATGCATACTTTTTTATTACTCTGATTTATTTTTATTTTTTCGATTTAAAAGCATGAGTTTATCAAGAAGAAAACATGTGGTGTGAAGCCAGCTTGATACGCTGTCTTAGTACAGCGACGATAGTGCATAGTATTTTTTTATATATATTTTATGAAAACATACAAATAGAGGGCGTGTTTAAAGGTACATTGGCGTTGGGGATTTGTGATCAGCTCACCGATGACGCGGCTTATTGTGTAGAAATCTATCACCCAGTATTTGCACACTACTTCTTCACAGTTGACATAGGTAATGCGGTGGATAGTAGCTACATATCCGTCAAACTGCATCTATCAATGTGATCATAGACAAGTTGTATGTATATAACGTAAATGATGAACGTAGAACTGTTCATATACATGTGTGAGGGTGTTTGTGTAAGCATCTCACCGGCCTGCAGCAGTACAGGTGTTTTGTCCGGGTGCAGCTCCATTTGGCGCGCGACGTACCGCCCGTCGAAGTGCGCATACCACCAGCCGCGCCGCTCGCCGCCGCCGGGCCGCACGAACGGGATGCGGAAGTAGCGGTGCCGGGCGCCGAGCACCTCGCGACCGGTCACACGCGGCGCTTTAGCTGTTCGCGACAATAACCAACTTTTATCATTCACATGATAGTATATATAACAGGTTGCAAGAATTGCTATCTACATTGAGTTCAGATCACTAAGTGTTTAGCTGCAGTTAGGTACTGGTCCGTTCCGTAGAAGATTCTGGAGCATCTCGTAACTCTTAAGGTGGTTTATAACTAACTCTGTTCTTCAAGCAGGATACCGTTTGATAATTTTCGGTAAATTAAGTACGGTTTTTCTGTTGAATAGTAACGTTCCTCATATTCTTAAGCTACCGTTATGAAAGCTACTAGGCCGTGGACCCCGGGTTCGAGAGCCTAGTGTTAGATAAGCTAAGTCGGAAAATAACTAGGAAGCGATACGTCACCTGAGTCTAGTATAAAAAAGCAACGCTGTGTTCCGGTTGTCAACATATACGACGGTTCTTCAAAGGGTCCGGGGCGCACTTAACTATTCATGATCCTCCCATCACTGAATATCATGTGAAATTTATGTATCAAATTTAAGTATCATGGTTGATAAAAAAAATTATGAACACTGACCGGCCTCCATGATTGACTGTGGCGCCCTCTCCTGCTCGTGCACAGTTGACTTGCGCGCGTTCTTTGCTTTCCACGCGTGATACACCTTCAGCCGGCGGTGGAACTCGTGCCGGCAAGCCTGATGAAGAAATTGTGATTTATCCTCAAAAAAAAAACCGATACAATGTCTTTGTTTATCTTATGAAGGCGGGCAAAGGAACACGAGCCGCACGTGATGGGGAATGGTCACAGATGATTGAATATGCTATATAGTGGTTCACCTCGAGCAGCTCTATGTCGCAGGAAGTGTTGATCGTGTCGCGCAGCTCGGAGTATTTCCACTTGGATAGATCGTACTTCTGCTTGCCGGCCATGGCCTGCTGCATGCGTACGCGCTCAGACCTGCAAAGCGTTCCAATGGGCATACTAATCCCGATCCTCTTGCATTGTCATAAGGTCTTTAAAATTTTACCATTAAATAAATAAGTTCTGTGTACGAGTTATAAATTATATAATAAATGTCATATGAGATGAATCTCATGAATTATTTTACTGTTATTACTACTTAAGTTTTGTTGTTTATAAATATATATTTTTTTCTATATATTGATTACAATTTATAAAATAGGACATATTCGTTTTGTGTATGTTTGCCAAAGTTATAATGAACTCCCTCTGTTGATACTTTTATATGCTATGGTTTTTTAGAAGTCTTGCATTGTTAATAAAATAAAAAAAAAGTTAAATTTCTGATTACTAAGAAAAATATTTGGCAGTTGTATAGTGTAAATGAATTAGATATGTGTGTCTATATTATTATATGCTATGCTAAAAAATAAAATTACAAATGCAATGAGATATCATGTTTTTCATGCTTGAAGAGTGTAGATGTGCAAGCGCAAGTGTTTATATGTGTATAAATATTACGTATGAAGATTTTAATAAGTAATTAATATTATTAAGTATTATTTAAAAGTTACACCATTAGACAAATGTTATTTATAATTTTTATGCGATCCAGTGCCTTTAAATAAGAAATAAGGTTTTATATTAAGTTTTGCTAATGGTATAATGATAAACAAACTACAGTTACACACTACCGGAAGTACTCTACACTAAAACCGTCAATTAGCACGTGCAAAAAGGGTTAAGACAAGCGGAAGCCTAATAGAGTTAGAGCAATTAGTTTGTTATTTACATGTCCTCTTTCAACTTGTTCAATTCAGGTTTTATACAATTTTAAGTAATCATTATTTACAATATTTTCTAATTGTGTTTATTGTAAATTTACTACAAATATTAAAATTTAAATGTTCTATATATTAATTTGTATGATTTGTTACTTAATTGAAGAGCCAGGCAAAGTGCGAACTTGGTGCTTTAAGGCATTATCAAATATTTTAGCAAGTTTGAAAAGAGACATGCTATAGCTACGAAGGTGGCGTGGAAATTAACAGCGGTGTCTGTCTCACTTTTGTACCTGTTCAACTTATTCTCCCCGTTCACTGTGTCCATTGTTGGGAAACTGTGCAAACATATCACAATATTACTCATGAGGGCAGCTCTCTAAAGCTATGTACAGGAAGATGGCACGCGCAGCTTTAGAAATGTCTCGCATTAAAATAACGGATAAATCTTTCATTGTTCATAGACTTTACGTTCACTATTATCATCAGCCGATAGATGGTTTACCGGTGGACATGGACCTCCGTTAAAGATCCTTGGTATGGATCCTACGTTGCCCGATGTACCGGTTTCTCGCGACCTTCACCAGATCGTCGGTTACTTTGAGATGAAATTTCCAGCGCAATTTCTAATCTTTACGCGACCGCTATTGAAGGACCTTACTGGTCACATCGGTCAGTCATTCCATCAATCACATAGTTTAGCGAGTTAAAAATGATACAATATAACTATAAAATATAAACCAATATAAAGTGCCTTCTATTTACTAGAGGCGCGTTGTTAAACTACAATACATAATTTTAAGTGACTGCAAAAAATAAACTTTGAGCTTTTGTATTTCTTTTCATCACTTAAACTCTATTATTGACTAATATATAGGCAGTAAGACATATCGATTTTAAATTAGATCGTTAAATATCGACCAGTATGTAAGTCTTCCTGGGAGGCCTGCGTCCAGAAATGGGCGACTATTGGCTGATAATGTTAATGGCATGTAAAGTCTATCTCAACATCTGAATCATAAAGTAAATTTAAATTCATATATTAAATCGAAGACAGTGAACATTTTCACGTGACAGGCGAATTTGTTTTTTTCATCGTCATCGGCTGATAGACGTCCACTACTGAACATAGGCTTCTCAAAGATTCCCACAACGATTGGATGGAGGGATTTGGTGGGAGCCACGTTTGTTGATTAGCAGCGTGCATCAAGACCAAGTGAGGTTGACTTGGATCCCGTGAGTTGTATGGGGACCCTTGCACCCTGTCTTTAGTAAACGTAAATTAAATTTATTGTTCTATGTATAGAAAGTACATAAGTTTTTTTAAATTAAATTGATGTTTGGTTGGTGGTACAATTTTTTCGAACCCGCTTGGATACTTTTACCCTCACGTTGTAAACATGCTTCTATTACAAATTAGCTGTGTCGGGGCGGTTAAAATATGACAGCTGGAGTATTCAGAGCGGACACGTTTCACCATCCACCGCTTTATCGTTTCTTAACACTGTGTGGCATCACAAAAAAATCTAGTGTTAGCCCATTATATATTAACCTGCGAAGTTGCGGTGGGGAGCCCTCCACGTGGCCATTAGTTTCTTCGGCCAGCCTCATCGCCATCTCATGGTCTCTCCTCTCCTGTTCAAGCCTGCAAGAAATCGTTTTAAATAGTACGCGGTGATGGATGCAATGTTCGCGGTGCGGTCTGCGCAGGAGTCGACTGCATGCGCGTGAGCAAATAGCCTAACGTCACTAAGGATTTATAGTGTTCAGGATGATTTTGGGAAAACACGGTGTATATGACAGTGTGTCCTTTTTTGTTTACGACAGTCGATATAATTTCCTAAATTAAGGTTTTTTATTATTTGATGGCATTATAGCATTAAGTTACGGATCAGGTTTACGAAAAAAAAATCATATTTGCATTATCTATTGAGCTTTACATATAAGGTATTGTAAGTTCAAGGTTAAAGTAAGCAGTGTTTGTGAATACAGTAACAGAGAATAAGAACGATCTAGAATACTAGTAAGTGGTTAATAATACTGGGCGACTGATCAATTTATTCTGCACTTCTTAGAATTGTGTCATTGCTGCCACCCACCTATCCCTGTTCTCCCGATCCTCCTCGGCGGCCTGCTCCAATTGCTTGTGTAGCTGTAGTGCAGCAACGCGGTCGCGCTCCTCCCGCCGCGCCTGCTCCGCCTCCTCAGCTTTGCGACGGGCCTCCATCTCTGCTTTACTGCATATATATGTGTGTGTGGTATATTAATATATGTACTGTACTAGAAGAAAAATATCCACGCAGGCTGTTTAACAAATATCCTATCCCAACAGATGATAACATATGCGTTTTCCTGAAAGGATGCAATGCTAGCTTGTATAATATATACTGAATTAAATTGTTCTCGTTGCTTCGAGATTAAAAATGTCAAATAATAACACCACGGTTACATCAGTAGCTGTAACACCCTTCACAACGCAAGATATAGGCGATATGATAAGTGGTAAGCTGTACCATTGCCTATTTCTAGTTACCAATCAGTAGTGATTTTTTTTGGTTTTAACACAAGAGTAGATGAAAAAACCTTGTTAAAAATTGCTTCAGACAATTAAGGTGAGATTATAAGTGGGCACAGACTTTGTCCCAAAATTTGTTACTCACAGCCGTCGGTGCTCTTCTTCCTGCCGTAGGCGCTCTTGCTCCTTGAGCTTGGCCTCCTCGGCTGCCCGCATCTCCATTTCAATCTTGCGCAACCTCTCTTGCTCCTCTCTGAAATGCAATTAATTCTCTTAACTCCGAGTTTTTATAAATTATCTATTTCCATCTTTACCATATTCTTCTGGCTCAGATTATCCATCGCTGTTCTTTTAATACTGAGGTCCTCAGTTTTAATCCTGGGCAACGTAAGTTGTGTGTGCGCAGTGGTTTTACTCTGGGATACTAATACATCACAATAAGTAAAATAAACCACCACCGTAACACACTAACGTAAGACTATCGAAACATAATTGTGTTTCCATTGTCTTACCCTATGGATAAATGAAATAAAAAATAGGTCTTTTTATAGTAAAGTGCAACAAAAGAAAAGTAAGAAAGGGAATGCTTTTTAATGACTATCCTTTTAGTTGGAAACATCCAAATTTAAAGAAAGGCATCGAGTCATAACACATCAAGTTAAGTTCAATGATGCAAGATAGATATAACTATCGCCATACTTTTATGCACATCGCTTATCTCGAGGTAAACGTATCGTTATTATTGTCATTTTGTTGTACAAACATATTTATAGTAATCACCTGTTCTTCTGGTCGGTCATTAGCTTCTGCAGTGCGGCCATTAGCGCCTCCGTCTCCTTGGTCAGCTTGGTGTACAGTTGATCTATCTCTGCGCGGTTGATCTTTGGGTTACTCTGGAAATATAATCGTTTGCTTTTTCCTATCAATCTGTCATCAATAAATACATATAATATAATGTTCCCACTGCTGAGACTCAAGGCTTTCGTTCACAAATAGGAAGATGAGATCATTTATCTACGACGTTTATCAAATGCTAATTGGTCTTATGTTCAAGAAAATTGTTGTTCTTGGAACATGTCAATATTTTGGTTAATACCTAATAATAATAATAATACGCTGTTACAGAAAGCTAACGCTCAAGAGTCGTATAGTGGGTACTATCACCTTATAAACTCTATACTCTAGTTGAAGGTTATTTTCTTTTTCAATAGTACCTTAATCGAAGCACATGCGTTTCTTATAGAATTTCTCAAGTTCTCTATGTTCTTTTTCGCTGTTTCCTTTTCCTTCTTCAACTGGGCTGTTACGGACTCCATCTGCTTGAGGTTCTCCTCGAGCGCTTTGACCTTGACAATGCCTCTATACCTAGGCTGATGCTGGCGACGCACGAGGTAGCCGCGGATGCTCTTCTGCACGAGGATCAGGCACTCGCGACGGTAAAGGATTTTGTTTTTTACTGTGAAATGTTAAAGTGAACTTGCTAATGTAGCTTTTACATAGAGCAATAAGTTCAGAGGTGTCATAAAACAATTCAAAATTGTGGTTATGAATCCACCATTCTTGTTCTCTAGAGTACACTATAGCCCTGTAGTCTCAGGCTAGTAAGAATAGGACTAAGGTAAGCCCTGCCTGCCGTAGAAGGCGACTAAAAGCGTCTAGGAGTTTCGCGGGGCTTAAGCGTGGAGCCTTTATCGCATAACCAGCGAACCTGTGTAGGACAGCGTATGGCTCAGCGATGGTGTCTAGGAGGGTTAGGCACCTCCTCAGAGACGTGCTAACACAAAGTGTAGAGAGGCACTGGTGCGTTTTATAAGAGATCCCAGAGCCTCTCTGGATGCACAGATGCAGACCACCGAGGGAGATTTAGTGAGTAAGAATGACACAAAACCCTGAATTCCCCCTCAGAAGCAGGGTATCTTTCGAAAACTTCTCCCATGTGACAAAATAAAAAAGGTTGTCCACTATAACCTGTTTAGCCTCGGTGGAATATCAAACACTAATTATTTCCAAGGAAATACATTTAAATTTGGACCTTCTGTATAATACATGTTGTCCTTCACCCAATAGTAGCATTAAGTGTTTTTTATTTTTGTGTAAAGAAGATTTTTTTTTAAAATCCATGCAGAATAGGGAAGTTTATTTTTATAACTAACGTTTAATGATGGATAGTGCGGCGAAGATGGAGCGTCTCCAGCGTGATTTGACCAGCCAAGCGAGCACCGAGTCCACTATGGCTCTGAGATTCTCCGGGTCGGAGCGCATGATGGTGTCGAACTCGGAGTACTTGCCCGGCCGGAAGAACAGCCGCGTCACGCCAAACTTGTAGTCCTTGTCTGACAGGCCGAAGCTATGCACAATCGCCTGGGATATCATGGTTTTTTTTTTAAACGGAAAACAATCATGTATTTAGTTGGTGCATATTTTATGTCAAATTTTCTTTAAAAAATGAAACATTTATTGACATGGATCTAAACAATTATTTTTATTGGAATGATGAAGAACGTACTTAATTGTAAGTAGGTACCTTCATGATTCAAACCTTCAGGAATTCAGAATATATATTCTAAACTTCAGTTTGCAAGATAGAGTAACTGGTAAAGTTAGAGTGACGAAATTTCAATAACACCTGAAGGCTAAGATAATAATATGGTGCAGTGTAAATATCCTAACTAGGGTCACATGCTAACCAGTTTAGGTTATATTATCTCAAGGTCAACATAAGCCCGAACCCACCTCGCAGAAGATCCTCGGCGAAAGGCGCTGCAGCTGAGCGGGAAGGTGTACAGCGTACATCTCGTGCAAGTCGCGGCAGCGCGCACGGGATGGGTATCCATGTTGCATGAGCGCGAGCACTGCGGCTGTGCCGGAGCACTGCAGTTGGGTCAGCACCAGGGCGCCCTCCACGGCGCGTCCCGTCATACGGCTGTTAGGTTTCACGCACCGTACGAAGTTCGTTCCCTGGTATGATAACAATTTAAATGTATTTTATTCATTGCAAATGGGTTAACAATATATGTTCATACAAAATAATAACTAAAGTACCAGCAACATAGAAATGCTATTACATCAGTTTGATAAAATGATTGTGGTGTTCCCGGGAGACTTAGAAGTTGCCATTTTCTTAACTGCACTAATGTGGTCACAGAATAAGGTGAAGGGCACCGTTAACCTAGTATATGATTTAGCTAATGCATCACAGAGACAGTTATGTATTAAGTATAATGTTGTTTTTCTGGTGCGATTTTTGTTGCCTAAGAACCAATCAACTGTATATTATTCTTATTTACTCTTTCACATGACAAAGAAAAATTATAGATAATAATAGTAATTTGTGATTTACTATGACATTGTCTCCGTTATAAAGATGTTTAGGTTATTTAGCTACCGCAACGCCTATTTCTGGCGTCAAACAGTAACTGCTAACTGTACTATATTTCAGTTTGTTAACTTAACTTCTTTCGTCTTAAGGCGGAAGACATTACGTGGTGTAGTTCAGTTATCCTAGTGCCAGTTTAGGTGTTATCACTTACGATCTGGCAAAATTTCTGCTCGTCTAACGCTTCATCAAATAAAATAATCACTTTTAGTATCAAAAAGGAATCGAAGTGCAAATCTGAATTCTCAATGAAATGAACTGAGAAACCCAACATACATTCTCCTTGAGCTTGTCCATCAGCTGCGACAGTTGAGTTTGAAACTTAGCGCCGACGGATATGAAGTTTAGTTTGCCTTTTGCGTTGTTATTGTCGGTGGTCTCGAATAGTTGCTGCACCAACGGGCTGCTTGATTCCTGCACCAGGAACTCGAGTGACGCGTGCAATGCGTCATTGTTTTTCTCTATGAACTGATTCTAAAAACATTGAAAAATTCAAAATGAATCTTTTAACTTCTTGCGATATGTAACAGTTAAGCACTTGCTTTGTAATTTAGAGGACAGCTGTGCAATGTAACATATACTTTGGGTCATTGCAGGCTTTTTCAGACCTTGCTCGGTCACCACCCTCAAACTGTTAATCTGCTTTCATAACAGCTTCGCAGTGCTCAGGGTGTGGTTATAACTATATATTCAATTCCATAAAGTCCGAGTGTTGGGCGATGCCAAAATAGTCTATGTGTAAAATTACTTATTGTGACCACTAATGTGTTTAGACCTCTAAATTATTTTTATTAAAAAGTGCATACCGTGTTATAACAGACGGCGCCAGCGAAGTGCCTTAACAGAAAACCTTCGTCGTCTCTCAAAGTCCTATGCGCCTTAAGGCGGGATGCACGCGGCACTTGCAGTCGGGAACTGGGAAGCAGATCAATAGTTTTAAACGAAGAAAGATATGGTAAAGATTAAGATACAGAATGATGTAATATGGAAGAGTGGCAAAGATTGACCGTTAATATCTTAAGTAATTATTTTCTGCCATATAAGTATAAATTAAGTTTGTTTATGTCTCCCTCCGACTGCTCCCTCCGACGAAATAAAAAAATACTTCATTGTAGAGTAAATGCGGATATTAGTGTCATGTTTACATTTCATAGCTTAAAACATAAGTCCAGTTAATTTTAACTTTAACAACCCAAATAGAATTTTTGTGTGAGAATCATTTACCTCGGGTTGTTCCCGCCGAGCTGCTTGTGTACGGAATGCGTAAAGTGGCTGAACTCTGGCTTCGGCAGTTTCGACTCCTCGTCCAATAAGTGGAAGATGCCGTGGTTTTTGCTCTCAATTAAATCTATAAAATACGTAAGATCAGATACATTAACACACGACCGAAAGCAACATATCCAAAGGTGGAAATTGGTTTCCGTCAGGTAACTACAAAGAATTCGTTATTATAATAACATCAACAAAGTTACAAGGTAAGCGATTAGCGATTGTCACACACAGGCAGTTATCTTTTATGTATGTTTTTTTTATCGATTATTGTTTATATATATTACTACTTACGACGTAGTTAATAAGTACATCATACCTATGCAGTCCTGATTATCAACGAATCGGATCTCGGGTACGTTGAGCCCCTCCCGCCGGTAAAGCTCCTGTTCGTTCTTCAGTATGCGCTCGTTGAAAAACTGCTGCAACTTCTCGTTGCAGTAATTGATGCAGAACTGCTCGAAGCTGTTCATTTGGAAGTACTCTGCCACAAAATTTCAATTGAATCCTCTACATATTATTATATTTAATATTTTGAAAAGTAATATATCAGTTAACTACAACAGCTAATAATCACAATATACAATGCAGATGGAATATAGGCATAACATATTAAAATGGGAAAAAGATGGTTCGTCTAATCCAAAGTGTATTAAGCCGGACCAACATCCAAATTCATTGTCATTTAATTTGGTCGAAGAGATCAGGTGTTCAGCAAATTTAGAGAACAATATCACTCAACTTATTCTAGTTTACGACAGTCGATATTTAAATAACCAGTATACACCACAAGCAGTACAAACACCTTAACATTTCTTCCATGTGTATAATAAACGTATAGTAAGTTTTGTTAGTCTAGGAGTATTTGATTTGGAAGAAGTGCCAGAGTTAATTATTCAGAATCAGTCCACTGTATATTATTCATATACACTCTTTCTCCTAATAACAAAATGGGTGATATTAAGTAATACTAACCGAAACCGGCTATGTCAAGAACGCCTATATAGTAAGCGGATGCTTGAAACGGTATACTGGAGTTGATCCTGTGCACTATGTAGTCGAACAGACGGCTGTACACTGCCTTGGCGAGAGCGTCGCGGGCGTTCGTTGCTTCGTAAGGCTTCAACGGCACCCTGAGTACACCATATGTAAGTTATTATATAACTTCAACTTCCCCATGCATGCGAGATAAATTTTAAAAAATTATGAGAAAATCCTATTATTGTTCCTATTGTATTATTATTATTATTATTTTGGCCTCTCATATGGAAAGCCAACATCATGTATTCACTAGGTTAAGTGGGGTTGATAGCTATCATATGTTCATGAAAATGTCCGTTTCCTTACGATGTTTGTCTTTACTGCAGGCTCAAGATTAACAGCAAAGTTTAAGCAATCCGCTCGTTTTTAAAAATGAAAACAAGATAGCAAATTTCGAGTTTTTCGCAAAATGAAAAAAATAACTTTTACTAGTGTTAGGTTCACCTACTTCCTCCGCTAATTACAAATACGGTAGTGTACAAATATTATCCTTTTTTTTTTTTGGAAGGTGCTGTTTGTATTTAATTTACTGGTGTAAGAGATGAGATGATGTTGATATAATACTTTTAACATGCCACTTACGTTTCAAGAAGGACGCATTGCAGTATGTAATAATGTCTTATTTGTATGTGAGAGACGTGGATCTTGGTACAACTTTGAGGAGATACTAAAAAAACCGTACATGATAGCGGTCCCTTTGATGCCGCCTCGCGAGCTCTGCATGAGCCTGGAGACTAGCGCCATCCGCAGCTCCGGTGCGTCAACGCCGAGCAGGGCAGCCGCGGCCGCGAGGGCGGGCTCCGAGTGCGGCGCAACCGCGCAGCCGCCGCGCGCACCCGCATCCTCCTCGAACTGCACGTTTCCAAGGTGCAACACCGCTGCGACCACACAGTACACGGATCGCTTCTCACTATCAGTCAAACCCACCCGCGATAATGCCTGCAATTTTGTAAACGTTAAATAAAGATGAAATAATTGAAACAACATATACGTCGCTTCTACACCATACCTGGTGCAATCTCTGGAAGTCCTCAACGTCATCAAGTATTGGATCTCTGAGTCCGCCCTTATTTTGTTGCTGTTTGCTCTTCTGATTGCCGCTTATCTTTTTTTCGGACTCCGGGGTCGTGAAATATTGCGTGCAGCCGTTCTTCAAGTACTACAAAAATAAATCCATAGATTTAATGAACGATACTAAGCTTAATTACAAATTTATTATATATTAAGTTTTAGATGTTTATACAGCTCGTTTTATTTTCTGACTAAAGCACAAGAAGTTACGTCTAGTCACTGTTAATAATATCATTAGCTTAAGAACTCATTCAAGTTGAAACAGTAAATTTTAAACACCGCTTAGAGGCGAATATAAGTGCTGCTGTTTTATTAACCCAGACACATTCAAAGACCACCATTGCGACACAAGCCGATAGCGTTGTTAATCTGTGCTCACCTGGTAATCATCAGGCTTCGTGATCTTCAAAGCAGACCGTAGCTCTTGCGGCGCGCCTGCGCACAACAGATAGAACACGTGGTAGTTCCTCTCCTCCGCGCTCTGGGTGCATATCCTAGACTTCTCCAACAGGTAGTGAGAGATGTGACCTCCCACCACCTGATACTTGCTGTTAAAGTGCACCTCCATGAACTTGCCGAAGCGGGAGCTGTTGTTGTTGCGCGTTGTCTTCGCATTGCCGAACGCCTCGAGTATAGGATTTGCTAAAAAAAATTATGTTACCACATTAAAGATATGTCATTGGACATCTATCAGCTAATGATGATGATAGCTCATTGGTTAGAGTAGTTATATGTATGTATGTATGTCCATCATTGTTTTAGTATCTCCTATGAATTTTAACTACAACAAAAGAAGTTATTAGAATAGGCTACATTATATCATTGAAAATAAAAATTTTAAAAGTGCACCGTCACTACTATGGAGGAGTGTCGCTTACCGTCCAAGATCTTCTGCTCTACAGGGCCTGCACCTTTAGCCCACAGGTCGCATAGGTACTTCAATATATATTTAGTGGATTCAGTCTTGCCAGCACCAGACTCGCCGGATACTATGATGGACTGCGACTGCTTGTAGCCCTTCATGTCACGGAAGGCCTTATCCGCTGAAATACGAACTCCCGTTATTATGTCCACTTACGACGAGAAAAGAGAGATGCTACAAATAATATCCATGATAAATAATTATTTTTTCTCTGAGATTTTAAACGTTATTACTAATTATGATTTAAAGAGAATTTAATTTTTATCTACTCTTTGGTTTGTTTCGATTCTGGTTAATTGCAATCTATATTACCTATGGCGAAGACATGAGGCGGCAACTCTCCAAGTGAGCGACCCTGGTAATTCTTAATGGTGGTAGACGAGTAGAGATCTGGTATGTCTTCATACGGGTTAACCGCTAGCAGTATATTGGCTACGTACGTCTGTGAAAGAGGCAGCTTTGTTACAACCTACATTTATTTTCAAAATGTATCAAATTGAGGATTCCAACCAAATAAATGTCGTGTTTCAAAGGATATAATCTAGTTCCATGAACCACACGGATATCCTTCCAAAGGAGATCAAGAGTATTAGATCAAGAGAGTATACTATGGAACTGTTTAGGTATATGTTCAATGGTGGTAGACGTGTTAGGTAAATAGAAACGCAGCGTCAATTACTACTATCAGTCAGTAAAATGTAAACTTTACTGCGTTCCGATAAAAAGTGCAATATGTTTGTGAAATAACGAGACAGTTAATTCAATATTTGTGGACAATATAAGGTTGCGGCACACACACCCGTATCTACATTGTTAGTGTGAAAACTAACAGATGATATAAAGTAAGAAAATTTTGTATGTATTAGATCATATGTCTATCTATCATCTATCTCATCAATCAATCTATATATCTATCTATATGTGGATGCATGAGCGATGGATGCTCAGAACGAAACGTAAGACAGAGACAGTATGCATGAGCGTCAGCGAGAGAGAAATATGGGAAGTGAGAAAGTAATACATGCGACTATGGCGAATGTGTTTATAACGTTTTCTGTTATAAAATAAAAACCAGTGCATTTAGAAAACGAACCCTTTTATTTCCACACCCCCAGTCCTGCATATATAAAAAGGACATGAGCTTAATATGGGTATTGTGTAAATATTCCAACTATAACAAGTCAAACGATAAGGACTGGATGAGGATCCAGTCCTGGTCTTGTCGTTTGACGTATTATAAAATCAGTATTAACACTAATATGTATAAAAAAATATTTTTTCCATCATTAGTTTTTTTATTGTTACTTTATTGTATAAAAAAATATTAATATTATTAAGTGCTAAGTATTAATTTTTCGAAGCTTAGCGGCGGTTATTAAGCGAGATCCGATAACGCTAGTAATAAGTTATTACACTGCTAATCCTCTTTTAATTGTTTATTTTTTTTTTATATGTAATTAACCAACGAGACGAGCGGGACGTTCACCCGATGATGAGTGATACGCCCGCACTTGACAACGTGGCGCTAGATAAGATGGTATGCACTGCATGTTGAGTCTCGTTACCCCAGTAATTACACTAGCTGCAGCGCCCTTCAAACCGGAGCACAGTGATGTTTGCACACTACTGTGTGCCGGCTGCAACAGGTGCTGACGGTGGTACCGACCTAGACGATCTCCGGCAACAGAGACCTAGCACCAGTAAAATACCTAATACTAGTACTTAGTACCTATTTGTTAGCATTAAAATGTTTTTACTTAATGATAAATCATTTAACCATACAGCTTCAGAACCAACAAACTAATAGTGGTTTTGGTTGGATATATATATTGTTTGGCGACAGAAACAGGAGCTGTGGTGGTAACCAGACGGTATCTCGCAACAGAGACTTACCATCTTAGTTCTCATTGTCATTTAATGTCAGTGGTCAAGTGTTAGCTTATTGTTAATAAGAAATCTATCTCGATAATAAGTGCTTATTATTGAATATTTTGATCGGGCGATATGTGGCGTTCCTCGAGAAAAGGTTACGTCCAGCAGTGGACTGCTGTGGGCTGTTGATGATGACACATTTTTATAAGTAGAAATCTGTTCTAACGGCACCTGTATACGTGTAAGGGTTCTCGCACAACAACTGAAGGCATCCAAGCCAACTTTACCTGCTCATGATGGACCCTGGTAATCAACAAACGAGTCTCTAGCACCCCTTAACTCGCATTGGGCCAGCGATGTGAGAAATGGCCCAAATCGCATTATGAATCCCTACCCGATCGATGTGGGAATCTTAAGGGAGGCCTGGCCTGTCTACCAGTGGACGTCTATCAGCTGATGATATAGAAGAGATAACAGAACCGGACATACGTATAGTGTGAAATCAGCCTTATCCGGTATTTAATGAACAAACAGCTCTCGGTGAGAAGTGACTAAAGTCGTAATCTATTGTCTGCGTTTCTCACGGAGCTATACACGAAGTGCGGACGGAAATAAATCGTTTCGCTTTGTCTTTATTTCACTCGATGACATTGAGCCTGATGAAGATGGATTTAACGTATTCGAAGGTTTTAATGTTTTTCTATAACACGATATTCTGCAACGTATTTATTTGAAATAATATTGCCATATATAACGTTCTTGAACAATTTTTTTTATCGCATAGAATGTTCCAGCAGTCTTTTCTGCTTTACTACTTTGAATATATTAACTACATCCAATCCATTTTCCTGTGGAAGAATCTCTTAAATTTTATAACTTGATATTAAGTGCTTGGTATTGTTTTAAAGCAGATAGTCTAGACCACACCCTCAAACACTTTTTGACATCTATACTACGTTACCAACAATGTAATTAAGATGATATATCATGCGATTTATTTAATTCACTTCAAGCTATGAGACAGACGTTCACCTGATGGTAAGTGATATGTCTGCCCATAGCAATATGGTGCTAGCAAGGCTGATATGCACGGCACTGCATTGCGCTCTTCCCCTGAGACGTATGATGTCGAGCCTCGTTATCCCAGTAATTATAGAAGCTAAAGCGCCCTTCAAACTGGAACACAATAATGTTGGCACATTACTGTTTGGCGGCAATAACAGGTGATACGATGGTATCTACCTAGTCTCCGGCGGCAGGGACCTCCAACCAAATTACAGCGTCGAGACGGATGAAACGGTAATCTAATGGTGAGTGATACGCCTGCCTAAAGCAATGTGGTCTTAGGATGTTACACATATCCACATTGGTTGCCGCTTTGAGATATAAAGTCTCGTTACCCCAATAAGTTTAAAAAAAATCACAAAGAACAACAACCTTCAAGTACAACACAGTAATGTTTACACAGTACTGTTTTGCAACAGAAATAGAAGCTGCGGTGGTTATCTACCTACTTGTAGATGGTCTTCGATAAAATTTCTTTGTAGCTTTAAATAATCAAAAGGGAATATTTTCTTTGTTACAATAATAATTATTGCCTGTTTAAGTATTTCTGTACTTCTAGATAAGCAGTAGCATCTATAAGGCTTGTTACAATGAGCAATGTATGTATGTGTGTGTGTCGATCGATATCAAAGCAGAGTCCGTCCTCAAGGTGATAACTACCGACGCGTGACTCACGCCTTGAGGCTACGACACAGTGTAGTTGTATACCGTAGACCAACTTCACATACATCGGAAATGTTGCTCCAGGCAAAAATAAAAAAAAGCCGTTTGGATTTTAGATAGTTTCAATATTATCCTATACTATTTTCATAGTTAAAGTCACTCATTAAAAATTATCCAATGATCGTCGATCTCTATACAATAACAAATCTTTTCAATGTATAGTTTTTATATAATTTTTTTAAGGAATGGTGGTCAAACGAGCGAACAGTTCACCTGGTGGAAAGTAATCACTGACGCCCATGGACAGTCGCAACACCAGAGGGCACACGGTGCATAGTGAAGGATTGCCAGTTAGGTGGTGAGGATGGAACTTGGCGCTGTGTCGTGTACTGCGCTGGTGCAAAGCAGCGGCAGCAATAATTACGAACAACTCCATGAAACACTTCAATGGTACATTTTATAAAGAATGTAAAAATGTGCGATGTCTCTTCGCAAGGGATGTGGGCCAAAGCCCCGAAAAACTCCGTGTCTCTAAAATGGCTTAACCGATTTAGTTCTTTTACTCTGAAAGGGGGAAACTACGGTGTGGTTCTTAAAAATCAAAAATATATATTCAATTTAATAGAGGGTGGGACGGTGTGGGGAGAATATATATAGATACATGACTAAACTATTATCTATATTGGTTGGAAGATTAACTTCTTTTTCGACAAAAACTTTGGTATAGCCAAGTTGTTCCTTTAAGCAAGATACTACACTACAACAAAGTACACTTGGTGCTTAACGATTAATTTCTCAGCCTTGAAACGGTAATGTTTGTTAAAAAAGAATGGATGTACTGGTTTATTCTGTGGTCAACTTACGTATATCTTTTTCTTCTTATAGCGACAAATGATGTTGTTTAGGAGCGTCGCTTCGTTCAAAAACATCAGTTCACCTGAAAATTTTAAAAAAAGTAATAAGTACTTAAGGAAATAACTTTGTTTACTTGAACTTTTTTTTTATATACCAGGAAACGACGAGACGGGAGGGACGTTCGCCTGATGGTAAGTGACAGGCCAGCCATTACTGACGTAGCGCTGGTTTGGATGAGACATGAGATGTTAGGGTCTCGTTACCCCAATTAATTAACTAGCTACAGCGCCCTTCAAACCAGAACATGGTAATGTTTGCACAGTACTGTTTGTCGGCAGAAATAGGCGCTGCGGTGGTATCTATATGGTGGTGCAAACATTACTGTGTTCCGGTTCGAAGGGCGTCGTAGTTTGTAAAATTTCTGCGGTAATGAGATTTTGATCTCAAATCTCAAAGCCCCGAACGATACGTGGTGCTGCGTATATGATCCTGCTCATTTCGTCGCTTACATTGTACCAGTAGGGACTGGTCCTGCACTCGCATGCTCTGATGATCCTGCATAGTTATTAGTTATTATAAAGAATTAATTGAACTTACAGTTATCATCGCACTCCTTGTCCGGGTCGCCGGCGGGCAGTATGTCGTCGAAGCTGACCACACGCCGCGAGTGCTTGTTGTCCAGCGGCACCACGTCCGCTTCCTCGCCGAGCAGCTCGTGAAGCCGCGCCAACACGAAGCCCTCCGTGGGCTCCCTCACCCACACCAGCTGCTTGTCCATTGTCATCGTTATCTGAAAATGAATACAATGATCTATGAAACCTTCATTACATAATATCGGTTTCTTGGCTGGTGCCGCATGACGAGGGTGGCAATCACCTTTAAGTAGTGGACATTATTGAACCAAAATAATGAGATTAAAGTTGGCCCTAATACAGCCAATAACCTTAGGAATAATAAAAAAAAAAACCGTTTTAACTCATTCATCATAACTGTATGTTATTAAATTACTGGTGGTAGGTTTCTGTAGCGTGAGCTCTGTAGTTTCGGGATAGTAAAGACTAAGGTAAACCCCCGTATGTCGTAGCAGCCGACTGCAAGGGTCTAGGAGTTTCGCGGGACTTGAGGGTGGGGGGATCTTATCGCTCAGCAAGCGAATCTGCGTGGGACAGAAAATGTTTCAGCAATGGTGCTTTGGAGAGTATGGTCCTTCCTCAATGATGACATACTACAAGGTGTAGAGAGGTACCGGTGTGTTCTGTAAAAGATCCCGGAGCCTCTCTGAATGGACTAATGCAGTCCACTGAAAGGGTTTTAGTAAATTAAAATCTCACATAATTTTGACTATCCCCCCAGAAGCAAGGTATCTTTCGAAGATTTCCTCCTCGAAACAAAAAAAAGGTGTCTGTAGCCTGAGACTGTCTAGATAGGTACCATAGGAGCGCCTATTTCTGCTGCCTAACAGTAGTGTGCAAACATTACTGTATTCCAGTTTGAACTATGTCATAGTAGATGAAATTACTAGGATACAATGTGCGACGAACACATTGTGCTGCAAAGTAAATCATCCTAACTGCCGCCACGTTGTTATGGTAAGGCGTATCATTTACCATCAGGTGATAGTCTAGAATGTTTCGTCAAAAAATAATAACAGGTTTTTCACCGACAATGAGGAAGACGGTACCTGATTCTTTTTACAGTACGCAACAACAGTACAGGGCGAAAAAAAATGGAAAAAATTAATGCTGTATTAATTAATTTGCGTATAAATTATATTTATTAAGTTTAAATATTATTTATTTCTATTTTATTATTCTAATTTTTGCAGTACCTTGGGTAATGCAGAGATGATGAGGTAAGTGCATCAAATAAATACAATATAATATACAAATATACACATACAAAAATTTTACTATGCAAAAACCATCCAGTGACAGATCATCCACCGCCAACTTAACTAAGTAATTTTAGCGTATTATAAGTTGAGGCAGTTTTTCACACATATCAGTCCATCGAATAGGTACAGCTTTTTTTTGGTTTTATGGGGTGAGTCTTCGAAAGATGCCCTGCTTCTGGGGGAAGTCAGGGTTATGTGAGATTTTTACTCACTAAAACCTCCTCGGTAGCCTGCATCAGTGCATTCGGAGAGGCTCCGGGATCTTTTACAGAACGCACCGGTGCCCCTCCACACTTTGTGTTAACACGTCTCTGAGGAAGAACTAAACCCATTTTAGGCACCATCGCTGACCCATACGCTGTACCACTCAGCTTCGCTTGTTGAGCGATAAAAGCCCCCACCCTTAAGGCTCGCGAAACTCCTAGACTCTCCTAATAGCCTTCTACAAGAGGCAGGGCTTACGTTAGTCCTATTCTTACTAGTCTGATACTACAGCTCCGACGGGCTGTTGGGTCCATTACCATGGGTCTCGACGTCTTCTTCTCGGAAGCACAGACTATAACCTATAGCTAGCTAAGCTGCATAAAATAGCACAAATTAGTCGAACTGACTTTTTTTAACCTACCCTTATTGGGTACTATGGGTGCCCGCTGCAATTTGTTTAGCAACAACCTTAATGGTTGTTTACTAAGGATTCACTTTTTTTTACGTGTCTCATGATTTATTTTCCTCCTTTACTTGTACGTCGCTACTTAATAACTGAGCCATTTGCTCATCAGAACTGACTTAGTTTTGCAAGTCTAGCTTAGCTTAGTTAGGGGTTGACCATCGGGTTAGTACTTAAAATCTTCCTCCAATTTCTTTGACTTATACTAACTCCATGTAATTGTCTTCTTTATCATTCGCAGCAGGATCGAATAATAGATTTATAATAAAGGATATGACTGACACGCCTGCGCAGTACACAACGGTTAAGTATTACAGTTCTTATATATTCATATCACGTTAAAGCAGGGATCAGCAATCTGAGGCTCTTTGAATGTGAGGCTTCGGCACTTTAGTTCCATACACACATATTATTTAATATATAAAAGAAATTTAAATCCATTCTGTGGTTGATTAACGGGAATTGGGCACCATTTCCATCTCTCAGTTACTTGCGCCCCCTTTGCGCCGCACCCCACCCCTGCTACGCTCCTGTTGAATTTGTGTAGTTGTGTGAAGTTAATGTTGTCAGTTTAATTTTTTTATTTAAATAATTCGTTGTGAAAAAGACACTACTTGTATATGAATAAATAGATTAAATTATTTTTCATCAAAAATCTTTATTTATGCGAAAACTATTTATTGCAAGCAAGAAAAACTTTAGTAGCTCTTTCAAAACTTAGAATATTTTTAAATTGGTAATTTTTGAGTTCCAACGCAAAAGGTTGCTGATCCCTGCGTTACACCGATAATTGTTATTGGTGGCGTTAAGATTGTACATTTTGAAGAATAGTGTATATTGATTAAGATTTCTCTTAAAAATATTGCTTATGTTACAACTATGAATACAAAATATTTGAAATCATTTAGTAAAGCAATCATAATTGAATATTTCCACATTGTTTACTATTATAGTAAAAACTACATTTTATGACTAGACGAGATAGAGAAGTTAACCTTCATAGTCAATGGTAGAACCTTGACTGCAGCAATGTGGAAAATGTTTACACACTATCATATTTCGTAGGTCACTTAGCTACGAAAGATTAGGTACTTAGTCCTATTCTTAATAGCCCAGAGCTACGGGGCTGGGGAAGCATTGACCTAGAAACACAGTCTTGACTAATTTATATGCATGATGACTAAAAAAACAAACCATAAAGTATAACTGTTATTCTGGTGTAACTACAAACCCGCGGTGATGGAGTTAACAGAAACTATTAAACTCACTTTCGTTACGGCGGAGTGTGTCTGTTGTGTAATTGGAGGTGGATGATAGAGTGTCCACATATGGTGGGTTAATTCCGAATACTCCTGTTTGTATTTTTGGGAGGATATGTACCTATACTGGATTTAGAAAATCTAACGCGCGCGTCAAATGATTTAATCGTTGGAAACCCCTACAGTGAAATTGAGCAAGACTGTGTTTTGAGGAGTATGTTAAAGGAGACCTATGTCTAGCAATGGAAGTTCATTAGTCGAGATGATGATGATCTCAAAAGCAATGCCAGCAAGTTTTGTTTGTTCCCTCTTCAAACAGGTACACAGTAATATTTACGATTGTTTGGCGGCAGGAGTTGTGATGATAATTTTTACTTTTCTGGTAAGAGAGACCAGTAAATTACATTTACGTCATTCGTTTAGTAAACGAAGGTATAGATATTACGAACAGGTTCAAGTTAAATTTGGTTTTTCGCATTAGTATATACTATGACAGCTACACTACTCAAACAACACAATTTTTTTTATCCATGTGCCCGAGTTGAAGTATTTTGGTAACCCTATTCGTGTTACTACACATTGCTGGTAGATGGACGGGAACAGAATTCAACAGGAAGAAGTAGACAATCCACCGGTTGTACGAAGATTGTTTGGAATCTACTGAAACTCATTCCGTAGGTTATTTCATCAATCAAAAATCATAATGTAGTACTCATCGAGTTGAGATATATCTTATAAGATGTTAAGTCTCTCCCCAGTAATTTTACAGAGCATTCTTTAAACCGGAATACAGTAATGTCTGCACTCTACTGTTTGGCGGATATAGAAGCGGTGGTGATGCCTAGTCAGTTGTCTTTAGGTATAACAGGAGAAAACCTAAATAAACAATAACAAATAAAGGCCGTTATAAAAGACGAAGCGAAAGTAAGTTAACCGCAAAAAAAGTCTCAACGGAGACAAAGCATTATCACGTAGACACAAATGTCTGCAATAAAAAAAAACATTCCGTAGCGTCGTAATCTGTTACATTTTAATTGTCTACGGGCACGAGAACAAGCTGTTGTGTAACAGGAAGTGTCTGCGCGCCGAGAGAAACTTTATACGCGTTATACTAGGTCAAGCGTTTGCCGGACGTTTCCTCTGTTTGTCGTGATACACTGCGATCTGATAACAATCGATGTGTGAATTACTATTATCCCATTGGTGATGGGTCTCTGGTGCCGGAGACCGTCTGTACCACCGCAGCTCATATATCTGTCGACAAACGGCAGTATGCAATTACTCTGTTCCGGTTACAGAATCCTAACTACCACTACGTCGCAATGGTCACATCAGTCATTTGTCATCAGGTGAACGTCTCCATGGTGCCCGGCAGTGCTGACAACGCGGGACCGATCGATATAGGGATCTTTGGAGGAGGCCCATGTCTAACAGTGGACGTCTATTGACTGCTGACGACGACGAACGTCTCCCTCATTATGTCACTTCGTAGATATTGGTAAGTGTATTTTCTGATGATGTAAAGTACTGTTAGTCGTTTAACTGATTGGTTCATCTCGTCGGATTCACAGAGAGAGCTTTGCATTTTTTCACTTCCGCTCTATCCAACACGAAAGTACGAGTAAATAGAACCGGTAGTTACTCCTTGCTACCCTAACCCGTTGATGGTGAATTATGAAGATGCCAAACTGTAGCCTGATTATAACTTTGCTACAGTTTAAGATAATTTCTGGACTGCCAGGATTTATAAGGTTAGAGCGGTAATGTGTTGTTGAACGATCCTCAATCTATTGTGATGAAGAAAACGTATCACATGTAAATCTCTTGGTGTTTTCATCGCATAAATTATTCCGATTGTAAAAAAAAAAATTGGAATGGCAGTATACTAAAAAATTACCAGGTGGTCAAAATTGCTCGGTAGAAGTATGGGAAAAGCGAAAATCGTACGAAAACGCAATACGACTGTAGCGTGAATAAACGCAGCCACGCAAATTATACGGTCCAGAGGTGGGAATCGAACGTGGAGCCCTAATGACGGTGTGATCGTTTTTAAATTGTTTCTTTTTATATGGATAAAATCGCAAATTATCTTAATGTCGTTTCAATGGGTAAAATTGGTTTTTACTTAACGTTCAATCTATATATATATAGATAGTATCAAGGGATTCGTTGACTCTTCACGATAACATCATTTGTTCGAGACATTGCTTCTGCAATTTAACTAAGAACGGATTATACAGAATTCCTTCTCCATAGAGATTTGCGTGGGTACGGTCAGCAGAGCGAGCGGGGAACAGCTAGTATAATATAATATATATGTTTGTCTCATTTCGACATACTACTGTTCCACTGACTGACTGACTCAGTAGCTAGTGGGGTAGTTCTGTGTTATCTAGGTACGGATACCACTGCAGCAACCATTTCTACCATCAACTAATGACACCATTCTTGACTCGTGAGGTGCTCAGTGGATTTACAGAGGTCGAACAACCCGACGTCTAACGTACTTAAGCGAGCAGAGCCAACCAGTGCAAAGTAAATATATTAACTAGTACTTCATAGTGTTTCTGAAAACGTATCACCTACCGAGTACTGTATCATAAGGTAGTTTAAAACATTGCAGCATCTGTTGATTCATTTAAATCATCATTAGATACCTTCGTCAATCTGAAGTTATCATAACAACTGATGGTCATACACATGTGTTTTAGAATATTAAACCAAAACGTACCACATTAGCAAGATAACACATAACTTAGTGTGATTACACTATTCCTTTTCATATCCATGGCGAATTGAATATATATGTGTGTTATAACTGTTTGTATATTGTATGAAAGAGATTGCTCTTAGCAGTGAAACATTAAAACTATTTTTTGCTCTTCGTTATTTTGTATGCTATAAAAATTATTCTATTCTATAGAAACAGTAGATGCAACAAGTACAAAGTTAATAAAAATCATATTGCAAAACTTCCTATCATTTAATCTCAAATAATAATATAGTACTTAATAAGGCTTATCCGTTGATAAAGGGTCAAAGAACCGTCGTCCTTACAGATGCTTCGTACTACGAACTAATAAAATTCGAGGTCATTGACCGCAACGTTTTAGAGAGTCTGACAATAGTGTCGAGACCGTCTATGTACTTGTTGCGGTACTTTGAACCTTATTCTTATTGTAATAGATGATGTTTCTTTCTGAAGTCTTTATACCGGTCACACGGAACGCTACAGCTCGACCTGACCCCAAAACAGGCCCTTTCGCGAAAGGAAATAAATGACCGCACCTAACTAATATTATATACCTAAAATTTAGGTCGGATACTAGTCTTTTTTTTTAATTGACAAAGCTTTCAGACGAGCGGGTGGTACCCCTGATAGTGAGTGACACGCCTGCCTATAACAATATGGCGCTGGTTGTGATGACTTACACAGTACATTGTGTGTAATATCTTAAGACATAAGATATGAAGTTTCGTTACCTCAGTAATTTCATTAACTGCAACACGAACAAAGTAATATTTGCACTCGACTATTTGGCAACATAAATAGGAGCTGGTACGTACCTAGACGGTATTTGGTAAGTACCACCGCATCAACAGAGATTTATCACAGAGATTATCGTGTTTTATGGATTAACTTACAAAAAACCAATGTTCAGCATTGAACGTTCAGGTGACGATATTCATGATTCTTTATTCTAAAAATTATATAAAATATAGCAAAGAACATACTGACAAGAAATAATGAATAATACTCGGAAAGAACTATAGTGTATAGAATGTCGCGTGAAGAGCAAAACAACTATACGAATACATACAAAGGTGAGAGAGCGATATATACTCGTATATATATGTGTGTGTGAATTAATTTAATTCGGTCGGGTGTGCGCATTTGTTGAATCAGTAGTAAAAGCTGTTAACAGTGGTGCCAGATGTGTCACGAACAAATAAACCGGTATTCAAATACAATAGCCCACGATACCCATGTGTGCCTAGGGCATTTTAAATTACATAGACTAGTGAGCACTAATTGGTATATAAACATAAAGAGGTAGTAAAAAATGAAATGGGCTTTAATTATAATAAACAGCTTTATATAACGTTCGAAATGTGATGCTGGCGCAGAATGCTGAGGATATCCTGGACGGAACGTCGCACAAACGAGTCAATCCTCAAACAGTTGAACATAACAACACGTCTCTCAACAATCTGTAGGCAGAGAGTCCTCAAATTCTTCGGACACACGGCCAGGCGAGACCCAGACAGTCTGGAAAGACTGATTATTACTGGTTGTGTGGAAGGAAAGAGAGCGAGAGGGCGGTATCCTACAAGATGGACACGCACAACTCAGGACGCTACGGGAGCGACCCTCATCATCCACAATCACAATCATCCATCCAAATGGCGCAAGACAGAAATGTCTGGAAAGATATGGTGGCCAGGGCAACGCACCATAGTCACGTCCCTCAGTCATGAGGTTACGACAAAGAAGAAGAAGAAGATAACGTTCCCATAAGTGGGATGCAGAGCCTTCAGTCATAAGGAGAGAGTTGAGTTTACCCACGACGATGGCTAAATGCAGGTTAGTGGATGGTCCTCTCAAAATCTTCGCTATGTTATCCTTCTCCAGATACTCGAGCTGAATCAGGATTGAATTCGCGCCGTATAGTGTGACTACCTTGCGAACTAAACTATCAATGCTTTATGAGTATATGTACAGAAATATTTATATACAAACACCTACATATCACAGATATCGTAATATAATAATAATTGCTGTTAACACTGTGTTTTATAATATTCAATTGGGTAGATCAGATAATTCATCATTCATCATCATCGTTGCAACCGATGGAGGTCCACTGTTGGACGTAGTTCTATTGTAATGTGTTCCACAACGCACGGTCTCATGCTGTTTGAATCCAGTGGCTCCCAGCGATTTTTTTGTCCGTTGTCCACCAAGTAGGTGGTCTGCGAACATAGTGCTTTAAGACCCCAACATCCATCGGTTCTACGAACTATGTGCCAAGCTCATTGCCACTCGAGTCTCGCGACTGTTAGGGCTATGTCGGTGACCTCTCGGTTCTTCTGCGGATCTTCTCATTTTTGATATACTCCATGAGTCGCACCCTTTATCGCCTGTTATGTTACTTTGTGCTGTTTTTATGAGGCCCATAGATAGCGCCCAAGTTTCGGAGCCGTTGATCGTTGGAAAACTGGTCTTCAAGCACTGAGGGATTTTGGATGAAAAGATCTTGTGAAGTTTCCCCAACGCTGCCTATTGGAATTCAACTGGGATGGGCAGGGATAGGTGAAATTTTATAATTAATCTTAACCTTTTTGCTATATTTTTAGCTTGGGAATAAAAATGCTGTTTATAGTAAATCAAAGAATAATGTTCATAATGTACACTAGCCTTGGTGTTCCCTGTTGTAACTGAGTCACAGGGTCAATTTGCCGGCGCGACCTCCGGGGTCGGGTTGCGATTCCCGCACACGCTTTCAATGAAAATTGCCACGTGAATTGAATAAAGCGAGGCTCTGACGTAGCAGCGAACGAATCAATGTCGATTTATGTTTTCAATAACTCGCTGGTGGCAAGTCTCCAGTACATCACTTTTAACTAGGTAACACTTATTCCTGTCAGAAGTTATCAAACATATGTCAATATCGGAAGGACAGCGATACTGTTACAGTTGAAGTTTTACAATATAAGTCCTGCTATATAAGTGCGAAAAAATCCAATCATCCTTTAAAATTTCATCACCATGACTAAAGGTATGTGATCTTGGTAAAGGCCAGAGCCAGTTACTATTTTAAGTTGCTAGTGAAATTACCACTGTAAGTATTCCATAGCTTATGTGGTAGTGTAAATATTTCAACTACACCTCATTATTGTTGTCGTCTAACGTATTAGGCTCTAAAGGTACGAGAGTAAGAGTATTCTCAAAAACATCTTCTGCAGCTCCTGTCTCGTGGTCTTTTAATATAATGTAAATTGAGATCAAGTCTAAGGTTATTGTAGATAAAAAATAAATACATGTAAAAAAACTATTTTTTATATTTATTATTTTTCCTACATGTCCACTACTGAAGATAGATCTTTCCGAGAGGTGGAGATAGCTATTTACAATAACGTAAATATCTTTTATTGTACTATAAAATTAGATTTTTTTGGGTAATGTTCTTGAAGATGAACAGAAGAAGTAGATCTGGACACATTGCTTGAATGGGTAAATGTAGAGGCATTTTAGAGTAGGGAACACAAACACCCGCGAGAACGATGACTTAAATGATGAAAAGATGATATCTGCCTGCAAGCTAGTGGTTGGATGCAATCAAAAAATAGGCGAGGGTAAAAGATTAAGAGGAGACTTATGTCCAAAGGCTGACCCAGTAGTGCTGATGTAATTTTATAGATGTCTGCAGATCGAACGAGTCGATTGAGCTGTTTTTATGGTTATTATAACATAAGCAGGATATTGAAACTTAATCTCTCATAGACACTTAAACTCGCGGCAGGATCGCGGGTTACGCACTCCATGCGGATATAAATAGACGTCCTGCCCTAACATGATATGCAACCAAGCAGGTTCCATCGGCGCGTTCACCGTGAGAATAAAACCTCCTTCATTATCAACATGAATGCCTTGCCAGTGGGTACAACCTTATTACAATGTATTTAAAGCTTTAACTCCCGTGTAATTTGTTCAGTATAAAGAAATAATTATATCTATCTTCTATATATTAGGATATCCACATTTTTGCTGGTGAGGTATGTATATGAAAAAAAATGTAATGCAATGTTAATATAAACTCGTACTCCTCAAAGTGTACAATTGCCCACAATATATCCTGATAGTTTTTTTTTTTATTATTTTAATTGAGCGACGAGACGAGCGGGACATTCATGCGATGGTAAGCGATACGCCCGCCCATAACAACGTGGCGCTAGTCAGAATATGTACTGCGCCACATTACGCTCGTCGCCTGAGATAAGATGTTGAGTCTTGTCACCCCCGATAGTTACATTAGCTACAACTCCCTTCAAACCGGAACACAGTAATGTTTGCACATTACTATTTGACGATAAAAATAGGCGCTGTTGTAGTATCTACCTACACGGTCTCCGGCAAGAGTCCTACCACTAGTAAACAGAGGAGCCGTTACCCAGGACTGCGATATGGTATTTAAGATGGAGTTAATTTTATAATATAATTTTGGGAGGGAGAAGGGGTAGGAAAAAACCCGGTTAGCCCAACTACATTCGGCATCGAACGCTCAACACGGATAGTCAGAGTAGTGAAAGTGAACATTTAACTGCAGTGCCTTCCATGTGTTGAACGAGAAGAACAGAGAACCCCACACCACGTCCGTCACGGTAACGCTTTCCGGTAATACATTACGAAAACTTAGCTCCATGCGTGCTCCGTCACGCAACCAACGGACACGTCACTAGGTGTAATAATATATATTAGGGAGCATGCACATTGACACAATTTTTTTTATAGTAATGAAAAATTTATTTACAAATTTCTTTCTTTCTTCCGATTTTTTTTTATTTTAGAGCCATATATGACTATTATGAAAATTTCTTTAAAATCTCTAACAAGGGTACCTGGAACTTGAATTTTTGATATGAATATATAATCAGTTTTACAAATTCGTACGGATCTCTAAAACAATTGAATATCAAGAACAGATAAAGTTAATTCGTAGGAATGTATGTCTTGAAAAGTTAACGAAAGGCAATTAATACAAAATTACATTATTATCTAATATTACATATTAATAATAAACAGTCTATATAATGTTCCCTCAGCTAGATCATGAAGCTTTCTCCCATAAAGATAGTCAAGCACATTAATCCATTACGACGGCATACGGTTGGTCAATGTCACATGTCCAAAGCTGTTCTTAGAACATACCGGTTTCTTTCATCGGATGCTCACACTCAGTGGGAATCGAACCAGCATCTTTTCAAGTTGTATTGCGCATCCAAATAGTGTGATCGGTGTGAATGAACACAGTGAGTTTATGAGAAGCTTTTATTTACTTTGGAATTAACCAGGTTGTGTATTTTGAAAGTGATATAGAGCACAACTAGAGCGAGACGGCCTGAGTATTTTCACATCACCAGCTATCCGAGACTAATCAAATTAGATGCGAAAAATTTGTCACTTTCCAAAGTTAACCTCGAGAGTCTTCTAGAAGCACCGTTATAATAAAGCCGCGTTTTTGTTCGTTATAACTTGCGCCGCTTTAGTAAAAAAAAAGAGCGTTAATGAATTAGTCATCGAGTTCCCTCAATGCCAAGGCCCGCTGCCGCCGCCGCGTTTGGTGACCGTCCACATAACTCGACGGTAAAAACGTTCGACCACCGCGACCGTACTAATACGGACATTCCGGTTTAAGTTCAAGTCTCCGAATTAAGATAGGTTTTTTTTAACAAACCAGTTTTTTTTTTAATTCAAGAAAGCAACGAGACGAACGGGACGTTCGCCTGATGGTAAGTGATACTACTATAACACATATACACGTGACATATAACGTGGCGCTAGTTAAAAAGATATATATTTCACCACATTGTGCTCGTCGCCTTGATATTTAAGGTGTTGTCTCTTTACCGCAATAATTGCACTACCAACAGCACCGTTTAAACCGGAACATAGTAATGTTTGCACACTACTGTTTGGCGGCGGAAATAAACGCTGCGGTGGTACCAAATTTTTTGGTACTTGGTTTTATTGGTGGTTGGTCCCTGTTAGCGGACCGTACAGATACGCTCGTATATTTCAGAGTATCAGCACTGTGGTGCAGCGGTTATCCGCTTATCTTGTAACAGAGAGATCTCTAGTTTGATTCCTGAGCTACATGTGGAATATGGTAGGTGGTCGGCTTTTTTCTAATCCGCCCACCTGACTCTAACATAAAATCATTGCTGTGTTTCGGCTGCCATACATATAAGTGTTATAGTATTTACGCATTATTGTCTACACTCTTCTTATCACTTAACTTCATGTGAAACCTCGGTAACAGTTCATACCTACGAGCACATAAATTAAAAACTCCATTCATCCTGGTGGTAGGTCTATGTTGCCGGAGACCCTCCAGGTAGGACCACCGCTGTTATTTCTGCCGCCAAACAGTAGTGTTCAAACATTGCTGTGTTCCGGTTTGAAGAGGTCTGTTGTTAATGAAATGTTACTGGGGTAATCGAGGGTCAGTACATTATATCTTAAAGCAACGCGCACAATATGGAGCGGTGTATATCACTCTAAGTACTACCACTTTGTTATGGGCAGGCTTAACACTTATCATCGAGTGAACGTCCCGTTTGTCTCGTCGTTTCATAGAATAAATAAAAATCATAGTGTAGACACAATAAAATAACTTTGTTTTAAATAAAATTAATGTTAAATAACGGAATAAATTATTTAACTGTGCCGTCTGCAGTTCCACGCGCTCAGTCAGTAGGCCGCTATGTTATGTAAGAGTTAATTACCTTTTTTTTATAGTTCAAATTAACTGTTAAGAATTCACTCTTAACTGCGTTAACGTCACGAAACACTGCGTATTTCATGATTTCACGTGGCGATTGAAAAACTGTTGCACAAACGTCTTTTTCTTGTAATATAAAATTAACTAGTGATAGGTCTCGGTTACAGCCCCGTAGTCTCGGGCTAATAAGAATAGGACTAAGGTAAGCCCTGTTTGTCGTAGAAGGCGACTAAAAGGGTCTAAGAACTTCGCGCGCCTTGGCGGTGGGGGTCCTTGTCGCTCAAAAAGCGAATCTACGTGGGACAACGTATGGCTCGGCGATAGTGCCTAGAAGAGTTGAGGAGAAGCAGTGTATCTTTCGAAGATTTACCTCCCGAAACAGAAAAGAAAGGTGTCCATTGCCGGGTACCGTCTAGGTAGGTACTGCCGCAGCTCTTTTTGCAGCCGCCAAACAATGGTATGAGCACAACACTGTGTTCCGGATTGAAAGGAAATGTAGCTAGTGAAATTACTGGGGTAACGAGGCTTAACGTCCCATGTCTAACGGCGACGAGTGCAGTGTGTACCATCCTAAATAGCGCCACGTTATTATGGACAGAAGTCTCACTTACTATCAGATGAATTTGGCGCACGTATCTTCGGTTCGTGGTGTATAAAGATTTTTTTTTTGTGATTTAACAATAATTATTATTTATGGGTTAACCAAGAAGCTGTGATAGCACAGTTTGTAAAGCGGGCTGTATGTCTCGGAGAGGCATGGTATCGTTTCCCACTCAGCTTGAGCTTCTGCTGAAGGATAATCTCGTGAGGAAACCAACGTGTTTCAACACCAACATAAATCTTTATAACAATAAATCTAACAAATCCTTATGTATTACTTTTGCTTTTGTTTAGTGTAATTGTCGTATCATGTAAGGAATAAGTTAAGATATAATTAATGATTTGTATAAAAACTAACTGTACCACAGTTTAACAGTTCACTGTTGATTTCATTTTGTTTTTTTTTTTGGTATAAAATAAATTTTTAATTATATGCTCTTATGAGAGGTACCCAATATAAAAATTATTAACGAACGAGGCTGTAAGGCTATAGACTCGATAGATTTTTTTATACTCTATGAAGAATCGAGATGATTGCGAAATTCACATGATAAGTGACTTGCCCAATACAACATGATTTTAGTTAGGATAACATACACTGCAATATATTTTGGCTTGCACAGACTACTGAATATTAATTTACACTGTTTGGGGGCGGGTCCCCGTCAAATGAAATCTATCACCAGTAAACAGTTATGATATTTAATAAAGCAGTTCTATCATCAGGTTTCATGAATGATCATATCTAATATTTACGGCGCTGTTTGACTCTGTGTGAATGTAATGTGAAGTATCCTTACGCATGTAAACGCAGCCGTTTAACCAAATGCAAATGGATTATGAGGACGATGCGGACCGTTACAACGGACCGAGAGGTGGACACTCCGCTGCAAGCCAATCGACGACATGTGGGTTAATCGTTATCAACTAGATGACTTTAATGTTAAAATGATCTTCGCAAGTTGCTTGCCAATGATTTCCCGTTGCGCCAACCCGTCTTCATATTTCAACAACTATTGAAGACTTGGTAACCGTTAGTGCTAATACTATAACAATTTCATTTAACGGAAAAATTATTATAAAAACATATCAATATCTGAAATATATCCAGAATTTTTTTTTTGACCTATTTATATATATATACACGATTGTCTGTTGAATAAACCTAATAGGATAATCTGGTGGATTTATGAAGCATTGCATACATACACAGTCTGTAATATATGCGAATTGTAATCTTATTAAAATATATATATACTCGCATAAGTATCACTTGCTATAATATCGATAAATTGCTAAAAGCGTTAAGTATATAAAGTAAATTAATCCAGAATAAGTAAATCTTGTATAGTATCAATAGATACTTCCTAGGATATTAGCATATTAAGTCAAATTTTCTTTAATGTTGCTTCTGTTACACTCATTATATTTATTTTGTTTTATTAGTTTATTTAAATATAGAACATCATCATCATCATCATTAGCTGATTGACGTCCACGGTAAGACATAGGCCTCCCTCAAAGATCTCTACATACAGACAGCATGGCCTCTGGTCGGTACCAGACCACTAGAGGCTGTCGTATGTAGTGGGTTCGTATGGGGGTTTGTATATTTATATTAATATATAATATTTCATATTAATGTTTCTCATACATCTCTTGCCACATAAATTCCATAGAAAAGTATTTAACTGGTAACAGTACTGTATTACAGCAGAACTTCCAGGTTGTTACCAATGCAACGTCTATTACCGCCGCCAAACATTACCATGTTTAAAGGGCGTTGTAATTTGGGATGTTACGGAGGTAACAAGACATCATAGGACTCATAACGACGAGTTTAATGTTGAGTAATGTTGGTTATTCTAACTAGCGATACATATTGATGGGCGGAGGTATACTGTCAGACGTCTTGCTAATTTCGTAATATTTAACAGTAAAAAAACTGATCCAGCAATAATGTAAGTCATACGGGAATAATCATTGTGAGCTGATTGTGTGCATATATAATGTGTAAGCAAATAAATTGTGAATCGGGGTCGACGCGAGCAATAAGGTCGGGACGTATCGATGGGCAGGTTAACGAGCAAATCATCAGGGGGCATGCGCGAGGTCGTATCAATCGCGGTCCCTCGCGTGACGCACAGCCCCACCAACTGCGCACATTGTGCAGGATACTTAAAATAAAGGTGAAGAAGGCTATTTATGAAAATCCAGAACATGAACTGCCCTGTACAGATAATAAATACTAGTATTCATTTCAATTGTTCGAGATCTGTCAACGACGTAGAAAACCTCTCACCTGCCGATTGACGAAGGTTTTAAATGTTGGAACCAAATGGGGACCTCTCGCAGGCCATTTGGGAACAGTAAAGAAAAGTCGGATATGGACGGGGAATAACCAAGCGCAATATACATTATACATATATATATACATTCTATGTAGAATATAGAAAGAGGAGAATGAGATTCTTGAGCAGTCTAAGCTGAGAATAAACTAAAAAAAGTGCTGTGGAAAACGAAGACTAAACTCATTTTATATTATCCGTGTTTCTCATAACTATATCAAAACATTGTAAATATTTAAAAACCGGATATGCGATCTTTAATGTATCAATTTGCAATTTATTGAATTGTTATGATCGTTAATGGTCATTAGCTATATACTAGCTGTACCTTGACCGAATTGCTCGTTGTAGCCGACTTTCAAATGGCAGAAGCAATGTCTGAATCAATTTTTGAGTCTTTACCTCTAATGGTTTCAGAGATCTATGAATGAATTTATAAATATCTTCTATATATATACATTTTACACGTAAGAGGAAGTACTGGATAGGAATCCGTGGAGGCAGAATCAGACTGCAACGATTTCAGCGATGAAGTCTATCAATAAAGTTTAAGTCAATTTTAAATCTAAGTGAAAGATCGAACAGAATGTAATGATATAGAAGAGTTATGAGTTATTTATTAGCTGAAGACCGATTAAGTCTACTAGGGGTTTTTTTTATCCTACCAAGCGACGAGGCGAGCAAGATATTCGCCAGATGCTAGGTGGCGCTATTTACGATACACTGCATGACATGTATGGGATGATTTGTATTTGAAATCTGATGATATTTCATGATATTTCTGATCGTTGAACGGCGAAGCTGAGTCGACCGATGTCTAATGTAATAGTACCTTTTAAATTTGAACATATACAACAATATGCAGTAGACAACTTTCGCCATATACGTGAAGTTTGAAAGTTATCTACGCTTTTGTACATCGCAGTTACAGGTCACTTACTGACACGAGGTGCGACGTATCGCACTTTCTCCGAGATGACGGCACAGTCTCCGTGTACCGCTCAAGTAAACACTGTAAGAGTATTAAATGAATATTTTCATTCTTCAAGGAGTTGTTATATTAATGAAAATGGTTTGACATCAATTTCATATAGTGTTAAGTAACAATGAGCTCGTAAGAGAAACGTTGGTGAACTGTGCTAGCCAAGAACACTTGCTCAATATATATATTGATAGCTAGGAATGATGTTATGAAATAATTTTTCAGCTGAAGGCAGGTCTATCGCTGGATATTGTCTAGGCAAAGGTACTAACGTACCACCTATATTTAGGCGCTGTAGTTAATGAAATTACTGAGATAATAAGTCTAACACTAATGTCTTAGTTAAGGCGACTAGCACAATGTGGTGGAGTGTATTATATTTTTACTAGCTCCTTGTTTTTATGGGCAGGAATATTATTTGCTATCAGGTGTACATCTCGCTATTCCTGTCGCATCATTGAATAAAAAAAAAGATTTACAATATGACGCTGATAGTTAGACAGGCAGATTTAAAAACCCCTGCCATCATCGATACTACAATAATGCATGTCTCCGGAAGATCTTAACAAATCTAGACGTTAAGCCTTTAAATTAGGCTTTATATTTAATATACAAAAAGTATTTGGTTTTCTCCCACAGTATTTTATAGTTAAAGGATAGGGTATACCATTTATTTGTTTTTGATGTGGGAGACAGGAGTGAAAACTAGGACTCCTAGCTCCTATCGGCTATTAAATTATTAAAATTGTATTTATTAATGTATATGTTTTTAATTTTACTATAATAGCTAAGTAGATATTAAAAAAATATTCTCAATAACGTAAATGCGATTGTGAAGGTACCCGCATGTTAAATTGCTTTCATTAATGTATCTACTACTAGCTGCAGCCGCCACGTCTTTGAGAAAGGAATTTTTTAAAATCCATTCTAAGCTGACCTACACTTGCCAAAATATCAGCAGAATATTCCTCCCAAATTTCAAGTCTCCATGCCTTATGGCTCCAGGAATATCGTTATGAGTCTCTACATAGGTGGAAATCTCTTATATATACATATATATACTAGCTGTTCCCCGGCTGCTTTGCTGGCCGTAATATAAGTTCAGACATGGAATTTGTCTCAAATATCTTTTGAGAGCAACCGCAAATGACTTTCTATAGCTGCCGTTACTATAGCAACCGCATAAATAATACGAAATGAAAATGTTCACTAATTTTCGTTAATTAGAAAATTAAATGATCAAGGATCTATGATGTATCAACAAATTAATAGCCTTTAACCATTCACAAATCATTCCTTGGAATGGTTATGTTCCTGTGTCGATATGTTCACTAGTTTTCGCGTGATTGAGGGAATATTTTTAGCGATACTACAACGACTGAACTTTGAATATAAAGTATCGAGATATTTCTATAGCAACTACTTACGGTTAAAACAGACGTAATCATCATCAGACGATGTACGTCCACTGCTGGACATATGCCTGCCCCAATGATTCAGACAATGCGGTAGGGATTCATATGGGCGGATTTAGGCAATTTCCCACCGCGCTGACCCAATGCGGTTTGGTGGGATCAAAATCGTTAAAGATACATTTTGATAATAAACCGGATTAAGATCTGTTTCAATCCCGTTAGCGTCAGATAATTTGACCATTGGGTAACGGTAAGCATGTCTTCCGGAAGGGCTGTCGATACGATATACCGGAATTACTACTATTGCTATTACGCCATAATATTGAACTAATTTTTTTTTATTCTAGTAAGCGACGAGACGAGCGGGACGTTCCACCTGAGGGTAAATGACACCCATGCTCATAACGTGGCGCTTGTTAAAATGTTATACACAGCATCACATTCTTCTCGTCGTATTGAGACACGTTGTTGAGTCTCATTACCCCAGTAATTATAATATTGTTGCACAACTATGGACGTAGTTGCCTTTGTAGATTGTAGACTTTGTTTTGGCGAACCGGGCGAGACGCCACCTGATGGTAAGTGATACGTCCGTCTACAAGAAACAAGTATTAGTTTGGATGATAAGCAATGCACCGCATTATGCTCGTAGTTTCGAAATATTTAGTCTTATTACTTCATTAGCTACGCCCTTCGGAACGGATCACAGTAATGTTCGCGGACTGTTACATACTTATATATATATATAATTTTATATAATGGCCAATATTTCATGTGACTGTTAGTATTGAGGGCAACCCTGACACGTGAGGTGTACCGTGGTGGGCAACGGAAGCCGTAGTAGCGGGGTCGATATCGCATTACTAGATGGAAACGTACTGCGGGAAGGCGCCGGAATTTGTTTGTACAGCATGCGAATGCATATTTCAAATGATTGAACCGAATTTAACCGGGGTATACTGCATGTATTTGTCCCCTTCCATTCATGTTGATGTTCAGTGTTTTTTTTTTTATTCTACGTATCAACGAGACGAGCAAAACGTTCACCTGATGGTAAGCAATACGCTTGCTCATAGCAACGAGGCGCTAGTTAGAACGATATACATTACATAAGTTAGTTAAGTCACGTTACCCTAGTAATTTCACTAGCTACAGCGCCCTTCAAAGCGGAACACGGTAATGTTTGCACACTACAGTTTGTAGACAGAAATAGGAGCTGTGGTGGTACCTAATTAGATAGTCTCCAACGAGAAACCTATTACAAGTCTATCTACCAAATATTGGCCTACCCTCAATAAGAGGGCGATGGGCCATAGCTACCACGCGGGCCTAATGTGGATTGGTCACTTCACACACACCTTAGAATAGGTTCTAATTCATGTGCAGGTTCCCTTACGATATTTTCCTTCAACGTTTCTATTTCGCTGTTGTTACTAAAGTTCACAAATGTACATAACTTAAATATTGAAGTTATCGGTACATGTCAAGATTCGAACCCGTGACCTTCGGACTGAAGGCCGCAGGCTCTAACCATTAGGCCAGCGAGCTATGATATTGGCATATGTCACTCATAAATATACGCACGTGGTGGTACCTAAACGGTCTCCGCCAACAGAGACCTTCCGCCTGCTATAAACCGATGGAACGATAATCATTCAAATCACTGCTTACGAGATAAAAATAAGACCTTGAGAAAGATACTACATATCAATTGTTCCTTACAAATAACTTGCATTCTCATACTAGATCAGATTCCTGTATTAGATTAGGCAGAATGGCTAAGCCGTTCGGTTACCTCGTAATGCAAGTTGGAATTAACGGATTACAAATTCAAGGTGGAGCGATGATCTGGTGAAGGTCGCGAGAAGCCGCTGGATGCGGGTAGCACAGGATCGATACATGTGGAGATCCTTGAGAGAGGCCTATGCTCAGCAGCGAGTGTCTTCCTTCTAATAACGTAATACATATACACCATGTTATCAGGTTATCTGTTATTAGAGTTAATCGTTTATTTCTTAATTACTGTATTATTGTCGATTATGACAAATGTGTTCAAATCGCGGCGACAAGTACTTTAAGGTACAATTGTAAATATAATTTGTAAGCGATATTTAGTTATTATATAAATAAATATAAATATTCTAGTATCTCATACACAATGACAGATGAAAATGAAGGCGAAGTCTGCGAGTATAAATAAGATACTGTTAGACAGTTAAATGTTAGTTCAAATAAATTCATAGATCCGACTTTTAAGTAAAAACATTTATAGTTAATAAAAATCATCATCATCATCATCAGTCGCTAGACATCCATTGCTGGATATAGGTCTCTCCCAAAACCCTCCACAACCACCAGACACTAGGGGTCGTTTTATTTGTAGTGATTCATATTGGTGAATTTGGGTCTTTTCTGCTGGCCTAATGTGGGTTGGTGGAAGCCAGAGCCTCGTTTGTTGATTAGCAAGCTGCACAATGAGCTGATGAGTTTGGCTTGGGGTCCCTTGAGTTGTTATGCGGGACCCGTTACACCCCTGACTGCTACAAATACTAATATTTAATTTTTATTGAGAAGATAAACATCAAAAGTTAGGTTCAATTTAAATGTTTATTAGTTAACCAAAATCTGAATAATTATACCATCGTACTACTAGAAAGGTTTATAATATGATATAAAATAACGAAATATGTTACTTTCTTTCATTATTAATATATTTTTCGACCTACCCCCGTTATCCATTAAAATTAACTACCCAATTGACGTTAGAAGTTGGAATGGTGATTAATATATAGAAGTACTGCATTAAAACATCAACATCACTTTACGTACACGTTTACTTCATTGCTACATATGGCCCATTACTTTGTATGGATGTGAGGCTTGGACTGTTAAAGATCTTAAAATCGTTTTGACGCTTTTGAGATGTGGACTCTTTTCCGACAAATTGGCTAAAAGCGTCACTCCATGCTTACGGTTAAGAAACCTAAAATCACCTACATCGACCATGTACTCCGTCAACAGCGATATAATCTTCTGCAGCTGATAATAATGGATAAAGTTTATTGAGAACAAGAGGTAGAGAAGGAAAAAGTCATGGTTGAGGAATATTAGGAAATGGACTGGGATATCTATGGCGTCCGAATTGTTCTGTCGAACCAGTGGCAGAAAAGACTGTACCACGCTGATCGCCAACCTTCATTACTTAGAGAGGCACTTTAAGAAGAAGATTGCATTAAACTTTAAGTTATTAATGTTAATAACCAACAATACGTATGAAAGCTGTTAGGTCGTTTTTATTGGCGTTATATTTTCCTAAATTGCGGTATCATGGCACTTAAAACGACCACATTTATGGATGTATGGCGGATGAACTACAAGCTTTCACTGTGATTAAAGTATTTATAAATAAACTAGCTGTTCCCCGCCTCGTTTTGTGAATGTAACACCCCCGCAATTTCCTTTGGGGAAGAAGAATTTTGTAAAATCCGTTCTTAGATGGGCTACCAGATTTCAGGTCTCCAGGCCTTATAGTCCAAGAGATATCGTGATGTCTCTACAAGAGCGGAAATCTCTTAATATATTTATTTATATACTCTATAGTAGTTAATGATAGATTGCAAATATAGATTAATAATGTATTTTTGCAATAATTTTAATATAACTACCGCTAAAGTATGATCTAATGTTAAGACTTTTCACTAAAAAAAACGATTTCAGTCAAAAATCAACTGTTTTCAAAACAAGCATTGAAAGATTGACAAACTATCATTTTTTTTTATATCTATGAAAATAAAGCAACAGTCAGTGGCGATCAGGCAGTACAGATAAAAAAAATGGTTAAAGAAGTTATGAATATGTATTCCATAATATTATGGTCTTTATATTTCTTTATTCCACGGGGACAGGTAGAGCTGTTAATCTGAGTGATATCTCCAACCATAATAAAGGTGTGCTAATTACGACGACTGCCTCTTCACCATATTGTGCTGGTAGCTTTCAGACATGAGACTACATTAGTTCACTAGCTACGCCGTTGGGTATGGATCACAGTAATGTTTTGGAGCCTATAACCTATAACCCTAGGTCACTCAAAAGGTACTACTCTCTGAACGGTCTGGCATCAGATACCTAACTACTATTAAATCTAAAGTCTAAACTCTGTCTACCATTTGTAAGGTATCAAAATGGACACCACACAAATTAATTTTTTGTAATGCATATTCATGAACATATATTTCCGTTAGTATAACCAGCAAGTGATCTATTCGTCTAGACACACGGAACCCGTTTCGTTATAAACAAAAAGGTTCATTAATCTCCCACAACGTAATCTATGAAAAACACATGGCGTTAACGTTTTGTTATCTTGTGTTTATTTTCGACATACGTAAACACGTATAGGTGTGAACGAGAGGGTCGTATTCAAAACGATTTAACTGCCGAGGGGTCGGACATCCGTGCTTCCGGTGCTACCGACGCGTGACCGTACCATCCTGGGGCGGGTGACGCACTGCGCTCGAAAAGCTATTTAAAGAATTAAAAAAAAAGAAATCATTTATCATAATCACCATAAGACGATAACATCCACTGCTGGACATAAGACTCCAAAGATTACTTTGATCCTAGGTCTTCTAATACCAGATCTAGAGTTTTACCGTCACCTTCTCCAGATCGACAACCGAACTTTTGGACGACCGATCAGAACTGTGTCCACCTGTACTTAGTACACACTCAAAGACCTCACTGACCGACAGTTAGCATTTTGAACAGTACGACTATGTTTTTTTGGTTGAAGCAGAAATCTTCAAAAGATAACCTGCTTCTGGGGGGAAGACAATGGTTATGTGGGATTTGTACCCATTAAAATGGTCGCGGCGGTCATCCTTAGTACATAGCAAAAAGCCTAGGGATCTACTACAGAACACACCGGTGCCTCCCTGCAATGCGCCTAAGCACGCCTCTGATACTGCCGCAATTGTCGCGGTACTTTCTCTTTGTTACTATAAGCACGAGATCATCTCGTACTTGTCGTTCATACCGGGCTCGCTTAGTGGGCAATGGGGGCCCTCACCTTTGCAGCCCATGAACCCAAAAACCTATTTAGTCACAGTCTACGGCAGGCAGCGCTTACTTTAGTTCTATTCCTAATAATCCGAGACTACAGACACTGTGTGGACTTAATCAAAGGGCAAGCCTTTAAACTGTATCGATGGCTTGAGTTCTTGAATAAGCCTTACAATATTAAATTTATCATTGTAAATTTGAGAGAAAAGTAATATTTTAAAGGAAAAAAATACTGTCTATTATTGAAAACATATATACCATACGACAGAACTTAATACAAGGAAAATCACTGAAAAAGACAGAGATGGTCAAATATAACCAAAACCATTATAGCAAGAGAGTAACAACGAACAAGTCGGATATTATAAAATCATCATCAAGTGAATCATAGCTAAAATTCGAGTCAGTCTTGAAATGTTTTGGTGACGTCTGTCACATGCTATTATTACTATTCTATCATATAAATGACAAAATATTGGTTTACTGTTGGTAGATCTCTGTTGTCGATGAGCGTCTAGGTAGGTACCACCGCAGCTACTATTTCTGCACCCATCAATATGATGCATATATTACTGTGTTCATTACTAGAGTAACAAAGTATTATTTAGAGGCTCATCTCGTCGCTTCATGAAATAAAAAAAAAGTCGGTCTACTTTAATTTAAGGTATACATAGATGATGCGGTCATTTATTTCCATTCGCGAAAGTCTTCGTTATAGAGCCAAATATTGAGCTCCTTTCTCTGATTACATTTAAGAGAGTAACAATCATATTTTCAGTTTAATGTAGTACACATAAATACAGTTACATAAAATATATATACAATAAAAAAAATAACATCAATACCTCGGATTTCACAATACAGAAACCATAAAGTTTTACCGTTCAGTATCATGACAGACCACGGACCACGATAAAGCGTGCGATTATATAAATCATTGTCGCATACGTTGTGTGAATCGTTTTAAGTATTTTTTTTTATTCCGCGAGCATGATGTTCACTTGATTGAAAGTGATCTGCCTGCCAAGAACATGGTGCTAATTAGGATGTTAACTACACCACATTGTAGTCGTCGCCTGGAGAGAAGAGATATTAAATCGTACTACAACGGAACACAGTAATGTTTGCACACTACTGTTTGTGGTCAGAAATGATAAATGCGATGGTTACTACCTGGACGATCTTCGGCAAGGACGTAGTAGAAGCATTATACTATCTTGTAGTTGAAAAGTTTAAGGCTCAATTCGTGATGTTAGAAGTGTACTTGTTTGTTGGATCGATATACCGTAGTGATGTCATGGTGACGGAGGTTCTGGTTAGGTAGTATACTGCGGTGTATACACAGTGCCCGACATTTGATGAAGGTCAAAACTTTCTGCCACCATCCCTACCACCGAGTTGTGTAACTTTAATATATTGGTAATCTTTTGCTTTTTATTTAGTAAGAAAATGTAATAATAACTTCGATAAACTTCATACCTACTAATAAAATGTATTATTTTGTAGTAGTTATGATTAATTTGTTGTCATTTAGGTTTCTTTGTGTGCAAGTGCACCTGTACAGCATACCTACGAATACCTGAGTTTTATCTAATCACCGATGGTTACGCATTGCAATAAGTACATTAAAGTCTTGCTCATATCTAAACGTATCTTTTGAAAATAAAATGTTGCTTTAAGAAAATATAAAACATTGTTTATTAAACTTTACATAATAAACATAAATTTAATAATATCACATCTGACGCCTGTTGCCAAAAGAAATGCCGGATTGCTGGCCTTTGTTGCTGCCGTACTGGAGCGAAATGACATTTTGTCCCGCCTTGAGCTGCTCCTCGCTGAACTCACGGACATTCTTTTCAGCTTCTTTCGGCCCTATAGAAGGCTTTCCGAAGTTCCCCGCCTTCCTCCCCAAGGACTGCAGGCAGGTCACTACGGAATAAAGATTTTGTCTCTCCCAAAGATCGATCGTTTGGAATGTCTCCTGCGGCGGCACACCGAGTTTTTTAGCGGCTTCAAGGAACGCGTTGATATTTTCCATGCACTTGAAAGCCATTATGGACTGGTTGATCTTTTTCACGGAACCCTCCTGCAATGTGTTGACCAGTTTGCAAAGGAGCGTACCATCCTTGAGCACCTCGTACAAGTTGTCTGCGTCGCCAGATGTGTCCGCCGGTGATCCTGTCAACTTCTTGATCCATTCAAGTGTTTCGTGAGCGATGTCGTCGTTGTACTTGCTGTTGATCTTGGCTTGAGCCTCGGCGTTGATGCCGGCTTTGCCCGCACGGTAATCTGCCATGTTTAATGTTGACTGCTGAACGAACACGTAACCACTGAGGTGTTCGTGATAACCAACGCTATGATATCAATCAGGTCGACTATACACCTGATACGGACTATCGTTTGTTTGGCGAACACCGCCGCGTCAATTTATCGCGTACATTATCTTGCCGCATACACTACGATCATCGAAACAACGTAAAGTTTAACATGAACGTTATGATATAGATTAGTAATTAATAATTATACACATATACATCATTTTTATCAAAAAATTCGTCTGCTTCTACGTACACTTATTGGATGACCTGTTAATTTCGTGTATGTGTATTTAGATTTTAAATTACTAGAAACAGATAAAGTACCTCACTTTATATTCTGACGTTTACATTACATTATTAGTCTCATGGTCACGATCGCATTGAAATGAAAAGGAAAAAAATATTTCAACGTATCTGCTTGTTCTTCTCTGTGAATATAAAACAACGCTAGCAAACAATTCTAATAAGTTATAGAAACAATAATTACTTTGCTGGAACTTCCTTTTAATATACAATTTACACATGAACTTTGTTGCGTTTAAATAGGTATAAATATATAGACTTATGTAAATCATTGAAATTCGAGCTGAATCTTAAGTATAGTATATATATTTAGTATTAGTATATAGTACAAGGTTAAGAGCTAAGCATAGTATAGCAATTACTCATATATGGAAGCCATAGTTTGCACTGCGTACCCATTTCAGGCTTAACTGTTGCTTATCGTCCCAATTACGTCATGTTATTATGTGTTCATATTTTAGCTCACTTGAAAGTAATTAATTAATATACAGTATAGATTAAGTAATACTGTTTTTCATTTATTATATTATAGTATATTACTTTCTGTAATCTAAATATATATAGGAGATATCCAGGAATTCACTGACTTATTACGAGATCTACGAAACTGTTATTTGTAAATACTCAAGGTTTCTCAATCGAAAGTCTTTAAACCAGTGGCACTTGACCATCAGGTGGGTCCACCGATTCAAAGTAGCACAGCGAGCTGTGGAGGGAGCTATGTTACGCATTTCCCTAAGGGACAAGATCCGGAACGACGACATTCGACGGAGAAATAAAATTGTCGACGTAGCTCTCAAAATCTGCAAACCGCAGTGGCAGTGGGCCGGCCATGTCTATTTTGACAATGACGGCTGATGGGGAAGAAAAGTCTTGGAGTGGAAGCCGCGTACAGGTCGCAGAAGTGTAGGACACCTTCCTTCCATATGTACCGACGACATTATCAATGCGGTGGGAAGTCCAGCAGTAGATAAACATAGGCTGATAATGATGATGTTCATTGCTTCTGCCATTTAGAGATCAGCTAAGAATAAATTTCACGAAATTGTTTCCCTAAAGGGAATCATGAGTTTAATAACGGAAAGACGCCCGGTAGGACGGGTTGCCTCCGGGACAGAAAATCTCTGACCAATTTGAAGTCTAAATTTCAAATCTAATTGTATGTTACGACCAGCAACGCAGGTGGGGAACAGTTAGTATGATATGTCTTTACACACATTATTTAATGGAAGAAATTAAAGAATAAGAGTGCCTGTTCTACTTGTTATTGTGTCCAGAGCTACAGGAAGCGGATACATATAATTAATACTTTCTTTTGCTGTTGGTACTAAAGTATGCCTATTTGTATGTTTAATAGTAACATAGTAGGAGATTAAAATTCGACGCCTGTTTCACTGTGGCCTGGGGCCCGGCCTTCCACTCCATGCGTTATTAGCTTCATAACAGGATTAGAAATATTATCTGCCTGCCCATAACAACGTGGCGCTAGTTAGAACTTTATAAATAATTCCATATTGTGGTCGTCGCCTTAAGACAATAGATGTCTAGTCTCGTTATCCCAGTAATTACATTATACACAGTAATATTTGCACAGTAGGTGAGAACATCACACCTTCGGAGTCATTATCATCATGTTAAATTAAGGTCAAATTTCAACCTCGCCGTTGATAAGAAAATACAGTAAAACATCAAGGAAACTATGCGAAAAGTATAAAAGAAATCAAGTATGAAAAAAACAGACTGACTCAGAAGATTACGTCAACACTTAGCGTTGAATATTAATATATAGAACTTTCTGGAGTAACGATCAGTGTTGCCTTATCGGCGGTGTAGTTGATTTTCAGATTGTTATCGTAATCAATGATAACGATTTAATTACACACAAGTGGACGGTCATTTTATTACAGTATTATTAAAATTAAAAAAAATATATTAACTAAACATCATTTGTATAAAATCACCAATCGCCGGCGGATTCTCCCAATACTTGAACTGTTTCAAGTGTCTCCCGCCATTCGTGCAAATGTGATGACGCCGTGGAGGAAACGGTTCCTCATAGGCTGACGGTGATGCTTGAGGTATGACTTTGAGCAGGAGACAGACTTTAGAATGGATACAGCCAGTCTACCAGAGACAATAAAAAATATATCAGTAAGAAGTAAGTTCATAAATTATTGCTTAGAAATATTTAAGATAATAAACAATGAAAATAAGGATTAGTAAATATTACTTTATACATATGGACACAATAATATTCTGTGTATTTCTCTGAATATTAAATGGCGTAAGTATAGACAATGAAAACAAAATAAATAGAAATAATATTAGGAAACATGTTAATTTATTTAAATTTTTTCTAAGGTTAGTAAAGGCCTGAATAATAATATCAGGGAAAATTAGAAATAAATAAAAAAAAATGTATAAAATCATCAATTGATTCATTACAACAGTCAGTTCTCAACGTAAGTTTTACTGATGGTAGATCCCCACCGCAGCCCCCTACTATTCCAGCCGACTAATAGTACTGTGCGAACATTACCGTATTTCGGTTTGAAGGGCGCTGTAGCTAGTGTAATTACTGGAGGAAAGAGACCTAACATCTCATGTCTAAAGGTGACGAGTACAAACTGGTGCCGTACTAACGACTTGTTTTCAGCAGCAGCTTTTTTTATACAATCAAGCGACGAGATGAGTTTTTTATTCAATCATCTTTCAAATTATCTTCTCAACAATAATATACTTTTTGCATAATAAGTTTTACAATATAAATTATTTATAGAATAGCTTAAGAACATCGCTTTGTATTTTTTTTGTAGAAAGTAATAAACTACACATAAAAGAAATTCAATACAGCTTCATAACGAAACACAATAGCAGGAGTGGTGAGTGCTTGCAATTTGATGTTTGTGATAAGAAGCCAACGTGGTTCAGATGATACACAGCACCACATTGTGCTCGTTGATTTTTAATGTAAGATGTTAAGTATCGTTACTACAGTAATTTCACTATCTACAACGCCCTTCAAACCGTAACAGAGGCCCATCGCAGTGATACCAACAGCATAGATAATATATATATATATTATCCAATGACTAATCACGAGATTTCCGAAACTGTTAGACGTAAGGACTCAAAATTTGGTAGAGGTATTTCTTCTGGGCCCGATCTATGTGGCGATCTTTGGGGTAGGCCTATGACCAACAATTGACGTCTATCGGCCGATGATGATGATAATTGCTTCTGTCATTTAAAGGTGTGCTAAGAATGTATTTCATCCCCCCTCCCCCCCCAAAGTAGGAGTCCCGTGGGTGTTAATAGCAGGAAGGGGCACAGGAGAGTGGAGAGATGCCGTCGGGTGGGAGTATTTCTGACAAATATCAAGCCTATATTTCAAATCTAATTCTAAATTACAGCAGGAAAAGTGAGGGGGAATTGGTAGTTATTTAATACGTCTAACGACAACCATATTTATAAAATCGATATACATCGTAGTGGACTCCATCAATCGAGTAATGTTTTATAATAATTTATCATGAATTGCATAACTTAGTCGCAGACTAAGTATAATAGGATACGAGATGATTATAAGGCTTAATGGCGATAGTGTTGCGAAAGTATTAAATTACTTTCCCAATCGGACACTCGATATTTGTGAAAGTTAATTTTGGTATTGCAATGATATTTTCTCTACGTACATGACAAGCGAAAATCGTCAATAAGAGTTAAGATGTTGATCATAGGAACAGGTTTGATTTACTGGTGTATAGGTCTCTTATTATACCATCTAGGTAGGTAACACCGCAGCTCCTATTTCTGCCGCTAAACTGTAGTGTGTAAACATTACTATGTACCAGTTTGAAGGGCGTTGTAGCCAGTGAAATTACCAGGGTGACGGGACTTAATTTCTGTGTATAGCGTTGTGTTATGTGCAGACGTATGACTTACCATCAGGTGAATATCTCTCTCGTTTCTTTGCTAAATTGAAAAAAATATTATGCCGGTCTGTATATAATATAATAAAAATTTCCTTTATCATACATTTTTGTTTACATGTTATAAATCACAATAAAAGCTGGACTCATCCCTAGATCTCCGAAACTACTAGACGTAAACACTCAAAATTTGGAAAACATATTGCTTCTGCCATTAAGAAGTCAGCTAAGAATAGATTTTTTACAAAATTCCTTTCCCAATGGGAGTTATTACGGCCAGAGCAAAGCATTCCCGGATCAGCTAGTATGTATATAGATCATTATCACAGTCGGAAGGTAGTTACTACTGCAATATTGAAAGGTTATTCGAGGGTTTGATAGATTAAATTAATTATTGTGCTACATGAGAAACTGTTGTCACTGGTGACTAGTATATAATAAGAGTAATTCGTATAATCTAAAAGCCTAAAGTTATAATTTATAGCCGTAATAAAAAGGGCAGTTTCACATTAAGGTGTTTCACATAACATGACTATCGTCGAGGCTGAAGTCACGATTTTTAACTCAATCCGATGCCGGTACAAATAGTATAATGAAAGGCAACTGTAACTGATTTTTTTTTCGAAATTGTGCAAAATAGTCGTCGCAGTGTTGCCAAACAGCCTTGTTACACGGCACAGATCCGTAATTTTTATTGTGTTTAATCAGCGAGCGAAACAATGCCTCGAGCGGATTGTTCGGAACAAAAGACCGCTATCACAATTTCCAACTGATAAAACTGACCAAAGATATGATCTTTAAAAGAAATAACCAAACATTATTGCTTTATTCCTTCGGCTCGAGAGTAATTTGTTCGCTTTTTCACCTAAAATGTTTTAAGAAAACGATAAAAAAATAAAGATATAAAATTATAGGTAAGTAACATCGCATCACCTATTTCTGCCGTCAAACTGTATCATGCAAATATTACTATGTTGTACTTTAAAGGTCGATGTAGCTAACTATTACTGGGGTAATGAGACAACATCTTGTCTCAATGCGATAGGCACAATCTGGTGCAAAGTATAACATCCCAACTAGCGTCACATTGTTATTGGCGAACGTATCGCTTACTAACAAATGAATGACCTTGATGAAAAAAAATATGACGCGTATATTTTTTTTCCGAAGTTCAAAGTATTTTCCAAAATAATAAAATAAGCATTAAATATACTCCGCTCTATATAAATCAAATTAGAACTTAGAAGTCTAGTGTTCTGAATAAAAATTATAGCTTATATGACAAAAAGAATTGAATAATGAATAAACAGTATTTACATAATTGCATCATAGAGAAAAAAATCAGCTTTTCTCTTTTAGTCAAATTAATGTTAATGTAACAAAAATATATTGTTACTAATTGTGAAACTCGAGTTACAGACTATTGGTAGCTTAAGCATATGTGTCATATGCAAACTATAATTTATATTTTACAAGCATTTGTTATTGTTGAATAAAAGAAAATTTTTAGACAACTAATATGAGAAAATGTCCCCATTCAATAGAATAATGCATAATTAATAGTTCATTACTAATGGTTCATGGTTCAGTATTAGACTTTGTAAAATAAAAAGATATTCAAATTTTGTCTTTAAATCTTATGCTTTAAACAACACAACATGATAAGTATTGTTATACAACTAAAGATCTACAAGATTATATGTATTACTAGGTATAGTGTTTATTGTTAATCATTGTCAAAGGTGATTCCCTAACACAATTATCCTTTTTATTACAATACATATCAGATCACACACTAATTCTAAATTTCTTTTGTTTATCACATGTAATTTATGATATGTATTTATTTATTTAGTTTATAATTCACCTAAATCTATAATGTTTATAGTTTACAGTGGTAAACAGGTGTTTAAAATATTTTAGTAACTGTTAAATTGAATAAGTAATCTTAACTATAATACAATAAAATAATGTAAGCAAGAATATATTAAACATAGAAAACTTAACACAGATACTGAATAATTTTTAGATAATTACTTTGAAACAACATTGTACAAATTAGTGAATGAGTCATTAATAAAGTTGATTTGCATAAGTAGTAACTCAAGGTAATATATATCAAGTGTCGCCGTGCTTTTACCTATTCAATACGCACTTCAGGCTATTAGTAATTAATAAAATATTAACGTCCTTAAAATTCTAAAACAAGTTGTTGTCAACAGCTCTAAGGTATTATCTATAAATGTAACTAGAAATTTCGTAACTGAATTTGTCGAAACAAAGTTAGAACAATTTTGCAATAGGCAGGTAGCGTGATAAAACTATGATAACGCTCTTAGGTATGCACATATCAAATGAAAATCAAACAGCGAGATCGCGAAACAATAGTTTCAAAAGTTTAATAAATAGGAAAACTTACCGCAACTTATTACAGCTAATAAAGTTTTATAATGTTATCACAACGCACATACAAATTAAAGGTTAAAGATTTAAATTCATTTTATTTCACAACACAAACACTTTCACGATTTCGTTGAAGCCAGCCGGCTGCGCGGCGAAATTTGTTGTTACTTAGCGAATAGAATATCGTTACGCCAGATCCGCCGGTCGCGGACCGTTCAGAAACCTTCGTTCCCTTCTCCACAGCCTCCCCACCTCTATTCATGTGACAATGACGTTCGACGTTCATTGGCTGTCATTTCTTTAGTGACGTGCATATTTGTTGGTCGAAACCGATAAAATCACGATTTATGAATTAAAAATGAATTTATTACATATTCCATTTTTACAATTTTTTATATTTGTATAATATAGTTTTTGTTTCTTATAATAATCTAAAAGATAAGATGGTAATATGCATTTGAGATGCCAAACTAGAAGAAAAAAAGAAAAAAATTAAATATTAAAAAAAAATATTTATTATTTATATATCAATAGTAGTGTGATACACAACAACATAGATTAATATTATTAAAAAAATTATAAATCAATGATGTTAATTAACATGTTAAATATTTATCTGGTATGAGGAAAATACTCTAAAACTATTAAATTAAAATAAAATTTCGATGTTTGGTATAAATTTTACATAGTTTTAAAAAAATATTCATAATCGATATAGTTAAGTTTTGGTAAGTTACAACTGTACCATCTGACACTTCTAATAACGTTTGGAAATTTGAACGTTTAAGGAGATGGTTAATAATATTTTGAATAATTCTTATTTACATAATAAAAATTCTTTATTAATCCATATAATTATATTTTAAAAAGTGTAGTTTAACTTGAATGTAAATAAAAAATAATAATTGTTAAAAAATATGCTCATACTAAAACATACCAGCAAATAAGTTTTAAAATATTTATGATTGATTATAAAGTTGTAAAATGTCATATTTGTGGTATAAAGTCTTCAATGAAGATTTTTTTTAGCTATGCTGACCTTTTTATTTTTAAAATGATATTCCTATAGAGACTTAGATAACAAAGACAATACTAGATGGCGCTATACGTTTTAAATTATACGGTACTTGTGTATGAACTATAAGAGGTAATTTTCCATAATTACACAATATGTATTTATATACTATTTATTATATAAAACTGTTGTGACGGTATGGCTTTATTAACATGGGTATTTACTCTTTTGAGAGCGTTGTGATATTCGATGAAAATACCGATGTTTTTCCTAATGCTATTTTAATCACGATAGAACTTTTGAGGCAATTAGGATTGAACGTCGAAAAAGACAAACTGCTTTTCTTGTAATCTTTACCTTTTACATCGCACGCAATTCCGCGTATCTAGTGTAGCATACGGCATACGGTACATAGGGAATATGTTGTTCAGCAATGGACATCATGTTTTTTTTAATATATATATATTCCTCTTAATTATTGTCTATTATTATACCTTCATTCATTCATTAACATCCTAAGGCCCCAAGATTGAGCAAAAGGCATCCACAGTGTTTCTTCATCGTATTCGGTCCATTCCTATCTTAGTTCCTAATAAATGATTCCTTTTCTTATGGACTGCTATTCATGTATAGTTTTGGTTTAAATTTATTGTTCATTCACGTCTTTTACATTAAATCGTAGAGGAAAATACTTTGATAATGTATAAATTTTATTTTGTTTTTAAAAATCATATCGAGTATTAGTCGAGTTCATATTCTAGATACTTTAGCAGAATGCGTCATAAAGTGTATCGCGTCGCATATTTTGACTTATAGCTGAACAAAGTAACGTTATTCAGTAACATATTTTGGATAGGCGTTAAGTTAGTGTTATTAAAATCTTGAACATTGACGTTCGGCAACAATAATGGTATAACAATAATTAGCAAAGATGACTTCTGGCAAATATGAATTCAGATGTTTCTGTTATTAGTATTCCATCCTGGCGGTCATTTGGAGTTACAGATGCATGACACATTATAATCGTAGATGAATGTAAGCGTTTAACCTCTGATTATTTTTATTTTTTAATTGTTTGGCACAAACAAACAAACACAAAAGACAACACTGAAATAGGAAAAGTATATAACACTAAAGTAAATAATATAGAGGTAGTCACTATTACATATTTAACAGCAGATTACTCAGTTTGAAATATTAATATTGAAATTTTATGTTTAAAGACATTGAAGGAGTTAACGAATATATCAATTTCAGAAAAATCCTTATTGTATTTATTAAGACATTGCGTAAAGAAGTTATTATACGTATAGTTTTTGCGATATATCGGTGGTGAAAACAAGCTAACGATGCGAGAGGAACGAACGGGAAGTCGAATTTTAGAGACAAAGTTTATTTTGAACAAGAAAAGTGGTGAATCTATTTTATTATTGCCTAACTTGTAAAGTGTAACTACATCGAAAAGTACACGGTGATCTTCTAAAGAAAGCACATGGTATTTCGTAAACATGTCTTCATAAGAGTTACGAGAGTGGTGACGACGATAGTTAAGTATTCTCAGAAAGTACTTTTGTATTTTTTTTAATGCGATTTATATGAAATTTATAAGAAGGACTCCATACTACACTGGCAAAGTCTAGAGTTGACCGAACATAACTAAAATATAAAATTTTAAGCGTTTGAATGTTTTGGAAAGGTTGGGTGATTCTTGCTATGAAACCTAAACTCCTATATGCGTTTTTTATTATATTATTTATGTGTGAATTAAATGAAAGTTTATCATCCATAAGGATACCCAAGTGTCGAATTATATTTATCCGTCGTAAGTTTATATTGTTTATTTTGTAAAGGTGTAATATAGCATGAGTTTTGCGATTGTAAGTCATAACGCAACATTTATCAGTATTAAGAAATAATTGATTATCTTTGCAATATGTACACAAGGAGTCAATACAAGTTTGCGGGATCTCACAATCTTCTTATTTATTTATAACTCTAGATAGTTTAGTGTCATCTGCATAGAGTAAATGTTGTCACTTAAGGCAGTACCAATATCTCTGACGTAGATTGTAAACAAAACAGGACCAAATGGGACCCCTGGTACTCCGGGAATACTTTCCGGATGATATAGGTAGATAAGTTGGGCAAAGTTTATTTTAATAAGAACTGTTTCACATAGGCTGTTACCTCTGTCGTGTAAGATAGAAAGCTTTTGTTACGGAATAATTTTTAGAAATTGTAATGGGGTGTAAGAGGTGCCGCAGGGGTGTAAGGGGTCCCGCAAAACAACTTATGCCACCCAAGCCTAGCTAACCTGCTCGTGGTGCACCCTGCTAATCGACAAACTAGGCTGACTGACTCGCATCAACCCGCATTGGGCCTGCGTGATGAGAAATGGCCCAGTACCCCCCATATGAATTATTACAAATGTGGAGATCTTTACGGGGGCCTATGTCTACCAGTGGACATCCATCGGTTGATTATGATTGTAATAAAAAAATAATTTGTCTTCATTAATGTTCATATGTGCATGTGTGGCGATGTAAATTATCCAGAAGTTCACTTTTACAATAGAAAGTAGATTAAAAAGTATTTGTTACGAAATAAATCCTAATATCAATCAATAAAAGTTAATAGTTTACGGGCGATTTTCTTATTAGTACTTTCATTTTGAATTTTGGCAACTGAATGTGAAAAAGTATATCATTGATTCAAATTCTCGTAAATATGGAATAAATTGCCAATGCTAAATTGGTGTACAATTTCCGGTGAAATATGTTAGGGCAACACGATTCGTTAAGGCGGGCGGGCGGTTAAACGGGCGGCCGGCGAGTGCGCATGCGCGCGGTGCCGCGGGTGCGCATGGGGGCAGCGGCGCAGGCGCGCCGTCAGTACGCGCGCGCCCTCGCCATGGCTCGGTGGCTGACGGCCCTCGCGGCGCTCCTCCTCCTTGCCGCCGCGCCCGCGCATGCGCGCAAATCCGCCCCCAACAAAGCCGAACCCCAGATCGAAGAAGTCACCGCCAAACAGCTGGAGCGAGTACTTGAAGACAAGGACTTCGTCGCAGTGTACTGGTGTAAGTGCGGACTCCACCTGGCCCAGTGCCAGGCCCGTGTCGAAACGTCGCGACGGCGCCCGTCCAAATGGGTTATCGCCGAGTTAATGATCTTCGGACGGGCGCAGAGGAGCGTCCGATATTTTCGAAGCTCCGCTCGGCCCTGTCTCTTGTTATGCAACGGACAATAAAACTTGACCCGAGCGCTGCGGCCGTCGACGACGCCTAAAATGGCGCCGAGTCTCGCTTTCCACGGCTCCACCGGTGCTGGCACCGCCAAGGTCGCCGGGCGCCTACGCTCCCGTCGGCTAAAACTATAGCAGTGTGTGCCGCCGAATGTTCTGCTGAAATAGATCTCTATTACGTTGTGTTGGCATTCCGACTATTTTCGTTTGTCGCCAACTATCGGAACGCATCCGTTGACGTGTCAAAGTTTCAGTCGATCTACTCGCAGGAGAGTGTCTCTATGCGCTCTGACCACTTCCACGTCAAACTAAAATTATTTATTTGTCTTCCGGTTGTCCGGTCGTTCAATCCGCGCACAATGTTTTCACTCAGAAAAGCTCTTGTACAAACAGAGCTGTTGCAGCCGTTCGAAGCGCGAAAATGTGCAATACATCAAAGTCAACGGCTGTCGAGATGACAAAACGGTCATTTGGCTTAAAAATTTACAGCGCTGTATCCAAAACATCCCTAGATAGTTTTCAAACTAGTTTTAGTGCTATATACAACACATACGGTAGTCGTTTATAATGCTCGCATCAATGTCAAAATAAACATAAACAAAACATTAAACTATATAAACATTCCTCGCAGATCATCAAAGTTCATAATTTCTTGCGATACTATGAAGAATACCGCATGTCTAATACTAATTTTAGATTCTATTTTTATTACATTAACATAAGTATTAAGATAGGTTATAAAAATAATACGACTCATGTATAAAAATTTTGAGTGACTTACTCATTCGTTTTTAATCATAAAATCGTGAGATGCTGTAAAGTTTAAACAGATTAAAATAGTTCTCACGTGGGTTGCTCATTAAATGTTAAAAAGATATATATCTTCAGATCTTTCGAGAGTGTACCCGCTGGATCTTGAGCGGCTCTAAGATGAATCAAGTTACAGAATTAGGGCCGCTGCTCTTCGGTGCGTTCTGATAACGCCCGCCAGTGCGTAAAACGATTTGTATTATAAAAATAGTACCAGTTGCTAGTGTAATGTATAAGAGCAAAGACATAATTACGAAAACGCGCCGGTACACAACTGTTTCGTTTGGATTACGTCCAAAATCATCTCAAGTTATCAATTTATTTACCGGATTAATGAAGATCGTGACACGAATTTTTCACGAAGAAAAACGTCACTAAACTAAAGCAAAAATATATATAACAACGAGAACTAATCTGGTGTCCGTTTGCTGGTGGTGGGTCTCTGTTGCCGGAGACCCTTTAGGTAGGTATTAGGGCACCGCTTCTTGCAACGGACAAACATTCAACAGGCCGTGGATCCAGGTCCACGCGCCCAATATCAGATAAGCTGTGAAAGTCCAATGGCTTGCAGGGTTAACATCATCATGAATCCAACTGACAAACAGTAGTGTGTTTCAAGGGCGCTGCAGCTCGTGTAATTACCAGGGTCACGAGATTGATGAGTCTCGAGAAGATGTTGATCTTATATCTCAGGAGCGCAATATAGTGCAGTATATACGTAACTAGCGCCACGTTGTTATGCGCAAACGTATTACTTACCATCAGATGCCCTTCGTGTCTTCTCATAATTGAATAAAAAAAAGTTCTTTACGTTGGCGTAAAAATATAATAGTAATATCTTTAATCTGGAGGATAAATTTATAGCTCATTCAAGTAAACGATTATTACCAACGAGGTGATTCTAGGGCATTATTAAATAATAATAACTCGGAATAGTTCAGGCATAACTACATACAAGTAAGTAAACTAGACGATGCATTATATGAAGCGTTTAAGAGAAGGAAATTAGAACAAAATTATATTGTGGTCCAAGTAAGAAGCGTATGTCTAGTAATAGAGGTCTATTGATTATAACGATAATAATGGTAATTGATAATTGTTTTCGATACTGCTATGATGTATAAAATTAAACAGTTTATGTTATAAGATCTAAACCAAATGGGATAAATGTTAGCTGTTCGCAATTCATCTTTAATGTTTAACTTTTAAATATACCATATAACATACTACAATGCGTAAAGTGTAATAAGTGATAAACGATTCAAATTTTTCTCCGCAGACTGGTTAAAATAATTAATACTTAATAAGGTTAACTTGCAGAAGACCAGTATTTATATTTAGCTGTAAGCTACCTTTAAATATTTCTTTACGACATGCATTTTCATACAAAATTCTTATAATAAGGACAGTCAAGTAATTAAGTTTGGAAACAAACATTTTATTCAGTTAACAGTTATATATCAATTTTCCATTGTTAACATTCGTTTAACTTTAGTAAATATATCAATATACAAGTCGGTTACTTTAATTCAAGTGTACGTCTTTATAACTCTTGTCTTATTACGTATTTATAGCGTACATCCGTCTAGGTAAATGTGATCAAAGTTATACAGTGTATTATTTTATTAATCAACTAATATTAATAATAGTCTTCCAACAAGAACATAATATATACACATATATATATTTCCACTTATGTAAAGATTGATCACGATATCTCTGGAACCTTAAGGCAAGGAGACTAGAACTGGTAGGAATTATCTCTTAAGCGAGTATAGGTCAGCCAAGGATGGATTTTATAAAATCCCTTTCCCAAAGGGGATTGCGGGGGTGTTATGGCCAGCAAACCGGACGGGGAACAGTTAGTCTACAATATCATCAGCTGATGGTCGCCCACAGTTGAACATGGGCATCCCATAAATACCCATATTGGTCTACATAGATGCTGTTAATGATCTATAATTACTTATCAATTTTAAGCAATATTCATAGTGTGAAGGTTTATATAGAATTATATTAAATAATTGATTAAAATATTACATTTTTAAATACATTTACGTATATTTAACTCTTACAGTGAAATGGAAATAAAGAAAGTAAAAACTGACACGTTGCTCTATTTTCAGACTAAAGAATTTCAAAAGTTTTATCACTTTTTTATGCGATGAAACGAGCTTTACGTTCAGCTGTTGGTAAGTTAGACGCTTACCCATAATAATGTGGCGCTAGTTAGGATGATATACACAGCATCACATAGCTCTCGTCACCTTAAGACATAATTTAGTCACGTTATCCCCGTAATTTCAGTATCTACAGCGCACTTCAAACTGGAACACAGTAACGTTTGCGCACTAGTGTTTGCAAACGTCAGTGTTTAACCTACCTAGATGGTCTCCGGCAACAGAGACCTACCACAAGTATAAAATAAAGTATCAAATTCGTATTATATCGTAATAAATCATCTTTTCAGTGATGCCATTCATATTTTTGGGTAAAGCACTTAATCATTAGATGTCAAAACAAATCCCCTTTGTGTATCTCTGAAAGACAGGAGTATATGTTACATTTTGCTTCGTTTCTCGGTTACGAATAAGGTGCAGAACCCCGGTGAAAACGTTCGTGTAGAATGTAATGAAAAAAAAATTGTGCTGAAGTTAATTCTGAAGAGATTTATTGTTGTTGGCTGCGGCTACCGATTCGTATTCGATTTACTTCAGAACATATTAGTGTTTCGCACAATAGTAGAGAACATTAAATGGTTATGTATGCGACTGTTTGACTCGCGAGGTTAACATAAACACGTCGTTTTGTCTGCGTTAACCTCGCGAGTTTGTAAACCTCTTAACAGCTTAAACCAATAGCGAAATAAACTCAGTGACCAGAATTACTGCTCCAGTTTGTGATCTTTGTTGGTTTCTCTCCATTATTGTCAATATTTCGTGGTAAATATTAAAAGACAAACAATATTTTGTACGTAGGGTTTGAACCCTGTTCTTTTCGGTGATAAAATACTAAAGCAGTAAATTAAACTGCTAATCTTACTCTTCCTTCCGAACCAAGCGCTTAAATCATTGCATATATTTTATTTAGTATTAATATTCATTTTTTAATCATTACTTCATCGATATGTTTATGTCCGCTCATGAACATAGACCTTCCCAATTCCAAGGATACGACACACAGTGATTTCTTGATAGTTGTTTATTCTCAATTCGTATAGTTTTCTACACTATTTCTATACCAAAAAAATCTAATAAAAACATTATTTATCCGTATGTTTCATTGTCCCAGATATCCAGTACGTCTAAACCGATATTGATAGAACTTTAGCATATGCCTAAACATGAAAACTGTGATAATGTGTAGTTTCTTATAAATAAATTGAAATTCTAAATAAATTTCGACACAGATTGGTTAATTTCAGCAATAAATTTTAGAAGAGAAGAACTGGAAAGAAACTGAGTGATTTCTTGGCCATCAATAATAATAATATATATATGTAGAGTATCTATACAAGACAAATACAACATACATATACTTATTTCAATAAGTAGTTATTGCTGAAATATAGAATTGGACATGAAATTTACACTTCAGAAATTTGTCTGAAATACCCCTGCCCGGCGGGAATCCGCCGCCCCTTTGTCATATCTCTTCTATATGTATAGACAGAAGATATTCCGAATGGCAATAATAGGGTAGCGATTTTGTGTCAATGGAATTTATTTTATTCGCGAGACAGTTAAGCATTAAGTTATTAAACCAACAATTCCTCACATATACATTACTTATTTGCATTCGTAGTCATTAAGTCCAATTATGAGAGTTACGCGCATTAAGTTTCGTTGTGTACTTTAATTATTAATTAGAGGTTTTTTCAGAGTTTATCTGGATTAGCAATTTCAACTCTGTATAATTTAAGACACACTGTAAAATAACATCAAAGTATAAAATCCACCTCTACACTTAGTATATAAAGCTAAAAATAAAAAATATGATTTTCGTTTAATCTTTTCCTTCTTTTTCTTGTTACTATCTATATATGCATATAAAAAAGGAGATATCCAAAGAATCATTGACTTATCACGAGATCTCCGAAACTATTAGACGTAAACACTCAAATTGTGGTAGAGATACTGCTTCTGCAATTTAGAGATCAGGTAAGAGCGGACTTTAACAAATGCCTTCCTCAAAGGGAACACCTAAGTAAACGTATAAACGTACTTAACCTCGTTTACAACTATAATAATGTATGATCACTAAATAAGATCGTAAATATTTCCCTAAATAAGTATGCTAACGTAGGATGAGAAATATCTAACTATTATAAATATTCAGTGCTTTTATATCGATGTTATAAATGATGAGTCAAAATAAAGGTAGATTATATCACTAGAAATAAGTACTAGCCCTTATGATTAGCAGCGTCTCCGGATTGTACAAGGGTTTGTTCGTTGCATCGTTTATAAACATTACAAAGTACAAATAAATCTATATAATAGATATTTCGCTCTCTCTTGCCGGTAATCAGTAGTGAACAACGTTACTGTATGCCAATTTGAAGGGAGATGTAGCTGGTGAAGTTATAAGAGTAATGAAACCTAATTATATAATTTATCTCACGAGTTTGACAACAACGTGATAAACATTACATTAGCTCCACATAATGCCAGAAAAAAATCTGCTTCTCTTAACGTTAGATTTAGATTTAGTTAATTTACTGATTCGCTTATATAATAAGGTTTACTGCCCACTAGTGTTATGCTGTATGTTTACTCGCTTTAGTAACTAAACGTTTGTCTGTGGGAAGTGTTAGTCGACATGTTGGCAACGGACAACACTGAACATTCTCCCCATTTTAGTTTCATTCATTAACATGTATACTTTGTTACATAAACTTGTGTTATGAAATATGTTTATATTTAAGAACAAAGGGTGTCTGACTTAGTAGATGCTTTTGGCATTTGAACCTATAACAAAATGAATTATAAAATTAAAGTTTTGTAACAAGTACATGTTGCTCGTTATTTCAAACAATATGTTGGCTATGCAAATCATTTCAATCATGTAATTTTAACTTTAATTTGAACCCTTGTAGCCCTAGCTGTTTAACACATTCACACAGTTTAATACATGTATATACCTTTGATTGTCTATCTGTTAAATTGTAGCTTCAAAAAGAGTAAAAATCTTAATCTACTTGAAAAATTTCCGGTGTAAGAGATCTTTTACTAAATTTTAGATATTCTCTCTTCTGTATTGAACATTATTTTAATACAAAATAATATGTTTTAAATACATTTGCAAATTGACAATTGCAGCTGTTGCTGTATTTAATTTAATATTAAGATTCCGAAGGTCGCGGGTTCGAATCTCGTCATGTACTCGATGACTTTAATATTTAAGTTATGTACATTTGTGAACTTCAGCAACAACAGCGAAATACAAACGGTGAAGGAAAACATCTTGAGGGAACCTGCACATGTATTAGAATTGATTCTAAGGTGTGTGTGAAGTCACCAATACGCATTGGGCCCGCGTGGTGACTATGGCCGATCCCCCTCATATTGAGGGTAGGCCTGTGCCCCAAAAGTAAAATAACCTCAACATTATTTTCTTATGACAATGACAATCTTAGCTTTGTATGATTTTAATTTTTTTGGATATATTTCCCATTATTAATTATCTTTATATGAATTAGTTTAGTGACATTTTTAATATTAAATCCTATATAGTTCTGTTGATACCGTCTTATATTGATAAACACAAAGTAATTCACCCTCGTGTTTTTATTAAACCCAATATGTATTCGTGACGATGAGGAGTAGTCTATCAATCTGTTGCCAGACGCCGCTATCGATGAATCAGATGCACCATATCGACTCAAGTATTACACACATGAGTGATAAATATAACATCTACATTTAATCTGCATCAGCATATACTACAACTGTCGCCAATAAGCGAACAACTTCGTGTCTGTCAGTAAGAACGTAACAATACAAACAATAGATTTTTTTTATATCATAAAATGGCAGATTCACCATAATCTCTGGAGATAATTCTGTTGTTAAAAATCGTCAAGGTAGGTGTCATCGCAACGTCTTTTTCTAGCGCTAAATGTTAAAGTAAAAATGTGTTTCTCTTCAAAGGATGCAGTAGCTAATGAAATTACGAAGGCACCGAAACTAACCTCTTTTGTCGATAAACGCTAAGTGTAATGTAACGCAGTGTACAATACAATTAGCGCCACATTATTGTGAATGGGGTATTACCTTCAGATAAAAATTATGTCCATTTTTCTATTCCAACAAATAACCAAAAATCGTCCTCTCAAAGTCCCCGCCTTTACTCTTGAGCTTGGGCCAAGTGAAAACTATACTTTATCTGATCCTAATATAAAAACGAGATTTCACCATCAACACAACTTTTGTATAAATTTTTCACAACTTTTATAATAAAAGCACAGAGATCTTCAAACTATGAAATTATTAATACTCGAAAATATATTTTTTTTAAGTATTGCCATGCCATGTCCACGTAAACTTATTAAGCGAGTAAAATAAAAACTTAGATTAAAAACGCTCCGTGTCATACATCTGAAATAATATAGAGAAGAAATCATATATACCAGTCAAGGGTATACAAGACAGTAATATTCATATAGACATTTTGTCTTCCTAAAATTCTTTCAGCTATTTATAAACTCGCTTATAAAAACATCAAGGCAAACAAATGCGTTTCATAGAGATAATTTAGTTTAAGATTCTCGCAGAAACAACTTTAAAATCAACGGATAAATTAGTTTTCTTAGCAGAAAAGTTTAATATTGATTTATCAAATTGAAAAGTTAATTTTTTTTTTGTTTCTTTTATCTGTATCGATGACATATATCTCAGTCTTTTCGTAACTATAGATGTTGTAAAGCTCTAAAACAACAGAGTAATAATAAATAATAAAAATAAACAACGTAAAATGTGTGAAATTTAGTTTTATTAAAGGAAATTAGCATTTCAAAACAATGTAGGAAAGTAAACAAGTAAAATTAAAGGTGATTTTTTTCTAATGGTAGATGTGTTACCGGAGACGATCTAATCTAATTTTGGCGCCAAACAGCAATGTGCAATCATTATTGCAAAATTTAATGTAAGGGACTTATTAAAAAAAGTAAAACAATTTAAAATACTGCAGCTTACTTCAACGGCGCAATATTAATTCTTAATATACGTTTGTAAATTTTATTTATAATACAATCATACCATTTTCTTGGAAAAATTTTTTTTTGCGTATAATTTACAGAAAAACAGCAAAGACTTTTAAAACATAAATTGTGTGAAACTTTTCTAATTTTACTCTGATCCGTTCGTACTTCTTTTTCTTCTAGTCACGTTATCATACAACTATTCCTTACCAATGTAGTGTTGAGCAGCATTGATTAAAACAAGCTCAACTCTGGTCCAAAGTAAGTACTAGTAAAGTCTAATGTATACGAAATTCGTATTAAGTATATGTTAACTACCCTAATAACGTTATATATCTTCGGACTTTACATTTAATAAGGTTACTAACGAATAGATAAATTATTGTAGTATTTGGGATAGCGAGTAGCCAAGAAGATTCAACCAATTGTCCTAAATATAACAAAAAATTTACACTATTGTAGATATCATGTACAAACAATTAATACGTAATACTATTTACATTAAAACGGTTAAGATGTTTATGAAAGTTTATAATCTTGAACCTATTCATAAACCCTTTATATATCCAGTAATAAAGTAGCACAAAAGCAGTTAATTTGAGATTAAAACGAGATAATTTGCGGACTATATTATGAATGTCTAAAACGAATGATATATGAGGGGGATTATAATAAAATTCATATATAACATATAATATTTTTTTAATAAAACCAAGACTAGTTTCCGCAGACCGTTAGAGGTCGTTAATTCGATACATCACTGCAAATTGGCCCAAGATGTGGATTTGCAGTCGTAAAGCTCGACGTTTAAATGACTCCAAAGAGATTCAAGATTTACAAAGCTTTTAACAACTTTCTCCACATACCATTTAAAATATCTATAATTAAAACAGTTCCCCTAGCGAAGAAATTCCAGCGATGCAATCATTTTACTTTATAAAAAAATTATTTGTCAATCTAAAAGTTATATTCTAAATCTATGAATATGTAGAAACACGGGTTTTGGCTCACATTTTCATGTTACGTCATAAAAGGCCTTCGTAGTTAATTTTCTTATTTTGGCAATTCTTTACTGTTTCTAAGATGCTGGACTAGGGAATGTGGAAATATTATACAAATTGTCTGAAGTGATATCAGAGTATGTGTTTGTGAAACACTTCCAATCTTAGAGTCAAATATTACACGCAATCTGCATCGTTGGCAATTTTCCACAGTGTAGCTTTTTTGCTACTAACAGAGTTATTGCAGTATTTGTTATCGCCAAGGTTATTGTAGAGTAGGTATGTACTTCTTGAGAACTAAGGTGTAAGGCAATAATATATTTCATAAACACAATGCTAGAAAGGTTGGTGCCTGTTCCGTTCGTTATATGACAGGTCTCGTAACATATTGTAGCAACATATGCACTGAGTTACGACCATGTTGCACGATTGCAGTACTTACAGCAGCTAAAATTTGTAAAGGGCGATTATGGTAGCAAATTACTTATGTATAAACATATATAAATCTTTAATATTGTATTTGTTTCTTATTATGTTTGTTCCGCAAATAAATGATTTTATCTATGTATTGTTATCATGGTGTTGATGAGGCGTCAACCCATGACACAGACACCGATTTTCGTTATTAGTGATTTCTAACAAAACAAACAGAATTATTTCAAGATATTATAACATTGCGAGTTATGTCCATATTTGTATTGATTATTGTTCAACCCTTATTATAATAAAATTTCTAACATTAACAAGTTTATTCATGACTGCAGATGCCAGAAGCTGCGTGACATGCGACAAAGTATTAGAGGAGTTGGAGAAGATCGACGACGACACGGACACATTCGGCGTAGACTTTGTAAAGATCAACGACAAACGGCTTGCGAAACAATATGGGATCACGAAATTTCCCGCCCTCACGTACTTCCGTGAGAAGGAACCGATTATTTACGAAGGTCAGGGGTTACTTCGGATTATCTTGAATTCATAAAAAGGCCTTTATGCTTTTGTTAATTTTCAGTTTCATATCTCATCCATCAGTTTGTTTATTCGTCATTGATTCGTTCGACAGTTGTAACCATTGGTCAAAGGATTAAAAAAACCAACTGAAGCTATAATAATAACAACTTTAAAAACAAGAGATTCGATGCGAACATTAATTTTCTACTAGATAATTTTGAATATCTTTAGTAAATATGGTTTTGTTTTTTAACTTTTTAGGAGATCTCATGGACGAAGAGAGTGTCCTGGATTTCCTGACGAGCTTGGAAGCAATGGATCTTCCCGATCGGATAGAAGAAGTTAATCAAAAAATTCTAGGAAAAATAATTGATGACACTGATTACGTAGCCGTTCTGTTTTGTGAGTATCAAAAAGACGTTGCTGGGCGTTTTTTTGTAATTTAACCAGTTCATCAGCTATTGTGGTAAAAATTTGAGCTACTTTTCTAAACTAACATAATAAAAGCAAAATGTAAAATTCTAGCTAGTACGTAGTTATTCTTCTCTCTTCGCTTAACTGAATTGTAGACGTCGAAAGTGTTTGTAAGAGAATAATCGTGCCGTGTGTTTCACTGTGTTTTTGACGTAGGTCCCGATCTCAAAACTTGCAGTCCGCCGATCAGTAAGTAAGGTTTTCAGCTCGCGGCATGAATTTTAATGTCGGTGTGGCCGTAGCTGTTCGCTTCTTAGAGTAGAATTTTAAACCTTATAATTCCAAAGGCGAATTCTCTTGTTGCTTGCAAATAAAGGTGAAAATTAATGTTATCAGGAATTTTAGAAAAATCATCAAGAAATACTGAAGAACAAGTTGCGGATTCGGATAATTGAAGACAAGTTTTTAGCTCGAGCCAAAAAGCTAAATAGCAATTAGATCAATGATCTATCGCCTTACAAACATCTATAGGCATGTGCACCGCATTATTGCTTTACTTCGTCAAAATCTCTCAATGTTTGTCTATATGAACTGTCTTTTGTCTATCGCTGTTCTATCGTTTCTTTGATATGTACCTTTAACGTTATATCTGCATGTCCGTCCGGTAGAAGTGAAAGGCTAGAATCAAAATCGCGTTAGCATTATCTGGCCGTGCGGCGAGCTATTTTAGCAATCCTATTTCTGTCTTGCCAGCCAGCTCGGATTGACGGACCGACTTGTCACGAATACGTCGTCCGTACATTCTCATTATTACTTTAAATAACACCCAAATTACTTACAATACCCTATTATGCCGTCTACATAATTATATGTACCAGTTAAAAATGTTGTTTTTAATTTTTAGGACCTTGAACTTGTTATAAAATAAAGGCGGTACTAAACGAAAAGATAATTGCATGTCATGCCTATAGAAAATCTGTATCATCAAAATTTCTATGATATAAATAATTGAAACGATTACCTTTCTTCAATTATTAGTTTTTTAGGAGTTTATCGGTTGTATGTATATTAGAAATGAAAATAGAATGGATATTGTAGCAGATTTCTAGTGTACCCTGTGAAATTAGGTTGGTATGCACATTCAGAGTATACACCCACAGACCGAGCACTACGCACATTTCCCGCTTTTATTGTCACGTATGATACGTTAATCTAGAAGTATCAAAGGTTTAAAAGGTCACCACTGCACGACATGAAGTCTATCGTAGCGTACACTTATTTAACTTTCTTTTATAGCACTTAATTCGCTGAGCATTGCTCTTAACTGCACTGCTTCAAATCCTTTATGAAGCATGACAGGAAAATATCCTTCGTGCACCAATACATGAACCAAGAGAAATCTTAGATATTTATCTGATATGTTTCAGATAAGCCCGAGTGCAAGAAATGCGCTAAGGCCCTTCAAGAACTGGAGAACATTGATGACGAGGCTGATCAACTTGGTATAGGGTTCGTGAAGATCCACGATGAAGAGCTGGCTGAGGAGTATAGTCTTGGAGAATTGCCAAGATTAGTATACTACAGGCATCAAATACCCATTATTTATGAAGGTTTGTGACTCATTATTTACTCTCTTCTAGTGCATGAAAGTATATTGTAATAGAGTATCTGTAACATTATTGCATACATTAATGTATGCAATTTTATATATTATTTATTATATACTACGAATGGTCAACGATAAAGTTTTTTTTGAATGGGTATACATTTGTTATTGAAAACGGTAATATTCAATTAATTGACTTTAAAAGTACTATACAGCTTATATTATTTCAATACACGAACAATGCCTAATTTAAATAACTATATTTTCAGGTGAATTAAGCAGAGAGGAAGACGTTTTAGAATGGTTGATAGCGAACAAGTCTACCGGGGACGAGGAGGATGTCATCGAGGACGTTACTGCTAAGACACTTAATACCCTTATAGGCAACGTAGACAACCTTGTGGTTCTGTTCTGTGAGTAAGAATTGTATTATAGATATTTTTTTAATAGAGATAGAAAAGATAAAATCTATCTGCTCTTTTTACCTTATCTGGTTGTGTCTGGATACCAAAACATTGTACAAGTCATAAGATAATAGATTTCGTCTGGACATATAATACTGTTTTCATGCTATAACTTTTCGGCAGTACTGATCGCCGTAAATATACCTGTTATTTCAATTAGGATATTGAATTTTGAGTGGAAGAAGATTTTGAATAGTCAAAATTATGCATATTAATTAATTTATGATTATAAGGACTGCATTCATATATCAAATGACGAATTAAAATTTAATTATAAAATTATAAAAATAATTTTAAAATAACTACATTGTTACGTTTTAGACGATCATGGTGACGAAGAATCGATGACCGTATTGGGTGAACTCGAAAAGATAGACGATGACTGTGACCGTCACGGAATCCAGTTTGTTAAAATTGATGACAAAAGAGCTGCTGTAGAATTTGGTATTGACAATGTTCCGGCCATTGTCTATTTTGAAAAGCAGATCCCCAATGTTTACGATGGTAAAGATTAACATGTTTACCTTGAAAAGTTTAAAATAAGTTTTTTTTTATTGTTAACATTTTATTACCTTTTACAGGTGATCTCGAAAATGAAGAAGAAATGCTAGAATGGCTTGTTGACCAACTTGAAAAAGATGAAATTGAAGATGTTACTGACGAAATGCTGGATCGTTTGATCAAAGATGGAAAAACTGTAGCGGTTTTATTTTGTAAGAATATATTCGATGTTTGCCTTCAAGTTTTTAAATATCAGCATATTAATTACATCTAAATGCATTGTAAAACAAAAGTTATTAAGCTTATTATCTTTAATATCATTTCAGATGACAACAATGATCGTAAATCTCAGAAGGTACTTAATGAACTAGAAAATATTGACGATGAATGTGATCAACTTGGTATTGCTTTTGTTAAAATTGACAATGATGATGAAGCTAAGGAGTATGGCATTGAAAAAGTCCCAACACTTTTATACTTTGAAAAAGGTATTCCAACATATTATGAAGGCAATCTAGAAGAAGAAGAAAAGGTTCTTGCTTGGCTCAAACACCAAACTGAGAGCGACGAAATAGAGGATATAACAGATGAAATGCTTGATCTTATAATTGAAAAAATGCCATACGTTGCGGTGCTTTTCTGTAAGTAACCAGCGTTAATTTGACAGTAACTAACATTATATCGGTACATAATCTTTATCAAACATAAGTTATTCTAATGCATTTTATAACTCCTTCTAATATAAAAAATGTAGTCAATTAAGTGTTGATTTCCAAATATTTCTTTCAAAGATAATATAAAAATGAAACACATATTGTCAATTGATTTTCAGATGACAAAGATCAGAAAAAAAGTCAAAAAGTTTTAGCTGAACTTGAAAACATTGACGATGAATGTGATCAAAATGATATAGCTTTTGTTAAAATTGATGATGATAAAGAAGCCAAGGAATATGGTATCGAAAATATACCCACCATGGTGTTCTTCGAAAAGGGTATTCCGCACATTTACGAAGGTGATCTGATGAAGGAAGAAGAATTGTTGGGATGGTTACTGCACCAGAAACGTCACAGTGAGATACCAGAGGTTACTGATGAAATGATGGATAAATTAATAGAAAGCACGCCATATTTAGCGGTTATTTTTTGTAAGTATGATAAATCCATCGATAATATTACACCTATTTTAAACGTTATTTTTAGTATAATTATAACAAAAAAATCATAATTACAGACGACAAAGATGATAAACAAGATATTCGAATCCTCAACGAATTAGAAAACATCGATGATGAGTTAGAGAAAGAAGGAATTGTTATTGTTAGAATTGATAACGAAGCTGAAGCTAAACAATACGGCATAGATCATCTGCCAACTTTAGTTTATTTCGAAGAAAATATACCAGCAATATACGAAGGTGACCTAATGAATGAAGATGAAGTATTAGAGTGGCTAATTGAACAGAAAAATAGTGCAACTATCGAAGAAGTTACTGATGAAATTTTAACAGATCTGATTGAGGAACATGAGTACGTTGTTGTATATTTTAGTAAGTATTTTTATTTTAAAAATATGTGTTGATTGGGGGATATGAACTGTATTATTTACAACAATGATTCCGTTTCCCGAAAAGCGTACAATATAACAGGAAATGTTCTTTAATCTTATTTACGTGATTTGTTCAATTAAGTCATCTTTACAGCGGTTGAAACTCGGCCATAAATTCCTCTTTGACAATCTGCATTTAACATACGTACAGCATTTCAGTGTAAAAAATAAAGTTTATTTACATTTAGTCTATGTATATGTAAATATAAAGATAACTTCAACATTCTGCACTTCTCTTTCCAAATACGAAATTTTATTGATCTAAAGTTACATAATAAACTGAGTTGGCTTAAAAAGGGATACAAAAGGTTTTAACAAGCTGAATTTGTTTTTTCTTTTATAATTTTTAAACCAATTCTTTGGTTTCAGTATGCCAAGATAAGCAGTAGTTTTATAACTATCAATTATTACATAATTTGCTTACCCAAATTACAACGACGCTAGACGCTATTATTTTTAAAAAGAAATAAATGTTATTTTGCAAATCTTTTTGATATTAGGTGGTAACTGTGAGGAAGGGGAAGAATGTGATAATATTCTAGAGGAACTGGAGAATATTGATGATGAACTAGATGAAACCGGCATTATATTTGTGACAACAGAAGATATTCTGTTGGCTAAAAAATATGGTATTAAGACGTTCCCTACTCTCGTTTTCTTTAGAAACAAGGACCCACTCGTTTACAAAGGTAAGTTTACCTAATTTAAAATTGTATAAAATATTTAAAATTATCTTAACTATAGTAAATAATTTCGTATTATAGGCGATATTGAAGACGAAGATGAAGTATTAGCTTGGCTCACGGATGAAAACACTCTTGAAATTCCTGGAAAAATTGAAGAGGTTAACTCTAGAATGTTAGAAAAAATTTTAGAAGAGAATGATCATATTGTTGTCTTTTTCTGTAAGTATATTTATATTCCATTTGAACAGTTAATTTTGTTACTCGTTCCTTATACAATGAAAATTTTGCAGATAAGGAAGGTGATAAAAAATCCCAAAAAATACTTAGTGAACTAGAAAACATTGACGATGAATGTGAAGAAAAAAATATCGATTTTGTAAAAACTTCTGATGAAGGTGTGGATAAAGAATATGACCTTTCGGAATTGCCAGCTTTGGCCTTTTATCGCCATAAATTTAGAACTATTTACGATGGCGACTTGATGCATGAAGAGGCTATTTTAAAATGGGTATTAGAACTTCATGACTCGCAACCAGATGTTATTGAAAATGTCGATAGAAAAACGTTAAAAGATCTTATTGACGACGTCGAACATCTTGCCGTATTCTTTTGTGAGTAGTATTTTCAATTATTTTAAGACATTTGAATTTGAAAAAATAAGAACCATGGCTTAAAAGCAGTCTAGAGTTGACATTACAAATATGGAAAGAAAACAGTAAAAATGTATAAATAACATTTTCAGATAGTGAAGACTGTGAAACCTGCGACGATATTTTAGAGGAATTAGAAACAATTGATGATGACACTGATAAACATGGTATTCAATTCGTAAAATCAAAAGATTCGAAGTTGGCATCAGATATTGGTATTTTCAGCTTCCCTGCTTTAGTTTACTATGAAACTGGCGTCCCAATCATGTACGACGGTAAGTGCTTTCGTGTGAAATCTTTTCAATATTATGCTATTATAAAAAAATATGTTTATAATCATGCTCTTATATTTAAAATTTGACCGAAGTAGAGAAGGAAATTATTGATATAAAATGTACGTAAAGTTAACTAATCTTTCAATATTTTATTCATAACGTTTTGGAAAAATATATAAACGGAATATGATTTTATGAGTATGTGTTTTCTTGTACATATAGATATAATTAAAACGTTATCTCATTTATAGGTGATTTAAAGAACGAAAATAAGGTTCTCCAGTGGCTTATAGATCAAAAAAGTAAGAATCCACATCCATTTTAAACTCGAATTTATTTTATATCAAATAAATTAAATTTTTTATGTATTAAATCGTCGTTTCAAACTATATGCATGACATCATTCTTTGTTTGTAAAAAAAATAATATTTTATGCCTTGGTTACTGAATGTTTGAGCTACGTCATTTTGCATGACAGTTACTAATGCCTGCAGGTGAAGATAGCCACCGTCAAAGGTATAACACTAATACTAAATCAATGGCCAATGCAGATGGTGATAAAGCCTCAGGTTTCATACGAATTAAACGAAATGTGTATAGCATCAAAACGAATTTACGAAAAGAATCTGTGAATAGACCTAAAGTAACGGCGCAATCTAAATCTAAAGTAAAAATACAAAAAGTAGATCAAATAAATGACAATGATGATGATAGTGATGATGGCGATGTACAAGATGAATATGATACAGATGACGAGTACAATGAAGATGACAACGACGACGACGATGATGATCCGGACGAAACTGACGAGGACGACGAATATGATGTTGATGATAGTGACGATGATGAGGATGAAGAAGATGATGTAACCGATACAAGAATTACTACTGATGATGATAATGAAAAAGATGAAAATGAAGGCTACAGTTTTTTCGGTAGAATTAAACATTTTTTAACAGGTAAATTGGTAGTGTTGGATCCTAAGAGATGACCCTGCACGGAGGCACCGATGTACCCCAGTCACACATCTGCATGGTCGAATAATGGAACCCGCATGGGTCCTCAGTAGCTATCGCCTGCAGTCATTCGCGAACGCTTGCCAATTTAAATGTTTTAGTTCTTATACTAACATAATATTTAGAATTAATAGCGCTCATAACAAATAGGCGCATAAATTATAAATATGCACAGTATTAACTCCTAGTTAACTGTTACTGTATTTTATCAATTTTACGGGTTATAAACAACAAATTTTTACTGACTGCAGGCGATCGCTGTTTCTACATTGGATTGGGAGCGAAACCGGCTGTCCCTAAAATCAATTATGAACCCTACCAGTGCTGTCCCACTAAAGTAAAAAGTCCAACAAAAGTAGCCAAAGCAACGCCAACCAATGTTCAGCAAAAGAAACTCAACAAGAAACAGCCTGCTTTGGAAAAACCGATAAAGGGAAAAAATAAGGCTCTCGCAGCTAAACCAGACAGGCCTTCAAAAGGGAAAAAAGGTTTATTTGGCTCTGATAATATTTGGTGGTGGTAACCCAAAGAGCAGTTATGTAAGGCAATGTTGTTACCGAATGCGCATATAAGAGGTATAAAGAAAGGGATCATGAAAGTTTTTATCTCAATTCAATTTTCAATTTAACGGTTGTTTCTTTGTTCTTCAATCTCATATCTACGACGATGCCTCACCTTATTGTTTGTGATATATTGTTTCTTGATCCTTATCAATAGTTGTATGTTGTATTATTTTATGCACATACTACATACGTTTTTCAAAAAACTATCAGTTGTTGCAATTCCAGCACAATAACATGTTTGATGACGACAGTAACTTTTACACATCCATAACATTCAGAATTTTAATGAAGTTCATATATTGTTATTGATAAGGGAACTTGACGAGCTAAATATTGGAATGTGTAGAACTTTTTAACCAGGTGTACAAATCGTTATTATTACTATAATTAAATTCCAATATTTAGACCTCAATGTAGGGAAACATCAAAAATAGGCATTTTTTTAATTGTATACATATTGCCGTATATCATCTTGAAAGACTTATTGTTCTAAGTATTTCATGTTCATATAGTTTTCTAGTCTTCATGGATTCTCATTATTTATATTACATTTGATACACTACTATTTAACTTGATTTTAAAGGTTTCACGCTTGTAACTTTAAACACTGTGAAAGTTAAAATGAAGATTCAGTAAAACACAAAGCTTCATTATAAAATTAAAGATTTATTATTTTAGTCAATATTTAGACCACATTACAAGGTATTTGAATTTGTAAAATTAAATTAAATTGATATAATGATAAAGACTATGTTTATCATCTTAATAGTATTAGCTCTAACAGAGTTTACGCTGTGAAAATATACATGGTTGTATTTTTGATCGAAATTCAGCATGGATGTTTTGTTATTTATTTGTTACAATTAATTGTTAAAACAACGCTGATTTAATATTTTTTGTTAAATAAATACAATTTTCTATTATTGTATTTATTATTACTCACTTCACACACGAATGATGTCAGCATGGTAGTGCTGTAAGTTATAATCTAGCATGCCCATTACTGGACGTTACCGGTAAGTCGTAATAGATTCAAATGGATGTGGTTTCTTTACAAATTATTTTTCATCTCATTCAGCATTTCTGCGATAAAATCATTTTCAAAAATTGTAGGAAATCTTTTGGATGAATCTGAAGTACTCGATTGGATGGTGAAACAGAAGGAAGATGAATCTATTGAAGAAATAGACAGAGATAAATTGTTTAAATACATCGAAACGAAAGAGTTTTTGGCTGTTGTATTTTGTAAGTTATTATTAGTGTTAAAACGTTTTAAAAAATGGCAATAACCTTTAAGTACAATGTTTAAATGTTATTTTAGACAGAGATGATGATCCTGGCAGCCCAAGAGTTTTAAGACATGTAGAATTAATAGATGACGAGGCCGCGGAATACGGAATAAAAATTGTTAAATGCAGTGATCGATTGATGGCTAAAAAGTATGGTTTTCGTAATCCTCCTGGCATAACATACTTTAGGAAAACCAAATACATTAATTACGACGGGGATATTGATGATGAAGAGGAAATATTAGATTGGTTGACCAATCCCGAAAATATGGAGTTAACGGATCACATAGAAAAGGTCAATCGAAAAATGTTTCAGAAAATAAGACAAACGTCGGACTATGTTGCTGTTTTCTTTTGTGAGTCCATTTTGCGTTTTAAAATTTAAGAATTATTATTTAGAATACCAAAACTATTACGAACCCTTTTTTAATTGGGTCATATATCAAATCGTATTTTACTTATTATATGTTTTAGACAGTAATGACTGCAAGCAGTGTCCTAGAGTGTTAGCTGAAATTGAACACATAGACGACGATGCCGATGGAGCTGGTATAAATTTCGTAAAAATCGATGATAGGCAAATGGCTAAAGAATACGGCGTGTTCGCTCTACCCGCCGTTTTGTTCTTTAAGCTAGGATCTAAAGATCCCGTGATCTATGCAGGTATATAAATATTCAAAATAAATGTTCTGATTTGAATTACATGAATAATTTAACATGTATAATTTCACAGGTGACTTGTATGATGAACAGCAATTACTAAGTTGGTTATTGACACAAAAAAATCCCGCTGGAGATGTCATAGAAGCACTGGAAGGAAAAGATTTAATAGAATTGATAGAAGAGTCTGGATCGGTAGCGGTATATTTCTGTAAGATTTAATTGTCATTTGGTAACGAGCAGAGATACTAAACCCTTAATTGTTTCTGTAAACTGAACTTTTCTATTATAATTTTCTAATTTCTACTACACATTAATATTTCTCTCGTATGCTTTAAATTAATAATTAAAATAAAATTTTGTACATATAAAGATTTCATTATAAGTTGAAGAATGTAAGGTGGTACCTATAGTAACAGTAACAAATATGTATTTTTAATAGGGAATAAAACATTATGTGAATTATGCAATTTGAGAGCCATGCAAAAGACCATAAGAAAAAAAGAGAGAATTCATGAAGACGAGGAAGGGCAGGACCTGGAGGGTACAACCCTTTTAAATATGTCCTACGTCCTGACTTTGTGTCCCTGTTTTAACTTATATCTATGTTGCATGAAGCACGCTCATGTACACGTATTCCAAACTAAATGCACTTGTTACAACCTTATTTTAAACGTTCACGTTAATTACATACTTGAACATCCTGGTGTGGTTTAAATGTAATGAAATTTTAGTTTCGTTTTAAGATTGCCTTATTTAGTATGTGTCTTAGATAGGATTTATATTTTGTAAGTAATTTTTGACATGCATTTATAAATGTTATTTAGACTAGAGATCAAATTGTTTTGTGCAGATTGGTTTTTCTTATTACATTTTAATTAATATTTTACTTAATTATTGGTAACGTTAAACGTTTTTCAGACGGAGCGGAATGTGAACAATGCACAGGAATATTAGAGGAACTTGAAAATATTGACGATGATTGTGATAGACATGACATAAAATTTGTAAAGACACAGGACTACTCAATCGCTGAAGAATACGGAGTAACTGATTTCCCGGTTTTAGTTTATTTTGAACACAATATTCCAAATGTATACGAAGGGTCTCTAGCAGAAGAAGAAGAGGTTCTTCAATGGTTAATCACCCAAAAAACTGAAGATTGTATAGAACTTATAACCAGAGTAATGTTAGAGAAAATGGTTGAGGAAACACAATATTTGGCAGTTTATTTTTGTAATATAACTCTTTTATTCGTGTTTTTTCGTATTTTTCTTTTTAATTTTTTACATCAACGTTTTTTTTTCTAGATAAATTGAACTGCCATATTTGTGATCATATACTAGAAGGTTTAGAAAAAATTGACGACGAATGCGATGTGTACGGTATTCATATGGTTAAAATTCAAGATCCACAACTGGCCAAACGATACTCTATTAAAACTTTCCCTGCTATGGTTTATTTCCGGTAAACACTTCAAATTAATCAAATCATTAAATATGACTACTGGTCCATAAAGTGATACAATAACTTTTGTCTTTTTTTAATAGAAATGGTAATCCACTTCTCTTTGAAGGCGACTTGCAAAATGAAGAATCAATTTTAGAATGGCTTATTGATGATGATAATCGTGAACTCGCTGATGAAATAGAATCAGTTAATGACAGGATGCTCGAAAGACTTCTTTATGAATCACATTTACTTGTTGTGTTCTTCTGTAAGCATGATTTTATGCACATAATTATTATAATATAATTTAAGTGATTATCAATAAAATTTTATGTCATCCTTTCAGACGACGACGAAGATTGTCCGGAATGCGAAGAAATTCTTGAAGCTTTAGAACAAATTGACGGAGAAGTAGATCAATACGGTATTGATTTTGTTAAGATAGCAAGTCTAGAAGCGGCAGCTAATCATAACGTGGTAAACATCCCGTCGCTGGTGTATTTCCGCAAACGAGTGCCCATGTTGTACGATGGTGATTTACATCATGTTGATAAAGTGCTCCAATGGCTGACTTCTCAAGACGTTTTTGAAATCAAAAATGAAATTGAGGAGGTAAACAGGAAGATGCTAGATAAACTATTAGAAGAAAACGAATTTCTGGCTGTATATTTCTGTAAGTTTTCATTAAATGTTATAGGTTTCTTTTATGAGTTAAACAGTTTTATTTTTATTTATACTTATTTTTTAATAATTTTAGATGAAAAATCGGTAGAAAGTAGGGCAGTTTTAGACAAATTGGAAAACATAGATAGCGAGACGGATAATTTGGACATAACATTTGTGAAGATGCAAGACCCTCGCTATGCGCGTAAATGGGGCGTAACGAAATTACCCGCCATTGTATATTTCAGAAAACGTTTTCCTAGCATATACAGAGGTGAGAGAAACGCTTAGTGTAATATTTAACAAGGCAAATGACGTTTATTCATGTTTATGGACACTATTATTTCAGGTGATATAATGTCCGAAGTGGAAGTACTAGAATGGCTTCGCAAGAATAGGTTCCGACAACCGGAACTCAACATTTTTATGTACGCGCTAATAGCACTTTCCGTGGCATTCGTTATGTACACCGCGTTTTTGCTACAATGCTTTAAACCGTCACCGCCATCTACTACGCAGCATCCAAAACAAGCGTGAGGGGATTCCCCATTACCAAAGACTAATTACCTTAATTGTTTTGATTGCGTGACCTTTTGGTCTCTTGTATAATCATTTTGACTTTATCATCGGTTAGTGCATCGAAATGTACTTATTAAACCGTCAAGTGATTTAGATAAAAAAATCACATCTGAATTTGCGACTACCGAATGTATTTGGGATCAAACTTTTACTTCAATAGAAGTTATAGAATTATGTGTAGTTGCGCTGTATCCATAACCCGTACAAATAGTTATTAAAAATATATATATATTTTTTTTTTAATTGAGTTTCTTAAAACTTAACATTAGAAATCATTTAAAAATAATCGGAATGTTATTTTGCAAATGGATATAGGGTTATGGATACATCAACTGATTTTAATTTTGGTAAGTATCTATAACTTTTAAATAACTAATAATCTTTACGTTAATTATTACTCATCACAAGAAAACTTTTTAAACGTTGAGGCTAATGCCATGTGAACATCATGGTATACTTAAAAATCTTTTACAACTTTAGTTTTTAGTTTGATTTATATTATTTTAATGTTTATTGCACGATTTAACACCGTTTAGTACGTAAGCTGTGAATATTACTCTCCAAATTATTGTATTTATGGAATATAAAGGTGCGTTAAACAATCGCCAAAAGAAAAACTACCGCATCCTTATAACGTCCGTGTTCAATACTTTTTTAACCATAAAATATTATTTGCTTTTAGGCTTTCAATAATGTTTTTTTTTCAATACAAACTGCTAATTAAAGATTATTAAGCCTTAATATTTATTAACGAATTTATCCATAATTAATAAATTTACATTATAAACAACAACAAACAAGTGCGCTTAGTATACGGTTGTGGTAAAACCCTGTCTGCATGTATTTACTGTTAGGTAAAAAAAATTTTTAATTTATTTCCCTTGTTTTTGTGTGGAGACAACAATAACAAAAAACAATCTTATGGGAAGATATATTATAATTTTTTTTTAGTAATTTTTTCCATATGAATAAAATAAAATTTTCAAAAATTTATTTATGAATCCTTTGCAGTATCTTTTTTGTCGTTTAAAGAGACAAGTTAAAAATTTGGTAATTGTAATATATTATGAAAAAACATTATTGTTTGGAGAAAACTAATCTCTAGCGATGTTATTCGTAAAATAGTATTATGAGGGTTATGTCAAACCCTTGATATATCTACTGCTATAACAACACTACTTTGGTTATCAATATATGGGAGTCAGAGTATCCATAGTCTCATTGTCAATTAAAAGAGAAAATGACAAGTGTTAGTCCATATCACAAAAAAATTATTATGTGTGCTCTATGTGTGTATACTCTATACTAAGATCTTACAAGGTTCATAAGTATTGCATGCTATATGTACAAACGTACTGTCACAGACATGTGATCACCAATATAATATAACCACTACCTAGTACAAATCGCACTTGTCGATTAAATGAACTTAAAAGCAAAGCAAAGCATTTAGTTGAAGCAATTTTTCGCGGTACATTTTTAGTTTTTTTTTTCCACAGATTATATCAAACTGTGTAAGACAGATAAACAAGAAAAGTACAGATAAACAAGGATTGTATGCATAAAAATATAAAAATTTCAACTTGTTACTTTTTTAAAAAAAAAACTATCATTCACTATTAGTTTTTCACTACCGTTTGTATCATTATAATTTTCAATATTATTATCCGTGTAATTTTACATCCGGTATGAAATTATATGAATTTATATGTATTTTTGGTTTTTAATTGTTTTATGTTATTCTTGAATACATTCATCCAGGAGGTACCTAGGTGGAGGCGATAAAATTATATATATTTTTTTAACGACTGGAACTCATCGATATATTCAACAGTTTACGACGGCGATGCACAATGGAGGTTCAGTCAAGTGGCAACACTAGTGCGAATACCTTAAAATTTAATAAATAACGTTGTATATAATATGTAAATATGTTACAATACATAAAAATAGCAAAATTATTTATAACTTTTTATTTTCCCTTATTTTTTATTTAGACAATTTAATATCGATGAATTTTTGGTATATAAGTATTAATATATATGGTTAAAAATAAATTGAAATAGTACATTATAATATAATTTACTTCTCATTTATTACTTGGAAATATTACTAATTAATAAAAAAAAGAACTTATTTATTATCTGTTACCCGTGATGACAATTAAAAATAATATTTTCAACCATTAAAGCTCTGGAATATTTTCAAGTCGACGAATTGACAAGAATAAGAGAACGTTCACTACATGGTAAATGATACTCCAGCTCATAAAAACGTGGTGGTCGTTAAGATGATATACACAGCACCACATCATCTTTGTCTTGATACCTAATATGTTCAGTCTTGTTACCAACTCTCTTCAACCCGGAACACAGTGACGATGAGCGCTGCGGTGTTACCTACCTAGATTATCCAGAGACCTACTAATATATTTATTAGTATTCTACAATTGGCATATGATTGGTTGGTATTATTACTTTTAGTATAAATTTTATTTTTTAATCCCCCGCGACTAAATTATGTTACAATCAAATGTATTTTTTCATGATCCTTCAAATACTTTGATTTCTCGGTCTCAAATAATGCAACCAGACGTTTTGTAAACTCCGCGTGCACCGCGTCTACTTCATCGTCTGTTGGCTCCAACTTCCTCTCCACCTCCATTGGAGATCCAACTGAAAGTATACATTTAAAATATATTAATGGCTAATATATTAATCTGTTTACTAACTGTTCCGTCGTTTACGTTATAACACAGATGTCCCCGTTTCAATTGTAAGGTTTGGTTGGAGGTGGTTTTATTGTTATATATAATTACCATCATTATCAGCCGATAGACTCCCCTTGTCTCTCCCTCTATAGCTCTATCCAACTCTTCAACCCTTCCGCATCCAATATTTTCTCACCTGTCTCCTTTCCCCTTTACATACTACTCTATGTACATATATATGTATATATTTTAATTTGCTTTTGTTTTTATGGTTTCGTGTTTCGTGTTTAGTTTTTTAAGTTCATTTTAAGTTATGGTTTAATTTCAAATTTATTTTGCGCTATTTTTAGTTCTTTTTCTCCTTTATATTATTTTAGTCCCTGAGTCCGATGAAGCCGTTATAGTTGTCAATAAAACTGCGGCGAGAACATTACCATAAAAAAAGCCGATAGACGTTCACTGCGGAACATAAGCTTCCCCTGAAGATCTCCACATCGAATGATCTATTAATGGTAAACGATACGCATGCCTATAACATTATAACACTAGCTAGGATGATATACACTACACCACATTGTCATTGCTTTGAGACATAAGATGTTGAGTCTTGTTACCTCGGTAATTTCACTAGCTACAAACTGGAATAAAGTATATTTGCACAGTACTGTTAGAAATAGAAGCTGCAGTGGTATCTATTTAGACGGTCTCCGGTGTCCTACTACTAGTAGGTTAGTCATTTATTCCAAGAGACCTTCAACTTCCAACAACCAAATACTGATTATTGTACACTTGCGCCATATTAAACTAAATGATGTGCCGAAAGTGGGTCTTCGGGTTAATTAGAATTCTTGGTCATTTTTAAATGTGGAACAAATAAAGACGGAAGTTCTTTAAAACATTTAGGTGCCTAGTTCGATTCTAGCATAACATGTTACAAACTTTGATTGATAATAGGATTTTTTCGAAGCTCAATAAAGAGCTAGAATAAACATATTATAAATATGCAGTCATAACATTCACCAACTGCCTCCTCATTGTTACGACACCATGGGAAAGGAACAAAGAGTTAGCTCATTGTAGGTACATGAACGATAGGTCTTGTCAGGTCAGTAGCTTTGCCAGCGACAGCGCCGTTCCAACTAGTACATAGTAATGTATGAACAGTATTGTTTGACGATAAAAATAATCACTGCAAAGATACTAAGAACGTTTCCGGTAACAGAGACCTATAAAGCTTATTACTTACCAACAGTTGTGATAGGTGAGCGTAAAGGCACCACGCCGAACGTATACTGGAATATACCGCGGCCGATCGGGAACACCGGCGAGATGCCGGTCAGCGTGCGCACCTTCTCCTGAAACTTCCTCAGCAGACTATCCCGCGGATTGTTTAGCGGGCGGAACACATCTGGTTCCCCGAACGAGAAGACAGGTACCAATGGTGCCCTAGAAATAAAAAGCTCCTGTTGATAATGGATTACGAGCTGTTTTTGAAATGAACCAAAGACGTCGATGCTTATGATTTCTAAATCACCTGTCTTGATAAATGACTGTTTATGAACTATGTAATAACAAATCTTCAGCAGCTGTAGATCACCACTTCCTGGGCATATGCCATTCTTTGAAGGAATACATGTCCTTTAGAATCTCCACGCCGATCGGCCTAGCGCTGCCTTCATCCTGCGGCTTTCCGCTACCTTAACCAGATCGGCTGTCCACTACATTCGATGCCTGCCAACACTTTCTCTACTTGTAGATAAAACCTCGTGCCAATTATTTTTCGAGTGGTATTATCAAATATCAAAGGATGTATCCGTGAACGACGCAAACGGGATGCAGTTTATTATTTCCTTCCCAGAGGCCATACCCGGAAGCACGCAACATCAAAAATAATTACGTCGTTCAGCAGGAAAAAAATAAGAAAAGATCAACAAAGAAAATCCACACAGCTTCCATACATATTAAATGTTATGAGAAACTTGGGAATTTTTGGATGTGCTTACTAATTAAACATATATATAAAAAAAACAACTTACCCCGACTTCATCGCTACACGTATGAAGCCTTTTCGTCTACTTAGAATAACACTGTATTCACCAGGATGCGAGTCCAACGCCTCGGCGGCACCACCGACAATCAACGCAACACATTTTCCTTTGTGTTTCCTCCTGTCCAGCAGGTAAAGCAAACTCTCCTGGGACGAGGAACATCCGCCAAGAGCTAATACTAAATCCCTGAAGAACGGAACCAAGAAGTGACCTCCTAAAGTGATCATATGGCAAGTTAGCCCAGGGAATATTTTGTAGAAGTTGAGCGCGTTTGTCGCGAACGCTCCGTAGGCTCCAGAGCACACTACGCCGTGAGGAAAGCAAGCTAAGAGGTAGTTCCTATTCGGATCCAGTTCAGCTGTTTTAACCAGCTTGATTGGAAAATAATCGCGGTAGTAGCCCCACCAGGACCAGTTCCGGACCCATTCAAATCTGTAAATAACAAATGATTGTTTAACTGTCTATTATATAAAAAGACGAGATTTGTTCTAATTGATAGTTTTCTGGATGTCCAGAAAACTATACTGACTGTATGACTGCAGTCATTGGGCCTGTCCATCATTCTTCTTTATGTATGCTCACTATGAATTCTTTTTACATTTTATCCTGAATTATAATTCATTCCCTCATTAGTTTGTTACTTGTAATGTAATAGTAAATCATATAATTATTATCATCTATATAAATATAATTCGTGGACTTAACACCTAAGACCTATGTAACAGGCATAAAGGTAAACTAATAGCGGCACTGGTGTTAGGACTCTGTGGCGGGAGGGCGCTAAGATAGGTAGCACCACAGTTTCTACTTCAGCAACCAAATAATCGTTCATCACTGTGTCCAGGATTGCAAGGAGTTGTAGCTAGTGAAATTGCAGAAGTGCTGCAGTGTATATCAGTCTAAAAAGCCCGATATTGTTATGGGCAGGCGTATCTAGTATTGGAACATCCTCTTGAAATAATATAATACCAAAGATTCAGAGACAGACAGCCCGCGAAATATTCTAATGTTTATTCAGTATTGCCATATTCGAAATGTTGCCAATTTATAATCATCGAACGTTAACTACCAACACAAAATACATTATTTTATTATTTTTTGATAGTTGCTCACCTGCGTCCTCCCTTATTCGGTGTTTCTATATCATTCAGCATCCATACAGCGTACAATAACGCGAACCACCACAGCGAAGAGTACACCAAGCTGAGGTACAGCAGTGTGCTGAACGCCTCGCCGAACAACACCAGACATATCCAGCCGGTAGCGCCGAGGGTTTGAAGGCGACGCGACATCGGCAAATTACGTGGAGCCCATTCTATACCTAACATCTCCGATATCCGGCTGAAAATATAAATACGGATTACATTCCGAATAATTGTGTCGCCATGACGATGTACCACGAGGAGTATCACGGGGGAAGAAGTACACGTAAGTCATAAAAAAAGTAATTCACTGCGGTGTCAGGTTTCTGTTGCAGGAGACGGAGATCGTCTGGATTTTTTTTGTTTTACGTGGGGGAAATGCCTACGCATACTCGTCCTCGCGGAGGCAAGGACGGATTATGTCGGACTTGGACCGACTAAAACCCCCACGATGTTCCGCCTCATCGCCGAGACCGTCTAGGTAGATGTCAGCGCAGTTCCTACTTCTGCCGTCAAACAGTAGTATGCAAACATTATCTTGTTCCGGTTTGGAGTGTGTTGTTGAATAGAACAGAACATGATAATATTAAATGATAAAATAGATATACGTATAAATATACATATGTATATAAAATAATAAAATACGTTTAAAGCGAAACAATTACAGACAAGGTTCTTGAAAGCTGGCAGTGACTGCGCCTGTCTTCTTGTTAACGGTTGTAGCTAATGAGATTACCGGGGTAACGCGATTCCACAACTTAGTACTAATTACCATTAGTGATGATCATAACATGAACAAGTCTAAGACATATTGGTCTAGGTCTTACATATTCAGTCTTATATTTCAATATTTTGTTTCCGGGAGATACCATATGATTAATTTATGATATACATTTTAACTCTTCATTTCAGGGGATTTTATTTTTTTTCTATTAGTATTGCATGTTAGATCTTGGTCTTGCATAACAGGTCTATCTTGGCTTTGGTCTCGTTCTTGTTCTTTCAGTCTTAAACTTGCGAAAAAGCAATTGTACTCATCACTAATTACTATAATGAATAAATCTTCCTCATCTCATCGCTTCGTCGAATGAAAAAAAAAGGTGGCTTAGTATCAATCGACTTACTTTTCCCTTCGAGATTAAACAAAAAAGACAATGATAAAAACGGTTATAGTTATTATTATTACACATAGATTCTTCTAGAAAATTAAAGTACGTATACTAATAATCTATATATATAGAAAATCAGTTTTCGAGGAATCGACAGTTTCGAAACGTGTTAGTAATCGACAATAGAATCTAAACGATTAGGTAATTATCCTAGTTATCGTTTTAGTGAAGTTGACCGAATTAGTTAAATTATAACGCGATAACTAAATTTAAAGTATTTTCGCCAATATTTTAACGTTATTTATTTGTTATACAGTTTATAAATTATAATGAGATTTTTTATTCTACAAAGCGACGAGACAAGCGGGACTTTCACCTGATGGTAAGTGATACACCCGCACAACACCACATTGTGCTCGTCGACTTGAGACAAGATGTTGAGTCTCGTTGCCCCAGTAATTCCACTAGCTTAAGCACCATTTAAACCAGAACACAGTAATGTTTTCACAATACTGTTTGACGGCGGAAATAGGAGTTGCGGTGACCTACCTAGACGGTCCCCGGCAAAAAGAACTAACATTAGTAATACGGAAGTCCCTGGTTCGAGAACTTGGCCACTGGTTGTGGAGTTTAGTTGGCAGACTTCAGTCGAGCCCGCCTGGCTAGTTACTACCTATATATTGTAATTCTATCACTATAACAGTAATGCTGAGTTCTGGCAGTTGATGTATGGAAGTTGAAGTATACAATATATATATATATATATATTGCTTTAACATCGAAACTCAGGATTTTCGGATCGTACTGTAAAATCGCCGAGTTCAAGGCGAGTAACAAATATACGTAATAATAAGGAAGTTCTAAAGGGAAAAGGGGAACTGGAGAGACTAGGGGGAACCATCGGTATACCAGGACAAAATGTACAGACGTAGGATAGAAGGATCTTAGGACTATATTCCTTCGTTTATTTAGCAACAGCTGCTATACAATTACCATTATAATATACCACTGCAGCGCCTGTGTCTCCAAACAATACTATGCAAACGTTACTCTGTTCCGATTTGAAGGGCGCTGCAGCTAGTGTAATTACTGGATAATATCTTATGTCTTAAGGTGCCGAGTACAACATGATGTAGTGTATGAAATCCTAACTAGCGCCACGTAATGTGTGGGCGTATCACTTATCATCAGGTGAACGTCCTGTTCGTCTCATCGCTTTGTTTAAAAAAAAAAATCCGCTCGTATATCGCAATGTTCCAACGCAATCACAAGTGAGCTGTCGGAGCTCCTATAAATAGAGCTGCTTCTCTTCTTTCACGTTTTAATGTCCTTGACACTAATTTCGTATTCACCGTTATTTTAAATATCCTCCCTTAGTTTGAGATCGTTCTCTAAATAAATATATTAATATTACTACTAAAATACAAGTCAGTAAACGTGTCAGTAAATTCAGAGAAACAATAGGTTCTTCAAGAATCAAAGGTCGTATGCACACCTGTCTTACGTCATATATTCTCAAAGATATCCAAAGATCTCGCGCTTCCCGTGACTTGAGGGTCAATTCTTTGGGACTGGGTAGGTGTTAAGTCATTAACTGGACTCTGGTGAAAATTATGCTCTACACCAAGAAGGTTGTAGGTTGGTAATTAGCGATGAGCAAAGGAAGCAAAGACCAACCCCTAGACAATCCTGGTATTGCTCGTGTAAAATTGGTCTTGGTCTTCTTTTTTCGCAAGACCAGGACCAATTTTACTCGTCACTAGTGGTAATGTATCCTATGGGGAGATGAAATGTATCTGCCGGTAAGTTTATATTACCGAAGGTATTTATTATAGGTACATAGGTTTACTAGTGATAGGTCTCTGTTGCCAGAGACCGTTTAGGTAGGTACCATATCTTGTTTCAGCCGCCAAACAATAGTGTGCAAACATAACCTTGTTCCGGTTTATAGTGCGCAGTAGTTACTAGAATAACGACAGTAAACATCTTTTGTCTCAAGGCGACTAGCAGACAACGTGATCCAGTGTAAGTATCCTAACCAGAGCCACGTTGTTATGGGCAAAGCAATAAAAAAATAATTAAAAGAACTAGCTAAGTGCTATCAGAATATATATTTCGACGGTTCTGCTTTGTATAATTGTTCTGTAGTATAGACGTAAGGTATGGGCCAAAAACCACGCAGTGCAAGAAATCCTAAGTTGCACCACAACATTGATATGAACTCGTACCAAGAGGTGAACATCGTTTTACTTCTCTTCGCTTTGTTACAAAAAGAAATATTCGTATGTTGAAATATTCACTCCTGCGCATGTTAACGTATTTGTGTACGTTATTTACAAGATAAGCGTCGATAGCGATGATAAAAATTTATAACTACAGGATGACGATAAAATTGTACATAAATAATTTATCTAAATAGCATTAATAATCGAGTCATTCTTACTGTGTAAGTAGTAAAGTTTTCCGTAACAAAAAAAAAATAGTAACTCAATTTAACATTATGCGAGAGTATAGGAAATGAAAGATACTATGAAGTTTATGTTTCAATTTTGTTTTCATTCTGTATATAATAATGTTAAGTGTATATAATATAAATATTCTTTGATAAACTGGTGATAGGTCTCCGTTGCTGTCGTACAAGGCGACTGCGAGACTCCCCGGGTTCGTGAGCTTTGAGGGTGGGGCCACTCAGAGCACAATAAGTGAGCCTTAGGAGGACGGCAAATGCATGGTGGTCTTGTATTTGCCGTACCACAGCGTGGGTGCTAAGGAGGGCTTTTGCCCTAATGTGGGATGTTTTAGCCAGAGTGCAGTGGAGGCACCGGTGCGTTCCATAAGAGATCCCGGCGCCCCTCCTAATGCACTGAGGGAGACTACCGAGGGTGTTTTAGTGGATAGAAGACCCACATAACCTTGTCTTCTCGTCAGAAACAAGGTATTTTTTAAGAAGGTGTCCCTCGCGTTAAAAAAATAAGATCTCCGGAGACCGTTTAGGTAGATACCACCACGACGCCTATTTCCGCCGCTAAACAATATTGTGACAACATTACTGTGTTCCGGATTGATGGGCGCTGTAGCTAGAGAAATTACTGGGGTAACAAGACTTAACATGTTATGTCTCAAGGCGAAGAGCGTAATATGGTGCAGTGTATATCATTCTAACTAGCGCCACGTTGTTATAGGCAAACGTATCGTATCATTAGGTGAACATCTTGTTTGTCTCGTAGTTTTGTCGACCAAAAAAAATTCAAAAGATATCTTAAATTTATTGATGTAATTTTTTTAACCCATTTGTTCGAACTCCATTCAATATGAAATTTGACGTACTATACAAAATTTATGACAATTTACGTAATCATTTTAGTTTAAATACGAAATATTCTTCGAAGGGTAAAGTAAACACAAATATGGCCGATATTTATACAGTAAGTAATCTTTATCATGTGTTATATCTACTTTGAACTCTGGAATTTTATCATTTTTTTTTATTCAATAAAGCGACTTGACGAGCGGAAACGTTAACCTGATGTTAAGTTGCCTGCCTATAACAGTGGCGTTAATTCGCATAATTTACACTGCACCAAATTGTGATCATTGTCTAGAGACAGGTTACCTACCTCGTTACCCCAGAAATTTCGATAGTTACAGCGCCCTTTACACCGGAACACAGTGATGTTCGCATACTACATTTTTCGGCAGAAATGAGTCATGCGGTGATACCTACCTAATCGGTCTCCAGCAACAGAAACTTACCAAAAGTATGCTAGAATTGTTAAACAGAAAATTAGACTAGTTGCCAGTAGATTCAAGTTGTGACCAGGTGATCTTTAAAAAGTCATTAATAGTTGAAACACATATACATATGTACATTGTATAAATGTTTATAAAAAAATTCAATATAATTATTTGTTTTTTTTTTCGTTTTTAGCTTGTTTACTATATAAACTGTGATACAGAGTGTAACTCTACGTATTCTTTCTTTGTACTTCGATAATTAGTTATATTCGCTCTCTTGTTATTAATCTATAAAAAATTGTAAAAGCGCTTTCTTGCGAACGCCATTAGTTATCATCTATGCATGTTGATATAGCGCAAAGATCAGGAAAACAATAAGATTACATACATTTTGATCTATTTTTACTTTCCCCGAGGCGCAGAGACTTGACAATATTATTATTTTCGTACTAATTATTATAGAAGTATATGTACAGATTTCAATAAATTACAATCTGTAACTTTTAAATTACAAGCATAATAATAAATAATCCTTTCTACCGCGTGGCTCCTCTGCTGGAGACCGTTTTTCTGTCGTCAAATAGTAATGTGCACACATTACTGTTTCGGTTTAAATGGCACTATATTTGATAGAACTACCAGGAACTTAACACCTTCTGTCTCAAAGTGGCGAATAGTTTGATACTTAGGCTATCATCGCTTCTAGAGATAAATTGTTAAGAAAAGGTGTATCCCTTACCATCACAATCCGTTCGTTTAGTTGCCTAGTCCAATATAAAAAAATAACTAAGTCCAAATTTTCAGTCTGTTTACGTTTTTAACGATTCATGATATATATTATAATAATTCTAAGCTGTTAAACTTACTCGGGACAATTGTTCTCACACTTAAAACCCGTAAATTTATCTGTTATCATATTCGAGTTCGTTTTGAAATATTTACTTAACACATTTTTAAATTCGGGTAGATAAATAAATGCATCGATTATTACCTATTCTAAAGTTCCTTTTTATTGAATGATTTGAATAAAAATATTATAAACTTACTGAAATATCTTAATAGCCGCTTTCATCAGCTCCCGGCCGGTAGTCTCTGACATCGTGATAAATACAAATAAACATGTGGAGATTCACACAAACATCCACACCACACGGCGTCTGAGATGCGACTCATACGGGTGCCATTATGAATTAAGTGTAACAACGTCGCGGTTCATATCTGTGTCATTGTCATCAGACAAGTACAAAGTTTTACCAATACTAATTTATCACAGCTGTAGTTTGTCCTTTGATCCTAGATCCACAAAACCTTTATTTATTACTTTATAAGTCAACTTACGAATAATTTATTTTATTTTTTTATTCTCAAATTTAACTTTTTGTAACCCTAACACCTATAACCATTTACATTTATTTGCAGAAGATCTTTTGTTATAAAATAGTTTATAGTGTATAGAAAACATTAAATAAAATAATTCACATATATATAAATTTGTTTTCATATAGAAAAAGCAATATGTCAAAAATGGGAGGGAAAAATTATGGCACAGATACGATGCGATAATAAAACAACTATTTAAACAAAGGAAATGTTAACACGCATCCTCTTTACTTATTTTCTAATAGTGGTTCAAAATTCAACATATTTTTAGTATTATATAGAATTTGATAATTGCATGACCCGACAGGATCTTGTTTGCTACTCTTTGATGGATATAATTACGCTTTGACAAGGCACGGGTCCGATTCTGGTGATCTTAAGGAAACCGATATGTTGAAATAACAGTTTTCATCGGTATGACGCCTGTCTACATGCGTTTGACCATAGTGGTAATGACTGATTCTGTCCATGTGAATAAAGGCTTTGCGATCAAGTACAGATCAATAATAAGAATGTTTTTTTTTCAAATCCATTACAACAATAAGAGTTGCAGTTTTTTTAAAAAAAAATCCTATTTAGAATTAAATATTTTGTCATTTTATATAAAGATTTTCCTAGAACAAAGTTTAGTAAGATTTTTGTCATTGGGAATCTGAAAAAGAGGATATGACAACATTTTGGTGAACTTAATAATAAAATCAATAGATCTATTACTCTGAATTTATTACACTTTATTGGTCTAAATTATAATTACATACATGGAGCACTTAAAGTATTTATACCACAATTATCATCTTATATAATTTGTAACCAGATGTTCATAAATTGTACATTTATTTAAAGCATTAAAAGGAGTAAATAAACAATTACATTATAAAATAAATACATAAATAGATTTCATTAATAAACCAATTTATAGGTATTTTTATTAATATTTTGGCAAAATATAGTTAGAACAGTCCTCTTGATATTGCAAAATAGAATAATTGAGGCAAACTTGTAACAGTAGTCAAGTAGTATAAAACTTTCTAAGCTTTTTTATTAGTTTGGCCTCAAAATTGTAGTTATCAACTTAATAACAAGTTTTAAAAGGAAAATGCTTTATAAAAGCTTGGGAATGATAAACATTTATCCAATACTTTATGAGCCAGGATCATCATCATCATTTCAACAGATGGAACTGATTGAAATCATAGCCAGGACATCATACAAAAATTTCCAGTTTTAATACAAATGAGTTCTTGTGGACATGATAGTAGAGATATACAGGGGAAAACATTATTACACAACATAATTATTAATTATAATCACTTTCTACAATATCTTTAAAGTGTTTAATTCGGTTTTCTGTTTCCTTTAAGCTTTCTTTTAAATCCTGATGAATTTCATTATAAGCTTTAATCGATTGGTTGGTTTCAGTGAAAATGTTCTGCAAAATTTGCAAGTGAAGAATCCTGAAAAATAGATGAGAAAACTCATGAATTGTTGGAAAATAGAATATAAAAAAAGTAATTCAATGCAATGGTCAATTATTAAAATAATCTAAATAATATTAAGTTGCTTAAAAAAGTTGGGCAGACTTCTAAATTTCTTAAGAAACAGTTGGGCATGCATTATTAAGCAGTTATACTCTTATAAAAGACCACTTGAAACCACTAATTGTGGGCAAAGAGGCTCATCTAGATATATGTAAAATCTGGTTTCTAAGCGAACTGAACATTACCTTGCACAAAATATATATATGTTAATATCAAATGATATCATATTAATGTCAAATGAAAATCAAATCATTTTGAATAAACAATGATGATAATAATGAGTTGATCAAACGAGAACAAAATAATAATATGCTCAAGATTACAGAATCCAAATAAATATGAGTATACAAAGTTAAGCAGGGTTAAAAACGAAATACTTTAATGGTTACTGTATATTACTTACTTTGATTTTAAATCAAGAATCCTTGTTTTCAATGTGAGGAGTTCACTTGAATTCTCACTAAACTTGGACACATCATTTAGCCTATGATTAATCCATTCCATCATCAACTCTACCTTTTCGCTCTCTTGACTTTCAATTGTGTCAAGTTTGTTCTCTAAACTTTTTTGGAGTTCCTTTATTTGATCTTTTCTAGATATTTTACTGTTACAGCTCTCCTTTAGTTCTTCCAACTTAGTTGTAAATACAGGTAACTTCTTTTGTATCTTTTGGATAATTGCTTGGTTTAACTCAGTTTGTTCATCAAATGATAGTTCAAAAGATGTTTGATGTATTACTCCTGTAAATGCATAGTATTTAAATTTCTTTAGAGAATAACACATTTTTACAAAAAATTGTTAATGATAATAGTAAAATGCCTAGCTAGGCGACGTACTATTTTATTTGAAACGAATTTGTTTCTTGCGATTAATGACTTACCTAAAAGAGTTGAAGTACTCTCATCAGATGTGTTTAATTTATGTAAACTTGCGTAATGTGTTAATTCACTCTCTGCTATAATTCTGTTAATCTTTTCTAACAATTTTGTAGACAAACCGCTTTTAGAATCATTGCATAGTTCTTTGATGAGATCCAAAAGAATACTTTCTTGCTTTGTTTTAATGTCTAGATTTAAGTTTTCAGTGTTAGTTGCGGTATTCATAATTTTATGTAAATAACTACCGTGTTAGTTACAGGATACTAAAATTACGTTTACAGACATTAAAAACATTTAAAGACTATATTTGTAAGATACACAACCTCCAATATTTAAAACCATAACATTCGTTATAAAATACGAATGCAGATAACAAATAAGTTTTCGACAATATATGTTTTATTCTTTTTTATTTTGATAAAACCAGTTGCAAAAGAAGAGTACAAATAGAATTTTCAATAAGGACACAAATAACCATTTTTATCAGTAAAACTATTTTTTTGATATGCAATAAATTGAATTGAATATCGGTTTCAATAAAAAAACTAAACCTTAATCGTTATTAGGATTTCTGACTATTTATAACAACAAATTAATGAACATTGATATTTGCCGATTTCAGAACATATCACAGTGAAACTTTAAATACAATATGAGAAAACTGGCAAACTTTGAATGTTAAAGTTAATAAACTACTTTGCGTTACTTGTCATCGTGCTTCGAAATTGTGTTTTACGGTTAAGTTTATTATATCATAAAATATAATTAATTATGACAGAGGTTGCGTTAGATTAATAGTTTATTAAACTAAACAATGTAATATTTTAACATAATTACCAGAAATAATCCGAAAACCACTCAAAATGGATGTTGCCTCCAATAACTCTCAGAATTTACATTCAGAATCTCAAAAAGCGGGAGACAACGCCGAAAGGAATAAAAACAAAAACTCAGGAGAGTCACAAGGAACGTGTTATTGGTACGATATTTTTTGGCTTGATAATTATACTTAATTACTTAAATTACGTTGTTTAAGTCAATAAATATGTCTTTAACAGACACTTAAACATTGTGATATCAAACTCAAGATGACACATTTTGTCTTGATTTTCATGCAAGTAGGTAAATTATTGATGTAAACTGTGTCATCCAATAAGAATTTAAACAGAAGTTTAAATTGTTTATCTCCTTTAATTTTAATAACAATATAATGTAGACAAGTTTTATGTATTTCAGCGGCAAAGACAGAAATTTGAATATAGTGGAGTTGCTGTGCGCATCTTGTAACAGGTGGTTCCATGAGTCTTGCATTGGATACCAACTTGGAAAACTAGTTCCATTTATGACAAATTATCTTTTTATATGCAAAAATTGTTCACCAACTGGACTGGAGACTTTTAAGAAGAATCAAGCACGTAAGTGTGGAAGTTAGTAGTTTGTTAGAAAACTTGAATATAAATAAATACCACATAATCCTTAATCTATTTTTATAATAAACTAAAAGGTATGTTTTAAGTAAAAAAGTTTTAATTATAGCATTTTTTAGCTGTGATAATTACACTAAATGTACCATGAGTAGTCATTACTTGTGTGTTAATTTTATTTACAAAGTTAAATTGTTTTTTTTTTTATTAAATGTGATGTCTCTGTCGTCCTGACAATGAAAGTTTGTAATTTTAAACAAAGACATTATTTAAAACCTTTGTAATATTTGTTCACAGCATTCCCGCAGATGTGTGTCACTGCTATTGCTAATCTAAAACAAGAGAGTTCTAAAGAGGGCAGAGGAAAAGATTTGTTCAGCAAAGATAGGGAAATTATACCTTACATTGATCAATATTGGGAAGCAATGACTACTATGCCCAGAAGGTAAGGAATCAGTATATAATTTTTTTAATTCTACATGTGATGAGACAAGCAAGATGTTTACCTGATAATAAGTCATGCATTTACGCATAATGTATTGGTAGTTAGGATGCTATACACTGAACCACATTGTGTTAGTCTTTTTGAGAGATAAATAAAGTCACATTACCCAAGTAATTTTAAATTTCACTTCAAAACTATTATATTTAAATAAAAAGGTAAAAGGGAGACAATGGGAAGTAGAGGAGATATTTATGGGATGAAATTATAGAACATTACTTAATAATAGAGCTAATCTGCATTGGGTCAAGGTTGTGTTAAGTGGCCTAAATCAGACAAATTGATGTGGAAATCTTTGGAGGACGCCTATGTCCAGCAGTGGACATCTATTTGCTGATGACATGACAGTTTGGAGTAGTAGACTAGTTTTTATTTCTGCCAACCATGAATTGAATAAGAAAAGAATTTCCTGAAACTTCCATGCCCCATATGATAATCTATTTACACACCTAATAGAAAGAAAATATGTTGGCTATTAACATTGTCTATTATTGTGTTATCTTTAATTGATCTTAATATAAAAAAAATATTTCATCTTGTGTACACAAGGAACATAGCCAACTTTTTAACCAACTTTCTGATAATATTTAATGGTGGTAGAACTGATTCTAAAGACTAGATCTTACCACTGCAATGCATATTTCTGTATTCTAGTTTGAAGGGTGTTGTGGGTAATGAAATTAGTAGGCTATAGAGACAATTATTTATGTTGTGACAAAAACAATGTGGTGCACTGTAAATCATCGTCACTAACACCATATTGGTCAGTCATACACTCCACTTATAATACAAAATTCAGGTTGTTTTGTCATTTCTGCAAATAAGAAAAAATAATAAAAATTATCTAACTTATTGCTTCAAGTATTGTAATAAATGATTAAAAACTCTTTACTTAAATTCATAAATATATATGGAATTAATGATTTTGACAATAAACTAAAAGAAAACCATTAATTATTTTCATAGATGTCAATATATTTCAACCACAAGAAGTTTTATCAAGAGTAATAAGATTTCTTAATTGTATTTTATCTAATAATTTAAGGTTTCATAATAGATTACTATTTTTTAATTATATTAAGTATTGATAAATCATATTAATACTTCAATATATTTAGGTTCTAAATATGCACAGAGATTTGGCTCTTTCTAAAATTTCGTACCTTTTAATGATGTTACAGTAAAGTGTAATTGTCGCAGGGTGACACAATCGTGGTATGCAACAGTGCAACGGGCCTTAATCAAGGATATTCAGATCCTATTCACATACGAAGAGGACACATCACATGGTCCAATGTTTGGTCTCTACAACATGGAGCTTACAGCTATAAAGCCCAACTATGAGGCTATGATCAAACAGGGGCAGCTGAAAGTGACTGATATGGGGATTGCAACAAGTAAGTATTATCAAATTTTTAATATATGGCAATATAGTTATGGATATACTCATTTATATTTAGTAACAGTAATATGTTACTATTCAATAAAGCACTAGAAAAGATAATATACAATGCATGAGACAAAATGTGTTTTGTTACTCTGGTAATTTTATTAGTTATAGTCCTTATCAAACCAGAGTTCCGTAATGTTTGGAGGCAGAAATAAGTCACACTAAAATAATTAGTTAAAAGAAAATATGGTCTCTTTAATTTTTTATTAAAAAATTAACTGATGTTGAATTATAAGAAAGTAAAGTAAAATATTTTAATTAAATCGAAATAAATAGAAGAAATCTATTTATGTGTTATATTGCTGAATTGGCAGGCAACTATAAGTAGTAAAGCTGGTCTCTCATATGTGAGGGCCTTTAGATCTTTAAATGTTATAAGCACTTTTTTTATTTTAATTAAGAAGATTTGGGATTGGCAGAAAGGTAAAACAGAAATTTTGTGCATTTAATATTGACTAGTATGACAAGTCTAGTAACATCAACCTTTACTTACAAGTGGTTCATGGCATAGAGGATTAAAGCTTAATTTGGAAATTGAGGTGCCTGCTTCGATCATCATCATCATCATCAGCCGATAGACGTCCACTGCTGGACATAGGCCTCCCCCAAAGATCTCCACATACAGTCAGTATGGTCTTTGGTATCCCTGGGCACTAGGAGCCGTCGTTTGTAGGGTTTCAAATGGGGATATTTGGGCTATTTTCCACCACGCTGGTGCAATGCGTATTGGCGGGAGCCAGAGCCTCGTTTGTTGATTAGCAGCGTGCATCAAGAGCAGGTGAAGTTGGCTTGGGTCCCGTGAGTTGTTTTATGGGACCCCTTACACCCCTGCTTCGATCACAAGTCTACAATCTGGGATGTGCGCTCCATACATATATCTATCAAAATAAAAATCTATCTATCTATTTATCCAGAAAAACATTACAGGCTTTCGGGTAATAATTGTGAATCTTTGAATTAAAAAATTGTTTTCTCTGTCAAAGAATAAATAAAAAAAAATCTATATCAAAATAAACTCGCAACTCGAGAGGTACACAACTATACTTTAACTGTTGCTAAATTGGTAAGTTGATTTTTAAGTATAGATGAGCACAGAGATTTCGGGTGTGGTTTGCATACCCTACCTGAAATCTCTCTTCATGCCTCTGGCTACAATTAGTGTTTAGATGAAGATTCTATTATTCGAACCAGGCTGTAGGTTATCACTTTAATTTTGTGAATATGATGCTGTGAGAGCGTTACCGTATTCCGATTGTCAACACATGAGAACCAGAATTTACTAAGCACGCTCCAATATCTTCGGTCTAATTATTGCTGAACAGTTTCTTTTATTCTACAAAGCGATGACACGAGCAGGATGTTAACCTGATGGTAAGTGATACATCCGCCCATAAAAACGTGACGCTAGTTAGGATGATATACACTGCACAGCATTATGTTCGTCACTTGAGACACAAGATGTTGAGTCTCGTTACCCCAGTAATTACACTAGCTGCAACGCCGTTCGAACTGTAACACGGTAATGTTTGGACACTACCGTTTGGCGGTAGAAATAGGCGCAGCAGTGGTACCTACCTAGATGGTCTCCGGACACGGAGACTCCAGCCATTGTATAAAATCGAAGTCAAATATTAGTATGGTGAATAAAAAGAGGAACTTCTAAGGTCTGCGTGTGAGATCCAATGATGTGTTATTTTTTTAGGTAGTTCTCACCACCAGGTAGGTCACTTCAGCTCCTATTTCTACTGTCAAATATTAATGAGTTCCAATTTGAAAGGTGTTGTAGCTAATTAAATAATCGGGGTAACGAGACTTAACATATCCATACTGAAAGTATGTAACCGTTCAATATAGGTCCTCCAGTCTCAAGGTAACGAGCATGATGTGGTGCTGTGTTTACCATTTTAACCACGCCACGTTGTTATTAGCAGAGGTATTTTAAAATGAAGATCAGGTTTAATCGTAAATTATATTTTCATTATAACTATTTCTGTCAAGACACAGTAAAAATTAATCTGGATGTGATTGGAATTTTTAATTGGTAGTGGATCATATATTGGTGATGGTCTATGTAGCTATCACCTCATATTTTTTTTGGCAAACTGTAGTGTGAAAATTTCAGGGCTTCCGAGTGTGAGTTCAGATTGTAAGGGTCTTTCAATGTCACAAGGCAACGGGCACAGTATGGTGCAATGTAACATTAAATTAGCGCCACATTATGAGTACGCGTATCATCCGACGATCTTTTGCTTACGGGCAGTATGAAACTCTGTTTATGGAGAGACCTTGGTACTCTGTGTTCAGGGTTCAGGAAGTATTCTAGAGACTGTTTGACATGATGCTCACTGTGATTTTATCATCGCGCACCATTCGCTATCGCCAGCAGGTCTTTTCTCATGCACCGGTACATACCGTAGGAGATCTCGGAGCCCCCTCCTAATGCACTGGTGGAGACTACCGAGGGGGTTTTAGTGGGTAGAAGCCTCTCATAACCTTGCCTTCCTCCCAGTAGCAGGGTATCTTTTAAGAAGATTTCTTTTGCGATAAAAAAATTCTCATAGTCCCGAATCCCAGTCTACTACTAGTCCCGTATAGTCCGGTTTCAGAGATTTTAGACTCGAGAACTACTCGATGAGGTTTTCTCTAGTAAATACTAGTTGAACTTCTTAGAAAGGACGTAAAAAGTATTTTACCTAGTCGGCAACCTACTGGCAATACTGTAGGTGTTATTGGCGTCAATAGGCTGCAGTAGTTGTTCAAGGTCAGGCGGGTCGCTTATTTGGTCATCATTAAGCGAAATCCTTTTTTCTTTATTCTTCGAAGCGGCGAGACGAGCGGTACGTTCACCCAATGGTAAGTGATACGCCCGCCGCTAACATCGTGGTGCTACTTAAGATGTTATACACAGCTGCACATTGCGCTCATCGCCTTGAGACATAACATGTTACAGCGCCTTTAAAACCGGAACACGGCATTGTTTGCACGCTACTGTTTCGCGGCAGAAACTGGCGCTGCGGTGGTACCTATCTAGACGGTCTCAGGTACAGACTTACCACTAGCCACCCTACCACAAGACCTGTTCGTCGTGTCTCTTTGTCTAATAAAAACAAAAACTTGTTCTTGGTAATGTGTGCAAGATAAAGTTATCATAAACGCGAGAAGTAGTTCAGAATGTAGTTTATTGCATTGACCCAATTGTTCAGTAACTTCATGCCGTGTAAGAGAGGTCGGCTCGCGGATCTAGGTTACCTACGCTGCGTTTATAACGGACTACTTCATACGAATACAGATGAGTAGCGTCGTTATAAAACAATTTTTTTTTTATAATTTTTTATTGATGTATTCTTTTAAAATGTCCCTCTCCTCTCCAAAGTGACTTCTTCATTTTTGGGGATTGGTTGTCAGTTTTGCAAATTTGTTTGCATCTTAAGCTATACGCAAGAGCTGCTTTACACTGGTGATATTGATCCACTCTCTTTTCTATGTGATTTGGAAGATTATAATTATAAAGAAGAGTAGCAGACTCTCTTCCAGGACTACATGAAATATGAACTAACATATGAATATATGCTAGTACTCCCCATTTCAGTTTTTAATAATCTTTAGGGGTTGATCGGTATAGGATGCCCCTAGGCATTAAGTCCATTGTTTCTTATCCACCATACGCAATAAGTTATGAAATAAAAAAATAAATACTAATTTATGAGTACTACTTCATTCGCCAATACGCATGCCAAGCATGGCCAGTATGGCAAATAACCTCTCTTGGACAAATCTGTCTTCACTGGTCCTCATTAAAATTCGATGATGACGTTGTGAGTTTAAAATCAGTATTGAATTTAGTAGCACAGATTATTTTTATTTTATGAACCGGAATATTACTGTGTTCCGGTTTAAAAGGCGCTGCAGTTAGTGCAGTTATTGTAGTAACGAGTCTTAACATCCAACGTCTTCAGGCGACGAGCACAATGTGGTGCTGTGTACTATGGGCAGGCGCAGCACTTAACGTCTGGTGAATGTCTCGCTCGTCTCGTCGCTTCGTCGAATAAAAAAAAGCAGCAGGCTGAACGTTCACCTATTGGTAACCGGTTCACCTGCCCATTAAAGACAGGCGCTAATTAGGATGTTTACACAGCATCACAGTGGTCATCGACTTTAGACGGAGGAGACAAGGTCATTTACCAACTATACTGGCCTACTGTGTTTTGGTGGATGAATACTAATTATTTATAACACAATTTATCAGATATATATTAAACTATTATTTATAATATATATGTGATAAGTTTATAATTTAATCGTACAATAAACTATTTGGACGGTGAAGGTCAAACTAACCTGATCAATGAATTGACTCGTAAATGTTTTGTTACTTTATTAGACCTCTATCAGGAGATGCCAAGTTTAGATTGTGTGGTATTTAGGTTACTTTGGATTTATGCGAAAGTAAATATAAATATTCCTGTAGTTTTTAATTTAGAAAGAAGCGACAGAATATCATCTATCATCAGTCAGTGGACGTCCATTGCTGGACATAGGTCTCCCCAAGTCGATCGGCCCTGCGCCGGCCCCATCCAGTGGCTTCCCGCAACTTTACAGTTGTATGTCCTTCGGTTCCGTCAGGTACTAGGGGTTGTCCTTTGTAAGGGTTCATACCACGCTGGCGTCAATGTGGGTTGGTGGAATCAAGAGCGCTGGGTTGTTGTTTAGCAGTGTGCACCACGAGGAGGTGAGGTTGGCTTGGGTCCCGTGAGTTGATCTGAAGGATCCCTTACACCTGAATACAAACGAACTAGCTGTATATAAACTGAGAAATGTATAGTTTGATTTTAAATTATACCACCGTCTAGCTGGAGTGGACTAACAATGGACTTTAATGGATTTGCACACGTTTTTAAAACGTAAGTCTATTATTAGCTCCATATGTAAATGGCGTCGCTATTTATTTGCACATGTCGATCGTTGGCCTTAATGCAAACATAACGCTCTATAATATCAAATCGCTCAGTACAAACGGTGAGGAACCAGTTTTTTTTTTTATTACTACTTAACATTTGTCATCAGAGCACCTCGTTGCTGCTTATCGTTCACCACTCATTGGCTTAGAAATATTATTTGTAAACTCTTGTTACATGAATTGATTAAAAATATTTTATAACCTAGAAACTCAGTCTCTGGGTACACTTAGCGGTTATCACCATGGCGCGTTGTAGTGTCGGATAATTTGCCTGCAAATATTATTGAGTTCCGGTTTGAAGGATATAGCCAATAAATAATGAAGCTGTTAATAAATTCGACGTTACATCGTCATATAGTCGTTAGATGTCCACTGCTGGACATGGTCCTCCCCCAGAGAATGGATTTTTAAATAATTAAAAAAAGAAATAATGTTACATGTCATACATGTTTAACTTTGTCATGTCATGTGTAATAAATCATTTGATTTGATTATTTCGTGTTCGTATTGTATTTTATAATTATTTACAACAAACATTCCTATTGCATTTGTATCGAATTGTATTCGTACTGTTTGATTAAGATATGTATACGAAAAAAAATGTGGAAAACCGTTCGCGAGATTAAATTGTGGATATCGTTTCGTCAAATGCGGACCGCGAATGCGCCCCACATAAACACTAGAGCCAGTCAGTATTGAATAAATGACATTGTTCCGACTGCGGCTGTGTTTGTAAACACGGACGTCGCACCCACACTAGCGCAGCGGGCGGCGGGCGCGTGTGTGCCGTCGTTACTTGCACGCTAACGCTCACACAGACGCGTTGCCTCCGCGATTTCTCCATCGATTCTTATTTCTATATATACAACCTTGAACTTCATGGCTGGTGAGTTTTTTTTTTAATTTCCTCCCCCACATATGGCTTAAGCGGTTTTGTTTTCGGCCCTGTTATATTTAAACATGTCGATTGTAAGACATCGATGGCGTTACAAATAAATTAGTTATTGTGTTTATTTGGTTGGGAAGTGGCGTCCTTATCTTATCGCTCCTCCGCGTGTACTAACTTTGTCGGTCAATGAATTTCGGCAAACGCACCCATTCGACATGGACCGTAAGTGTTTTACGATATTTGATATTGCGATGTCACTTTTTTCTCTTCTTTTTTTTTTAAACGAGTGCATTTATCTGTTGCCAGTTCGTTTCTCGTCGACGGCGTATTGTTCTATTTTTAAACACATGTAATTTAACAGGTAAATGTATTCTATAAAACTGAAGATATTTTATTGATACGCGTCACAAATATGGTGGTTCGGGAGATAATCAATAAAAACTATTTATAATGTGAAGTTAAAATCAATGGCGTTCTCATGATTACATAATAGGACATCGGTATTGATTATTACTATATAACGGCTTCTATAAAAATGTTACGACAAGTCCTCGCGACCGATTCAAGGGAGTGGTTTACCTTATTTATAAAAATTGTGTATGTCGTTGTAATGAGTATTGTTTATAACATGGAGAAGCAGTTCTGACTCATTTCTTATCGCTCGCATTATTATTAGATGATGGATGCAAATGAACCCGGTAATTGAAAATTAAATGCCTTCGTTGAGATAGTGCGTGCGCAAATTGTATGTCCCACCTCTTTGGTTAAGATTCTAAAACAATACTCTTTAATTCATTATTGTTTCCAAGTTGATAGATAGACTATAAGAATATGTTTATATTAAATAACAAAGCGTGTAGACACAGTGTTATATCAGAATAATGCTAATTAATAAAAACAAAATTATTAGTGCCATAGATTCTACGTGGATTTTTTTAAATTAATGATAAAGTCAGGCTTCAGTTAACTAGTGAATAATGAATGTGTAAACATAATCGCGTTTCAGTCTGAAGGGCGGTGTAGCTAGTGAAGTAACAATGACAATATGTCTCACAATTCGACGAGCACAATGTATTGTGTAGAAGCATCCTTATTAGGTATGAATACTCCGCTCGTCTCGTCGCCTCTTTGTAGAAGACAATAAGATAAAGACCAGTCTGGTAGTATGTTTCTGTTGTCGGAGGTCGTCTAGGTTGGTACCTATTTCTGTCGCCAAACCGTAGTGTGCAAACATTACTGTGTATTCCGATTTAAAGGGCGCTGTAGCTGGTGAAGTTATTGGGGTAATGAAACACGAAATCTCATGTCTCAAGGCGATAAGCACAACCTGGTGCAGTGTTTATCATCCTAACTAGCGCTACGTTACGGGCAGGAGTATCACTTCCATCAGGTGAACGTACCGTTCGTCTCGTCGCTTCCTTTTAATAAATAAAAAATATCCTTTGGACTAGCGTCGTTTGTGGTGTCAACGAACATTTACTACTTCAAGGATAACGCGTTTGCGAATCTATATCAAAGGAAGCGGCTATAACTTTCACTTGGTGATCACTTATGCTTCTGCTATAACAATGCGGTAGTTAAGATCTTTACACTACACCACGTTGCTGTTATAAAACCATAATGTGTAACATCTTTTCAATTAAATTACAAAAGCGAAAACGACCTGTACACTGAAGTATACCATCAGCATATTGCTCGGAGGACGGTGATCGAACAGAAATATATGCTGTTGTAGATTCTGTTCCATAATTGAAGAAGTCGGTTTAATTTAGTATGATCTCCAAAATAAAAGTGGAACTTGAATATTTTTAATTAATGACAACAGTCGAAGCAAGCAGATAGTTGTCTGATGTTAAATTACGCTCCAACTCGGTCACAACTTGGAACTGTTTGATATGTTTATGTAGTTGTCAGAATTAGTTTGCTGACTACAATGTCCTTGATGTAAGCGATACATCTGTCTTGCCATGTTTACACAGCGCTACATTCGTTACTTAAGTAACTTTACATAAGCACCTTTTAAACTGTAAATTATGTAAATTAGTGATTCACTTAGATGGTCTGCTCCTCAATACTCCTAATTTCATTAGTCTCTTGCAAACCTGAATCCAGCAAAATTCGCACATTCCTGTTTTATTAGCACTTACAAATCTGTAATAACATCTATAAAAAGAGTTTATTAAGAACTGGTGGTAGGTCTCTGTCGTTGGAGACGGTCTAGATAGGTACCATTGTAGCACGTATTTTATCAGCCAAACATTACTGTGTGCTGGTTTGAAGGGCGTTGAAGCTAGTGAAATTAATGGGGTAAAGAGACTCAATTTTTTATGTCTAAGGCGACGAGCGCAGTGTGGTGCAGTATTAACCTAACTAGTGCCACTAATCATCAGGTGAATGACCTGCCAGTGTCGTTACTTAATTGTATTAAAAGAAAAAGTATTTTTCCATGAAGTAGTATTTATGCTTTGTATTGGATTTGTTGTAAGCTTTAAGTAAAATTGTTATTTCCAGTACCACTCGCCGGTAACGTGAAGGGGCGCCAGGGTAAGCGGCGCCCTGCAGTCGGAGGGCCAGAAGCTGGGGCGCCAATGGGGAAGAAGGGACGCGCTAGCGATGTCAACGCCCTCAAGTTGCCATCGCACGGCTATCCCACGGAACACCCTTTCAACAAGGACGGCTACAGGTACATCCTGGCCGAGCCGGACCCCCATGCGCCTTTTAGACAGGTATGTTTATACTTCTAAAGTAGCGATCTGTACCAATGTTAATTGTAACAGTGCGTTAAAACAGAGTACTTACTTTTTAGTCATGGGTTAACAATCACTGTAATATGTACAGGAGTTCGACGAGAGCAATGAATGGAGCGGTAAGCCGATCCCGGGATGGTTGTATCGTACGCTCTGTCCGGGCGTGGTGCTTCTCGCTCTCCACGACCGTGCGCCTCAGCTGAAGGTTTCCGAGGATCGGCTCGCGGTCACCGGCGAGAAAGGCTACAGCATGGTGCGTGCCACGCACGGTAAGTACACCTGATCATATCTAGACACTACTGCAACAATTATAACACTAAACACTGATTGACAGACACACAACCCCCATTTTTGCCGTCAAACAGCAGTCCGCAAACATTACTGTTGTCCAGTTTGTAGGGCGTCGTAGCTAACAAAATTACTGAGGTAACGAGATATAACAACTTACGTCTCCAGGCGAAGAGAATAACATGGTATTGCGTATATCACCCTAACTAGCGCCACGTTACAGGCCTAACACTTACCATAAGGTGATCGTCTCGCTCGTCTTATCGCTTTAACGTATAAATATTAACCTAACATTAAAAAATTCCGTCAAAAACCAAACCATTACAAAACAAAGTAAATTATCTTTAATATAAAAAGCTGAACATTTCCACTTTACAAAAAAAATTACGAGTTTATTTCACTATGGTTTTATTCTCTTTTGGTAATCTTTAAGTAAAAAAAAGTGTCTGATTTTCAAATTCTTTATTGCTCTGTCTCTTCGAGATAATTGTCGAAAGGGCTGGACTTATTTTGAATGGAACTCTTACTGTACGGATAGCAAAAGATGTTAGGCATTACACAGGCAACTTTTTTTTAATAGAATTGGGGTTTCGCATCAAGTAATTAAAACGCATGAATTTACTTTTGATAGTTTCCATTGGTTCTTTTATTAATAAACTGGTGATATGTTCATCACCGCAGATTGAGTAGTCTGCCGTTGTAAGGCTTTTATCACCCATTATTTTTAAAAGAAACTTATAAGTCTCTCCCTGTGTGATTAGTTGTAGTGTCTGCATCCAGGTGTATCCAGCGGTGCTTGGTACTGGGAGGCGTGTGTGGAGGAGATGCCGGAAGGTGCTGCCACGAGGCTGGGCTGGGGCCGTCGCTACGCCAACCTGCAGGCACCGCTCGGCTACGATAAGTTTGGATACTCTTGGCGCAGTCGCAAGGGTACTAGGTAAGGCGACACTTTGTAATAAAACATGGACTACATACGGCAAACATGGTTATCAGTGTGACCAATCAATGATCATCATCATTTAAACTGAATGACATCCACTGCTCTGGGCCACGTGTTCTGTATTCCACAATGTACGGTCTTGCGCCGTTTAAATCCAGTGGATCCCAGCAATGATTTTAATATCGTCTGTCCGTCCTTTTATTATCAGGGAGAGAGGGAGAATCTTCTATAAAGATCTCCTGATTCTGTAGACAAGACAAGGTTTTTTACCCACTAAATCCTCGGTGGGCTGAAGCATGCTTCGGCACCCTGGCTTTATTAAGACAAGCACTAGACCAACTCGTACTTGTCATTCATTTCGGGCTGGCTTAGTGGGCAATGAGGGCCACCACTTTAAAAGCCCTCGAACCCGAAAGGTCTTTTACTCGCCTTATACTCTAGGCAGGGCTTTCATTACTCTTACTCTTAATAGCCCGAAACATTTTTTTTCTTTGATAATCCATGTGAACTTGTATAGGGCGCGAACATCTCTTATAACTAAATGGTTAGTTAATCTTATGTCTCAAGGAGTAAACATCTTAACTTAGCACTAGATTGTTATTAACAGTATATCTTACCATTGGAACGGCCTGCTTTATTGTCGCATAAATTATATGAGAAAAAAATTATAGTAATGACATCGGTTATAGGTTTCATGAATCTCGAGGCAAGCACTACAGCAGCGGGTACGGCGAGGGCGACACCCTCGGCTTCTTGGTGATGCTACCGGACAACGCGTCCATTAAATACACTCCGAACACTTATAAAGACAGGGTAAGTTATTCATAATAGGTATAGTAATCTTAATGGTGTTTGGTCCCTTACCGAAACCATCTAGATATAGTTACCTTCGTAGAGCTTGATTCTGCCAAACAACAATATTCAAACATTACTTTCAACTTTGAAGAGTTTTGTAATTAGTAAAATTATAAATGTATTTAACATTTTATCTCAAGGCAAGCACACATACTAGTTACACCATCTTTATTTTTTTTGTTTCTCGGAGGAAATTTGGGTTATGTGAGATTTTTACTCACTAAAACCTCCTCTGAGATCTGCATCAGTGCATTCGGAGAGCCTTCGGTATCTCTTATACAACGCACCGGTGCTCCTCTACACTTTGTGTTAACACGTATGTGAGAAAGGGCTTAACCCTCCTGGACACTATAGCTGAGCCATACTCTGTGCTATACAGGTTTGCTTGTTGAGCCTCAAGGATCGCGAAACTCCTAGACTCTTTTAGTCGCCTTCTACGACAGGCAGGGCTTACCTTAGTCCTATTCTTACTAGTCTAGGACTACAGGGTTGTACATTATCTTAACTAACCCTACATTGTCATGAGTAACCATATCAATTACTATTAGGTGATTTTTTTGATGGTTTTGCTTCGTAGTAGAAAAATAGCCGATTTATGAAAGAAAACACTGTTTTCAGCAATGATAGTAGTTGTTTCAGCAATGTTTTATGTTAGTCAATGCCATTTATGTAATTGTTACAATTAAAATCATTATCATTATCATTAGCTGATTAACGTTCATTGCTGGACATAGGCCTCTCTCCAAAGATCCTCACATCGTTAAGTCTGGCGCTGCCCGCATCCAGCAGTTTCTCGCGACCTTCAGTCTTTTGTAGGGTTTATGTACAACATTTGGGCCATTTCCCATCACTCTGACTCTAATGCCGGTTGGTGTGGGACCAGAACATTATTTATTGATGAGCAGGGGTGTAGCGAGCATGTGAGGTTAGCTTGGGTCCCTTAAGTTGTAGTGCGGGGACCCCTTCACACCTCAATTGATTCCCCTACATTTAAATAGAGTGTAAAAACTGTTTCAACAGTTGCACTTTTCATCATATTCATCATCCAGCATAGTTTCATGACTCCACCGAGTTGCACTTCAAAAAATATACATCGGTTCTATTTAACCTAATCAAATGGTAATATTTTATATGTAATTACTAACAGTTTAAAAACACAATCTTATTACATAGCTTCTTTTTATCCACAGCCTCTAGTTAAATTCAAGAGCCATTTATACTATGAAGATAAAGATAAAATACAAGAGTCTCTCAACAACCTAAAGGTTCTTGCGGCTAGCAAGATCCTTTTCTTTAAGAATGGGGAGTGTCAGGGTCAGGCGTTCACTGACGTCTACCAGGGCTGCTACTACCCTACGGTTTCTCTCCACAAGAATGCCACAGTCAGCGTTAACTTTGGACCAAATTTTAAATATCCTCCTTCGATGGAGTTTAACTATAGACCGGTAAGTTTATTTCATAATGATAATGAAGCGTCATTAATGACATGGATTTTAGGGCGTCTGCGTCAACGTGTGAATATATACCTATAGAGAAAATATTGGTTGGACCTTCAAAGGACTCACCCGGTGAACTTCATGAAAAGCCTGTTAATTGGTTTAAGAATACTTTGTCTATGCCCAACAGTGGAATTTAATAACTTATGATAGCACCCTCTTTTTTTGTTCTTTCAGGATTTTGTGTTACATAAATTTAATATAAATCTTATACAATACCATATTGCTTACAGTTACTCTGACTCCTTCACAAACCTTTCTTCATCATAAATTGGGATTAATGTGTGGGGTGCCTTAAAAATAATCATTTCTCTATTTAAATTACTATCAACTTACACCATAGGGCCTTCATTGGGAGTTTCTGTATTGGTTCTAGACTGAAGGATTAACTTGATTTCTGTTTATACAGATGTCGGAAAAAGCAGAGGAGGCAATATGTGAACAAACCATGGCGGACCTTCTGTACTTGACTGAGAATGAGGGAAAGCTGCGCCTGGACAACTTCAACCTCTGATACTAGGCCCACCGCTAGACGGTGTCCAACTTTGTATAGTTTTCAGTGAATGTGATAAGATTAATTGTGATTTGTGATCAAGTTAAAATGTGAAAAAAAGTAATGATTAAACCTGATAAGTATTTTTTAAGCAGTTACGATAATGATATTTGAATTTTGTACAGGTAAGAGAAAATGGAATTGATGTCTATTAAGAGTAGATGTATATACATAAAATATATCCTGCACCTGGATATTTTTTAAAATACTATTTGTAGGACTCAGGGTAACTAAGGTCTCTGACAGCTCTATATATTATTAACAGAGGTGGCATTTGAAATAGGAAAAAAACAGTTAAGACATATAATAAAGATCATAGTCTTTATTCCTGTGCCATACATCAGCAGGCATTCATCAGTGGTCGTTCGATATTATGTCTACAATCAAATTGTCTATTATAATTTTCAAATGCGATAAAAGAAAAACACAGCCTATTTAAGAATAGCTCTGGTTATTTGTTAGATGATTGCAGTCATATAATGCAGCTAGCACACAAATAATAAAAAAAAGTCCTGAATGTTTTGGGCTATTACTTCTTAAAAAAACTATATTATTTTATTTCATTGCCTTAATTAAAATACAATCATTGAATTAAATTTGATTGATTAGTCTAATTTGAATTATTAAAATTTTCTATGCTACAAATTAAAAATTAAAAAGGAAAATTTTTGAAAAATGTGACTTCAGATATTCAGATATTGTTACAATCGACACAAAGTAATACTATACACCTCATCTCATCACTTCCGTGATTTTATTAGCTACAATGTGCTTCCAACTGTAAAAGAGTCATGTTTGCACGCTACTGTTTAAATGCATAATAAGGTGCAGTTGTGGTACTTTTCTGGATCTCCGGCGGCAGAGAACTATTAGCAATTAATACAATATGTTGACAGTAAGTTGCTTTTGAATACTTAAAAATTATTAACTTGTGTTGTATTGAAGTGGTGGTTGCAGTGTTCGGACACTCATCCACAAAAAAATTATCTTAACTCCTGAACTCGCATTGGTTTTGTATTGTCCTGGTAAGGAAATCTCAACATATCTCAACTGTGGTTTATTGTATTATGTTATATATATATTAACAATATTTGAATGTATTGTTATGACTTCTGGAATGTTTTTTTTTTTTATGAAAGTATGATTTATATAATAAATATTTACACTATTATACTGGTAAATTTTTTAAACTTGCAATACCACTGCATCAGTATTTTAAAAGTAAATTTGGCATCCGAATTTAATAACTTACTAATGTACTTTCACAGCTCCTTGGTTTAATAAGTTGCAAACGTAAATACAGGGGCAGGTCACATTGTGGGATGATTAGCAGGTCAATGGGGTAGGAAAATCCGGGATTGCACACTGTGATGTTAAACCAGTGTGGTGGAATCATCTAAAAGGAGTGACTTTCCGTGTGAATTGACAATTTGGTGAAGGTTGGAAGGAATCATTGTATGCTGATGGTATCTGAATAGTTGCAATGACAATTAATTAGAGAGGTCTATGTTCAATAGTTATAACAATAGGCTGTTATCTTCAATAATGAACATGAATGTAACTTATGTAATTACTCTGCCTCTGTTTGTTGGAATTGTATTGAGGTGATGATTATGATCAGCATCATCAACAGCTGATAAACGCTCAATGGTGGTCATAGCTGTTCTCCTAAATTCACCACACAAATAAGTTCATAGACAACACAAAAATTAAAGGCAAATAATCAATGAGTTATGTAAATCATTGATCGCTAGGTTTTCAGAGACTATATAATTTTTAAGAGTGACATAATAAATTTGTTCTTATATTTTTATGTGTAAATTTATATATGTGAGGGATTTGATTTCAAAATCCAATCAACATTGTATCATTATCATTTAATTATCTATTTAATAACCAAAAAAAAAGTTGTTTGCTCTTCATAATAATATAGTCTATTATACATACATGTATACATTCAATAGAGCAATGGGGCAAGAAAAGTATTCACTTGATGGTAATGATATACATAGCACCACCATAGTTTCATTACCCCAGCAATTTCACTACATATAACTCTCCAAATCAGAACACTGTAATGTTTAAGAGGCAGAAGTAGGTTCTGCGGTTGAACCAGCCTATATGTTCTCTGGCAACAGAGACCTACTAATGACAATTAAGGTACTTTAAATTTATTTTCCAAATCCTCCTCTGCAATTTGGACTGCTTTCTACAATCTTTTCGCTCTCTTCCCATTGCTTGGAAGTTTTAGCTACTATAGACAAGGCGTGAACACCATTCTTCAATTCTTCTTTTAATATGTCATTTACCAATCGATGCCTCTGTAATATTAAACATAATTATACAAGAAAATTAACAAGCAGATATTTACTTTTTTACACAATTTAGAGGTTATCTTTTATATTGTCATTTAACTAGAGGCTGTAGATGAAAACATGTATATAAGAAAATATTTTTTTTAAAACTTGGTAATTACATATAAAATAATTACCACTTGATTAGGGTAAATAGCACCCAAGTATATTTTCTGAAGTGCGACTCAGTGAAACAATTTTTGTTCTATTTAAATTGAGGGGAATCAATTGGAGCATTAGGGATACCATATGACAACTCATGGGACCCGAGCCAACTTCACATGCTCATAGTGCACTCTGCTAATCACTGAACAAGGTTCTGGCTCCTATCAACCTGCACAATTGAACCCCTACGAATGACTGAAGGTTGCGTGAAGCTGCTGGATGCGGGCAGCGCAGGACTGATCAATGTCCTGCATGGTGAAACATGACCCAAATCCCTCCATATGAATCCTTACCTAACCAATGTGTGTATCTTTGCTAGAGGCCTATGTCCAGCTGTGGACATGTATCAATTGATGATGATGATTACTCCAATTTTTTTTATTTGTATATGAAGTTATAAAGCTTTATAAGATAACTCTTCTGATAGCCATTAGAAATACATCTTTAAATAAGGTAAAAAAAACTGCAGGAATTTGGATTTCTCCAACTGTATATATTTTTCTAAATTTTAGAAAACTTCAGGAATTAAAACTTGCTGCTTACCTTTATTAAAGTAAGACCATCAAATTTATCGGAGACAACCACTACTTTAAAATGAGTCTCTGCTCCTTTAGGTACATTATGCATGTAGGATTCATTTATAATATCCAAGTGAGTTGCTTCTAAAGCAGTTTGAAGTTTTTTACCTATTGAATTAGCTATCACTCCAGTTGTTGTATTCATCTTGATTTTTGAATTTATATTACCTAAAACATTAATATTCGTAATTTATTCAACAAAATGTATTGACAGAAGTTATTTTGATGTTGATAAATCAAATCACAGAGTAGGATATTATATTTGTTGTAGACAGATTTAAGGTTAAAAGATTGTTCGACTTGCATGAGTAAAACCTTCATTGTGAATTAACATCATTACAGAGAAAAAATGCTGTAAGAAATATTAACTTTTATATGTACAATGTATTCAAGTTACAAGGCTCTAAATGTATTAATAGAATTCTCAACAAATGGGTAACGGTACATTTACTATTACTATTAACGTTCAGTTAATATTTCAAGGTACAGTATATTGTATTACCTGAGTAAAAGGTATTTGTTAGTCGCCGAAATGCAATCATATATAATTCTTAACTAAATTAGTTTATTCACACTTAAAGATTTTTTAATTGTTTTGCGACTAGATGTTGATAGTATAATTCTATTTTTAACTTTCAATACTGCAGTAGGATGGTAAAATATTTAAATTACACAACAAATTAAACTGTTTAGCTCTTGTTTCGGTTGTCTTCACTTTGACTTTGACAAATGAAATCAGCTGTTTGTTGTATTGTCAATGTCATTTTGATAGTTTTTCGCTTAAACCATGTATGTAAAGTTTAATTAAAGATGAAGTCTGTTCTCTTCATTAAGCAATTAGGGGAGGTACTTCCATTCCGACTAAAGACTTACAGTAATTTTAAGATATTTCACATGAAAAATCGAAAGAGTACGAAATTCACAAGCACACAGCTTTTGAAATTGTATATAAAGGTTCAAATAATAGTGTTTACAGCAAACTTAAATCTTTATGAATTCTTATTAAAGAATTTTTTCCTGTATATATAATTGTGATTATAATTATATTTTCTAATCTTTTTTATCATCGTCAATTTATACATCGTTTATTTTCTAATATTGATTTGTAGTGGCTCCTGTAGATAATCATTATAGTTTTTGTGTAGAAAAAATTAAAATTATCAGTTTATATTTGTTCTCTTTTAACCGCTCAGTTAATTTTTTCAAATGATAATTGCACTACAATATTGGTTATTATTTTTTATCTTATGCTCTTAATTGGTCTAATTGTTGAGTGTGCTGTTCAAACTGTTACGATCTGGTGCAGTTTTAACTGCGACATTATTTTAATGTGATACAGCGAATAATAAAGCTGTTATGCAGATATTGTTGTGCTTATTGCATATTATCTCCGGGTAATATGTAATTAAGATTTTGGTTTTTGCAACTGCTTATCTATGTATATATATATATACATCATATATATATATTATATATATAATTTATATTGAATATGTGTTTTATTTGTTCGCTAATGATGTGAAAACTACGACGCTACTACGCCACGAGAACATGAGCATTCGACGCGGAATGAGAGCGATAGATCCTTCATATTTTATTTCTAATTAAGTTTTATAAACATTTGCCGAAGCTTTGTGGAGAATAGGCGTGTTGCGCCTAATAAGCCTAAAAAAATTATTTAATTAATATTCCATAGCGAATAATAGTGGAAGTAAAATAGGAGTGAAGAGCCGTGTGCGTCGTGAGTGCCAGTGCCTTTCTTTCATTCTGCAATCATAAAACGGGGGTTTGCTTATGTTTTGTACCAGAGCGTCACTGACCAGCAATATTGTAAATCCTCTTGAACAGTAAAAGATTATTGTCGCCTGGTACATTGAAATTTTCTATTAATATATCAATAAATTATGCCATTGAAAAGAGCACCGCATCGCCAATCGACATCTTTTCCTAAAACACATCATCATGTCAATAAGCAAAATGAAACACTCGTATAATTGCAGTGATAGTGAAACTAAGGTAGCGTCACGCACTAGCAATTTCACACTGCAGTCTAAACAAAAGACTACAATAAATATCGATGATAGTTATTGAGTTTTATGTCTGACATTAAAGAAATATTTAAGATTTTCAAAAACAGTAAAATAAAATTATGGAAGACTTTTTTTAAAGATATAAAAACTGAAAATATCAAGCCTCAATCGAATTTATCTCTAAGCAACGAGGCTGGATGGATGCTGATAGTAAAAAATTCCAAAAGAAACAGCACTCGATTTGTCAAGAATTACTGCCAATAAACTAGATTGGAAACATCTCCGTTATACCATCCGAAAATAAGGAACGTTTAATTCAAGTTGACATGACTATCGCAAAAACGCTTAACACACCGCTACGAATGCATCAAATAAAGAAAATCTATCGTATTTAGTCACAACGCCTCACATCACCCAGATCAACTATGCTTGACCTTATTACAATAAAAATCTCAACAAAGGTAATTCTCAACATGCTATCAACATATATCAATATCAGTAGATATTACCGATGGGGCAGTAAGGTTCTCGAGTGGCACCCGCGTACCGATATACGTTGTATTAGGAGGCTCTCACAATGTGTACCGATGACCTGGTGAGAATCGGGGGATCCCACTGGATGCAAGGAACACGGGGCCGATCGATGTAGAGATTTTTGAGGGAGATCTGTGTCCAGCAGTGTTCGTCTATTGGCTGATTATGATGATGATGCCGACATTACGCCGGTTTTAAAATGTTTCTGCGCTAGTGGTGCGGCTGAGAGATTCTTTACAACTATCACTACCACAATTAATGAACACAAGCAATTGAAGAAAGTTAGCTCCAAAGACAGAATTAAAAAAGACATGGATCGATTATTGTTTGTTTTTTACCCGTAGCCTTCGTAAATTCAATAAACTGTTTCTTTGCGAATGTTGGTAAAAACCCTAATATAATAACTACGCTCAAACTCAGTGGAACTCGATAGCTATGACAAGCACAGAGAGTGCTGAAATTCATTTATTTTGTATGTAAATAAACTCGTCGGTCAGCGGTATAGTTAAAGACTATTGTCCGACGGTATATATATGATGTGGATGGAGGACTCCAATGTAAAATTGGCGAGTATGCGGTTGAATTAACGCAAAAGGATTATGTATTTTTGTTTGAAGAAAATATTTTAAAAGTATAAAAGAAAACAGATAAAATGAAAAGTGGCACCCTCATACAGAGAAACTGGTGTATTTATCGAGGGTATGACAATACCGAAATAATAGCTGAGGTTGTCCAGAAGGGTATCATTTTAAAGTAAATGGAATTGCTCGGTTTGCTCAGTACTTGTACTAAAAACATTGACATAAAGAATTATTTCAACCCTTCAAATTATTTGAAACCATTACAAACTGATTACGATGGTTTAATAGATGTAATGGGTCTTGGGATACAAGGGTTGGCTAGAATCTTAGATATATATCACTAATGACTACTGCATGGAGATGTTCGACCGACGCCATTGTCCGCAGAATGATGTCATCATTAGATCTGTTATATGCCTCATTGAGGAAAGAAGATTTCGGATTGGCTTTAGTGTTAAATAGTATGTCAAGCGTTTGTCTGGCGATGACTTCAATCGTATACTGCTTCTTGCCGGAGCTCAGGACCTTACGTGGTCGAACCGTCATTTGTCACGTGAGCATGATGCTGCTGTCGTATTCCTGTCTTGCTAGAATACAGTATAGCCAAGTAGTTGATAATCTTACTTGCAAATTATTAAGGTACGGTATGTACTTCGGCTTTATCGCTGCGTTCGGTTGGCTGAACATGTGTTTTGACATATGGTGGACATTTGCGAGGGTGAGAAGTGTCCAAGTTCTACGTAAGAGCACATCGGAGTCACGTCGTTTTTTTGGTATTCCGTTTACGCGTGGAGCATTGCTGTGCTATTAACTCTGACAATGTTCCTTCTGGACCAAAACCCCATTTCTCTTACACTTGACGCCAACATCGTCAACGGTGCCTGCTGGTTTAGATCATCTAAAAATGTTAAGTTGGATCGGCCTCATTACATCTTCTTCATAATACCAATGGGCATAATTATTGCCCCATTGTGCTCATGTAAAATCAGAGGTTCACCATTTGCAAGCCTGTAGGAGATCGCTGTGTGAATCGGGAATGTTTGTTTGGTGATGGGAGCTGGCTGGGTGTTAGAGCTTCTCAACCATTATGGCTTTGGAATATTGTCGATTTCTTTAATCTATTTCAAAGAGTTTTTATTTTCCTATTTCTAGCGGTGAAGCTCAAGCTCTACGACCTTATAAGAAAACTATTAGAACTGGAGAAACTGGACTCGCAGTAAAACGGCGCCTCTTCGTCAGCTCGTACTTCTACGTTCCTGTCGAAAACAATTAGCTCTGATGAACGCGTTAACTTAAGGAACTACCTACTTACTAATTATAAGCAATCTTGATAGGTGTATTGATCAATTACTTGCATGTTTCGTGTACTTAGAGTAGTTAAGATTCGATGGGACGCAGTTTGTAATTTCATATGCCTTTAAACTTAGATCATAATTTTTGAAGTTTTATCATATTGTAAGCTTAGGAAGTTGTTTTTGTTATCAGCTGATTTATAATTTTTTTTAAATCAGACTAGGCTGCTGCTTTAAACAGTATTAATGTAAACAACAATAAAATTCGTTCTCATCATCAATTTTTTTATAACTTGCCTCAGAATCGCGCTGTAGTACATAAGTGATTCGTTTAAAAAAATTCTAGATAAATATTGTATTTATTGTTAGGATACTAACTACCGGATTTAACTATTGAAATATAAAAAAACATTCTCAATTTAAAAACTATTGTAATTTAAAATATACTATAATAATTCCACTATATTATTCTGTAATAATATAATATTTTTTATTTTCAATAAGATAGTAAGGAATCATTATATTATAAAGTTTAAAGTTTTGTAATAATGGTGAAAGTATATTTCTTATTAATAACCTATGTATATAATGGTAAAATATATAGATTTAAAATTTGGGGTAAAAAGTGAAACTTCTTAGTTTTTTTTTTAATTGTTAGCCCAATTTTTCATTTATATAAAGTCCATAATTAGTACTCATTGCAATAATCCGTTATACCTGGATCATGTGACCTTTGTTGAGTTATCACATTTAATTTTTAATATGACGTTTAAAATTTATGTTAGTACCTTATATTTTGGTTTACATAACTCACCCCTGTGTTTCTTAATATCGTTAGTAGAGATTAGAGAGATAGAGAGAGTAGTAGTAGTAGATTTCCTTTAATTTTACGTATTATTATTTAGATGTTGTCTTGTGTTTAGATATTAAGACTTTATACTGACATCGTCGCTATTACCTAGCTGTTAGATGGAGCTTTGTATAAATATAAAATATAACTTTCATTTCGTATTATTTATGCGGTTGCTATAGTAACGGTTGTTGGAGGAATTCATTTGCGGTGTAATTTTATGTTACGGCCAGCAAAGCGGTCGGGGAACAGTTAGTTTAAACAACATAAAGTATTATGTTGCATTAAATACAATAGACTCGAAATTTTAATGCATAATATTGTTGTAGGTTAAATTAAACGATAAGCCTTATCAAACTGCATTTTAACAATTCTGTCATATTATCCTGCATACACCTTACGCAGGTTCTCAAATAAATACCTTTTAGTACTGTACAGTATCACGTCGAATCGAGTGTGGGAAGATGAAGTGTAAGGTGATCACTAACTGACTTCAACTTTCTCCGAATCCTAGAGGCTGATCGTTTGTGTCGTAACAGAGACGTCCCTGGTTTGATTCCGTGCACACTAGTGGTGGAGTTTCAATAATGGCTATATATTGTAAATTTGCCATTATGACAGAAGTTTTGAGGCTGTGGAGATGTGGCAGAATAAATTCTTGAAGTCCGCTTTTTATCTTCGACCGTATAATATAATGTATTTACATCTTATATCCCAAGGCGACGAGCGCAATGTAGTGCTGTATATATCATCCTAACTAGCGCCATTTTGTTATGGTCAGGCGATTGGTTAAATAAAAAAAATCTATTGCGTATAAAAAAAAAGTACATTAGATGAAAAATCCCTTCAATAGAGCTTTTTATCGCACAAATCTCATCTCAACTATTCCATTACAATTTCATTTCAAACACTAATAAAATCGAAGAGAAACCAATGGATCTCTCATTCGTTGCGAAATACTTTTGTGATATTTTTTTCTCAAGTCTAATAACTTTTTTATAGCAATCTACGCAGAAATGAAACTTTTTTACCCCTTTTTTATTACTTCGTCCAGCAATTATAGGTAATTCATAAAATTATGTTGATGGTAACACTTAACTTCATCATATGATGTTAAGAGTCGGATACCATAGACTTTTTTCGTAATACTACCTAATAGCAATAATATTTACCAGCAGCTAAAACTCAGTAAAGGGTTAGTTGATCCCAACCACCCCCTAAGCAGACACGTGGCCCGGGAAACAAAAATGACTGAGTTCAATATTTCAGAAGTTATCGCTGGTTTTTCTTCTATTCAGAGGCGATATGAGGGGCGAGATGTTTACGTGATGTTAGTGGTATTTAACCCCATATTGATGGCACCTGGAGACATGAAATGTTAGGTCTCATAACTCAAAAAATTCCACTACTCCAGCGCCTTTCAAACCGGAAAACAGTTATGTTTGCACAAAGTTGTTTGCCGGCAGAAATTGGATCTGCGATGGTACTTATCTAGACGGTTTTCGTCAATAGAGATCTATCTCCAGGGTTTTATAACACAGCTGTGGGAGCACGAGATTCATTTAGTTTGATGAAGGTTTGAAGTAAACCTTTTGCCTTTCTGTGGTGATAATGATATCATCCGCAAATTATACACGTGAAAGATAGTATAGATCCTTGAGAACATCTTCCAGTGCGTTTGTAAACAGTTTCAGGATTGTAAGTACTTACGTTAACGACTGAATAGGTCCGTCGTGTCCTGTAGACGGACGGACAACGTATTAGCGCTATAAGGACCTCTCGGCACTTCGATCTATCGTCCATCAATTTCGCATCGCTGTAGAGGATCTAGAATGGTCTAAACTTGATGGAGCTTCACATATCTACCAACGTGTGGCCATTTAATTCAGGGGTCCTCTACAAAGCTGTATCATTTGATAGTTTCAAGTGAGTCCCTTGAAGTGAACTTTAATATTTCATTGATATATATAATATAAAAATTAAATAGTATGTTAGAGTTCCCGCACAACAACTCCATGATTCAACCTCACCTGCTCGTGGTACACCCTGCTAATCAAAAAACGAGGCGCTTGCTCTCACCTAAACATATTGGGCCAGCGTGGTAGGAAATGGCCCAAATACTCCCTATGTGAATTCCTACGCGATACGATGTAGGAATCTTTGGGAGTGGATTAGGTCGAGCAGTGGACGTCTACGGCTGAAGATGATGATAAAAATTCACAAGAGAAAATGAGTTTAAATTTCAATAGTTTAACTATATCTAAAATTAAACCATTTGAATAAAATCCTGCTTAAAATACTTTCAACGTGCTTTTTCTAAATAAGAAAAACTTGAAGTTAAAGGTTAGATTCCTATAATATATCGGATATTATGTATATATTTAAATATATTGTAAACAATTTATAATACGAAGAAGTACCTCTGGACATACAAATAATAAAGCTATAAAAATATATAATACTTATCAAATGTTAATATATAAAATAAAGTATACCTCTTTATTGTACTAAGAAATTGTTGCTTATATAATACTCACCTGTTGATAGAGTTTCACCCGAGGCTAAAATAGGGTGATATATATATATATATATATACATATAAAAGTATATATATATATAGGTACTTTTGCTCCGATATTGTAATTATTCCGATATGTAATATATATTAAATTTTATTAATTTTAAATCACTTGTTGCACATACAGTACCTGTGGAAGGTTTCAGTGGAGAGGTCCCCCCCCTTTACTTGTGCTAAAGTTTGAAGGGATGTACCTAGTGAATGCACTAAGGCGAAGCAACTTAATAGCTTGCGTAAAGACGACGAGCTTAATGTGGTGCAGTGTTTATCACTCTACCTAGCGCTGTTATCGGTAAGCGTATCATTAACCATCAGATGAGTATATTTTATTTTTTTAACCTGATAGCAAGCGATAAGCCAGCCCATAACGGCTTGGCCCCTTGACACACAAGGTATAGTCTCGTTACACCAGTAATTCAAACCGGATCACAGTAATGTTTGCACAGTACTGTTTGTCGGCTGCAATAGGCGCTGCGGTGGCACATGAAACCTACCAGAGACCTACCTGTAAAACTTCAACTTGACTCACGTAAATATGAATCTGTTCAACGTGTATATATTGTGCAGTAATTCTATTGTAACTCCATTTCGATTTCGTTTCGAAACTGATAAAAAAATATCTCGAATCGTTTCCGCAGCCTCCACGCTTTTATTCTCGCACTCCTTCCTTTTTATTTCTATCGAGTTTGATGGATTGATATTCCATTGCAGTGTGAGAGGACATTGTTTTGCGATTTCTTATTGTCTTCATATAATGGCGGCGTTAGGCTTTGATATTTATTAGTACGTTATATACTGATTTATATTTTTTCAATAGATAAACATTTATTATTTGTATTTATTTATTACTGGATGAAACTTGAGAATTATAGTCTTCATCCACTTTATATATAAAACATTAACTATTATAGAAAAACTTATTAATAATTAATATAAATCTAGTAACCGGTCCCTCTTGGCTGTAATCTTCCTCACGGAAAAGATGGACATATATTGTGTCTCAGCATCATCACCATAATGAGTATATAAGTGTATATGCATGTAATATATATTATATATCATGATCATCTACAGCTTGTGGCGGTCCACTGCTGGACATAGGCTTCTCTCTGCCAAGGAACGGCCACTTAGCCCTAACTTCGGCTATATGCATCCAGTTGCTGCCAAGGAGGCTGGCCTCCTTGCGCAGGTCGTCATACAGATATTATATATACTTAAACACAAGTTTATATATGTATGTATATTTGTCTATGTAGCTTATACTATGATGTATATGTTTATAATATATCATATTTAATGCCCATATACAAAATTTACTTCCTCCTCTGAGTTAATTGGCAGGAAATGTTAACATGGATTAGTCCGCCCTCTGTATTCTTAGCTTAGGGCGTAAATAAATCCGGGGCGCCCTTATAGAGTTGGAAAACGGGGGTTCTGCTCGCTGAGGTAGAGCTGTACGGTGCAGCCGGCGCTGGTGGGGTCACGGGGTCTGGTGGTGGGGCATCGTAAGGGTTTTAGTCGGTGCAAATCGGACATAACTAGTGTTTGCTTCCGCGAGGGCAGGAATACGAAGGCATTTCCTCCACGTAAAAAAAGGGTGTAAATAAATAACAATGATTAAAAATGTGAACTTTTTACTTATTTTAATATAAACTCTCTTGAATATCGTTCGGTTTGTTTTACATCCATGGATGCAGTTTGCGTGGTGTTTACATCCAACGGACCACAATTGTATTACGGAGAGAAGAGAAATACGTTAAGCTTCGTGTTTACGCAGCTCTTATCCTTGGTCACGCCATGTCCTCTGAAGACGTGTTAAGCTTAGATTATCTCACGTTTATTTATGGTAACAGCTTTCACCCTGTATGTTGCGTTATATTTTAAGTTTCTCATGTATTAATTGTTTATGTGAATATGGAAATATATAATCAATATCCCATATCACACTAGTAACTCTCTTTTTAAAATATTCAATGAGACTAGCGGGACGTTCACCTGATGGTAAGTGATACGTCTGCTATACAACGTCGCGCTAGTTAGTGTGATGTATACAGCATTACATTGCGCTCGTCGCCTTGAGGTAAGTTATTTTGTTACCTTAGTAATTTCATTAGTTACAGCGCCTTTCAAATTAAAAGACGATAATGTTTGTACAGTACCGTTTAGGGGAAGAAATAGGCGCTGCGGTGGTACCTACTGGCAACAGAGACGTATCATCAGTAATATAAATTAACCCTTTTTTTTATCGGTTAAAAATTAAGTAATCCCCGTGAATACGATAACAACGAAACGTCATAGTACATAATGGATCGTACGTAGCGAGGAAGTTAAATAAGCATGTTTCTCGGTCCGCACATTAGTTCAGCTGGGCCCCGCTGCTATTGTGTCAAGACCAATTTATCTTGAGCTTTTTTATTTACTCTATAACAAATTACCGTTGCAGCTTCTTCCCTCTTTTGTTTATACGAGATAAATTATATAACTAATTAATAACGCTAGAAATATTGAAATAAGTATATAAATTTATTGTTAAATAAGTTGATCATTTGACTATAAAACAGTAAATGAGTTAATCAAATAACAGGAAAAGGATTATAAGCAAATAAGTAACGTAGTAAATAACTTCACGAATAACTTTTCGTGATTATATTTAGTTATTTAGTCCACAGCTGGACAGAGGTCTCTCCTGTCTTATAGCTAGGTATATTTGTGACCCCCTAACAGGTACCCGCCTTGTCGTTGCGGAGGAGTTCAGTAGCCGTGGCTGGGTCGCCCACGGTGAAGCGAACCTACCCAGCCGGTCCGAGTCGGCCGCTCCAGATTAGAGCTCCGGAGGTCCACCGTGAGCTCACCGCGGATGCGCGCCGGTGGGCTGCAGGGATGGCTGTATGTTGTCCTTTGCAGCTGAGGTGGAGTCGCGAAGGAAGTATCCTCTGCGACTAAGCGGTGCCACACCGCTGATGCGGCGGCGGTGGGATCACGGGGGAAGAGGAGTGTCGGTATTGCGATGCGCCGTTCTTCCTACCCTCCGCGGCCGTATATCGGGTGACAGCGGGCTCAAGACCGGATCCGCCGCAGGGAGTCCGGGAATTTTTATCTTTTAGCTTCTATGGTCTCTAGGTGACGCGTTCGGGGGAATCCGTTGCCCGTGCGACTGCAAGAGGCCGAAGAGGAGGCGCGTTGTGTGTTCCGGCGTGCCCCCACGGAGGTGGAAAGGGAGGATTCTTTCCTCTCTCCGTGGGGCCGCGATATGCGGCCAGCGGTGGCGGGGTCGCGGATATGTGGGAAAGAGTTCCAATCACCCCGTCTTAAAGAGACGAGGAGGAACATCGTGGGGGTTTTAGTCGGTGCAAGCTCGAAATAACCTGTCCTCGCCCCTGCAAGGACGGGTATGCGCCATTTCCCCCACGTTAAACAAAAAAAAAAGATGATATATTTGTGAACAATTCAAACGGAAACTGCTGAGGCGGGCAACACTTTAGGTAAACAGTGTGACGGTATGACAACCCGTGTGACTGGACATCGTCGCCGTGAGAAATCGACAAGGATAATTGAAACAAATATATCCTACTACTTATTCCACACCCGTTTTGCTGACTGTAACACCCCTGTAACTCCCTTCGGGGCTAACAATCAAATTTCTTATAATCATATCATATTTCAAGCATAATAAATCGGTTTAACCAATTGGGAGCTACGTTGTAACAGCCAGATTCATAAACGCCAAGTTCTAGAATTGTTGAATTAAAAACGAAAACAATTCTAGTTGAAACGACAACATAAATGTTTAAAAAAAAAATTACGCCTTCATTTTTACGACTCGATTCAATCGGCCTTTATATCAATTCAATAAAAATAGACCATACATCTTCGGCCCAGTCGTAACGCCGAAATAACTTCCCCATTCCCCTTATTTCTTCCGGTTTGATAGATTGTTTTACACCAAAAGTGGACTTTGTTTTTCCACTTTCATCCTTTCGCTCCCGAACAGCAATCATGATTTCCTTTTATTACAGTTTTATAGATTTTTTGTTGCATATCTAACTTCAATGCATTTCATCTCATTCGTTTTAAGAAGTACGAACTATTTATATGGAATTGGAAATGATTTTAACATATAATTTCTTTCGAGAGTTCGTATTTACGTATTTATATATATGGCACTTAAGACACTGGCCACTTGTGATTATTTTGAAAACTTCGATTATTTAAAAGTAAAAATACTACTGTTCGATTTTCAAATTTCTCTCCCCAATTTTTTGAGAGCCTATTCATATTTTTTTGACTCATTAAAAAATAGATCTGCGCCGAAAACATTTTCGTGCTGTGATTTTTTACGATTTCAAATGTGGCTTAAAACTTGATGAGTCACTTGATCGACTTCGAATTGCTTTTATGGATGAAGGACCTTCAAAAGCAACCATCTACCGCTAGTATAGCGAATTCAAACGCGGTCGTGTTACTTTGGGGGATGCACAAAGGAGTGTTCGTCCTACGAAGGCTGTCACTGAAGAAAATGTGCTGGCAATAAAAAAATTATTCAAGAAAGCAGATGAATTACATACGAAGAGATTCAGCATACTCTGCAGATTGGTTCAGGAAGTGTTTACAAGATTTTGCACGGGCACCTTCGCGTAAGGAGGATAGTTTCCCGCTGGGTCCCGCACAACTTCACCGAAGCTTAGAAGCAGGCCCGTGTAGATTGGTGCCGTGATATGATACAAACATTTGATGCAGGCTCGTCATGGCGCGTTTACGACATTGTGACAGGTGACGAATCCTGGATTTATCAATACGATCCAGAAACAAACCGTCAGTCAACAGTTTGGCTGTTTCAAAATGAACCAACGCCTACGAAAGTGAAGCGATCGAGGAGCGCAAGGAAAATTTTGATCGCTAGTTTCTTCCCTTCGATGAGGTACCCAATTTAAATTCCACTTCGAAACCAAAGCAGCATCAACGCCGAATAGTACAGCACAAAATGCCTGCCAGAAGTTTTTTCTGCAATGACCAACAAGCGACCTAACACCGGGCTCCGCGGGGTCCTTCTTCACCACGACAACGCGCCCGCGCACTCTGCGATCAAAACAAGGGACTTCCTGGACTCCACACCGGTCAGAGTCTTAAGACACCCTCCTTCCAGTCCTGCTTTGGCTTCGTGTGGTTTCTTTTTGGTCTCTAAAATTAAAATTCAGCTCAAAGGAATACAGTTTTCATCGCCGGAAGACGCGCTAGCAGCGTTTGAGAAGGCCGTGGAAGAGGTGTATGCGGAGGACTGGAAAAATATTTAAAAATTGGTTCAGACGCATGAAACCTTGTATAAGGGCTGGTGGAGAGTTCTTTGAAAAGATTTTAGTAAAAAAATTTTTTTCATAGACGTTAGTTTTCTAATTTCTTAAAGCTTTCTGAGTGTCCCACGTACCTACTAGCTACTACCCTGATCGCTTTGATGGCTGCAGTATATTCAAGAATTGAATGAAATTTAGTTTCTACCGCCTATCAGGACCCTTCTTTTTATTAACACCTCCGCAACTCCTTTTGCGGCAGGAATGTTGTTACGTCCATTCTTAGCTGACCTCTTAATTGCTGGAGCAATATTTATACCAAACCTAAGTGTTTATGTCCAATAGCTTCGGTAATTTTGTGGTAAGTCAATGAATCTTCTGATACTCTTATATATATAAATATTCAATAACTGTTATATTGTACACAAGACCTTTTGGTGCGAAAAAGAGTACTTCCCTAATTTAAACATTGTATAAGCTTTTTATTATACTACGAAACGAAGAGATGAGCAGGACGTTCATCTGATTCTAAGTGATAAGGTAACTTATAACAACGTGGCGCTAGTACATTGCACCATATTGTCCTAGTCGCTATGAAACGTAAAATTAACGTTTACTTCTCGTCGACTTAACAGTCTGGTTACTCCACTTCCGCTAGCCACAGCGCCCTTCATACTCGTACTAGAACGTAGTGAAGTTTGTTACAATTTGGGGGCGAAAATATGACCCACCTATACGGACTCCGGCAAAAGACCTACCACCAGTGAAAACGTTATTCGCACTTCTTATTATACTAAGCAACTAACAACTTTAAATGATGTAAAACTTGAAGAATGTTGTAGCTATTTATTAAGAAATTATTTGTAAAGAATAATTTGTTTTCATCTTTATGTTTATATATACATCATCATCATCAGCCGATAGACACTGTTGGATATAGGTCTCCCCCAAAGATCTCCAAATTGATCGGCCTCGCTCTCTTCCTGCGATTCTCACCAGGTCGTCGGTCCACCTTGTGGGAGGCCTCCCAACTTAAATACATACCGCATGTATACATAATATAATAAATTTTTGTATAGTTCCTTTTTTTTGCTCCTTTTTCTATTAGCTTAGCTTTTTTACTATTTATTCTTGAAGAGTATTACATCTTGGCTTTGTATTTAAAGTAAATTAACGGTACCTACTAATTAGTATTACTATGTCTAATAATGTTGCTAGTGTATGTTTGTTTTTAACGTTGTTGGTGTTCTCAATAAAATAATAAGAAAAAAACAAATTGATCTCAATACAATTGTACGTAAACATCTCAACTAGCACATTAATATATATGATAGATTTACCATCAGGCGAATATCCTGTTCGCTTCACTGTACCAAAAATATATTTATATCCGGATCTAGTAATAATGAAGATGCAACAATGTGCAAAACGAATTCCTCTCGAAACAAGTTGAAATAATTTAACCAGCTCCCGTTGGAGCTGTGCTGTGTAAATAACGCAGCGCGGACGTATTTATCTTACTTTCTTTATATAACTGCATTCCGTTTAACATAAACAATAGATCGCGGTAACTGGACAGTTGCAGTAATGCTTGTTTACTGCGTTGTAGTCGTTAATGCACATTATCAGTAGAGTAATGAATGAAATGCATGGACAGCCCACTGAAAGTTCTCACCAATGGGACTCGGAGAATCCTATACTCGAAAGTTGTGGAATAAGTAGTATATACTTTAGGGTGATGGTGTATAGGAATTTGTGGAGATAATCCAGGCCATTTTCCTTCATACTGGCCCATTGCATCGTTTTGTATTAGCAGGGTGCAGCACTACCAGGTAAGATTGGCTTGAGTCCCGTGAGGTGTTTTATTTTTTAATACTATGAAGCGATGACACGAGCGCGACTTTCAACTGATGATAAGAGATACGCCCGGATGTTAGATACAGCATCACATTGCCCACATCGCCTTGAGACATAAGATGGATAAGTTATCCTAGGAATTTCACTAGCTACAGCACCTTTAAAACCGGAACGTAGTAATGCTTGCACCTTTGGCGGCAGAAATAGGCGCTGCGGTGATACTTACCTAAACGGTCTTCAGCAACAGAGATCTACCATCAGTGTGGTGTTGTGCAGGACTCCTTACATTCCCGAGGTTATGCTTAACATATAAAGAATGAAATTTAGAGGAGGCTCATGTCCAACAGTGGGTATATATCGACTGATGATGATGATATATTTTTATGATGTATCGAGACAGTATCTAACCGTTTAGTTTATTAAAGCGTTCAGGTTCAACTCCATGATGAGATATGATACTCAATCGATGTAAATCATAAACGTATGTGTATTGGATGTTAAAAAAAAAACTACCGAATATATATCGACGTAAGGAACTTGTTAAACCGATTCGATGAACGAGCCGTCCACCTCCGAAGGGGACCGTAACACTATTACGGCGTCGCGTTAGACGGTACAGCAACGATAATCGCACGACATAACTCGGGGTTAAGCGTTCAGTTCCGGCAAAGTGCGACGACTGCGACCCCCGGACATAAAACTTGCCACGAGCTTAAATCTGGACAACATCCTGTTATGATATCATGGTTCTTAATAATGTAAAGAGGTAACTGTATTTAATTTTTACTGTTCGAGGTTATGTCAGCAGCATTTCCATTTAACTGAACTCTTAATGTAAGAAAGTTCAGAGGTAAACAACGGGTGATGGAGAGAGCGATGCTTGGAGTATCCTTGCGTGGTTAACACAGAAATGAGGAGCTCCGTAGGAGATCCTGAGTTACCTATATTAGCCTTATGATTCGCAAGGCTGAATTCGCAGTGAGATGGGCATATAGGTCGTACAATCGATGGACTTAAAGCGCTGAAATGACGACTCTAGGCCAGAAAGATCTTCGTTGGCAGACTTCGTATTGGCAGAAGATATTAAAACAATCATCTGCAAGAGACTTATGTCCAGCAATGGAACGTTCACTCGGTTGAGATGCACGTATTACTAGTGGCAGGTGTCTGTTGCCAGACCCCGTCTAGATGCGGTTAAACAGTAGAGTGGTAACATCACTGTGTTCAGGTTTAAAGGGCGGTATAGTTAGTAAAAATAATTTTTTTTATTCAACTAAGAGACGAGACTTGCGCAACGTTCACCAGATGGTAACGATGTGCATGCCCATAACAACATGGCGCTTGTTAGTATAATATACACTGCACCACATCGAGCTCGTACCCTTAAGACAATATATTGAGCATCATAATCTGAGTAATTTTACTTGCTATCGCTTTCTAAACGGTCTCCGGTAACAGAGACCTACCCCTAGTAATTGAGGGGTAACGAGACTTAAGGCCTTTAGAGAAGGGCAGGATCGACAGTTGTTGAAAAATTTGAGGACTGTATGTCCATCAGTGGACGTCTATGATTGATAACGATTAATGCTTCTAAATAATTGAATTATCATTGACGTGTATTAATACTTAGTTTATATGGAAATATGCAATATAAATCAACAATTAAATTGTTCTCCGCTTTCAGCCCTGTTTCTTAGTGTAATTGTTTTTTTTTTTTTTTTTAGTTTATTAAAAAGCAAGCGGCACCGCGCCGGGGGTAATTCCGCAAAGCTGTTTGTGCATTGTACACAAAGAAATGTAATTACGGCACTCGGCGTGTTCGCGTGCCGGGCTGGTTGTAAGTGACTGTAATTGGCCGACAACAGTTGTTGGCACAGCTGATTGATAACCGTGTTTTTTTTTTAAATACCTGAACAGTATTTAGATGGTCTCTATAAAAGAGGAGCGGTTTATGTGTGATGGTAAATAGGTTTAGAAAATATACCTCCAGCGGCTTGTAGGCCAGAATGTTTATAGCGCCATGGTAGCTTTTAAAAGCCCTTCAAGCAAGCCATGTTATAAGGATATTTTGACATGACACACGGGGAACAGAAATTATGATCTCTTGGATACTCCTTGGTGTTATTTCTAAGGTTATTGTCATACGTAAAATAGGGGTAAAAATTAGGCAACAATTTATTATCGTCATCCATTGAATAGGTTTTCAATTAATACGTTATTCACAGTTAACATTTCACAATCAATATTCCAACTCGGATACAGTGGGTAAAATAGTTTCGTTCACCATCCTATGTCGAATGTTATGGCTGCAGAGCTGATAGGTTTTGATAACCGCGTTGCCTTGATACCGACCGGTTGGGTCCTGTCGCACCACATGCATGTACTCATCGCCGAGTGTGAACTCCACCTGCGGTGGAGCCGCCCAGTCGCAGACTGTCGTCACCGCCTTGTTCACCTCCGACGGGTTGATGCAAAACATCTATACACGTAACGAAATTTAAGAATAGCAAAACTAACAATAGATGGTAAGCTATACGCCATAATGACGTGATAATGTTTAGGATGATATACATTGCATCATATTGAGCTCGTCGCCTATAAGATGTCAAGTCTCATTATTCCAGTTTTACTAGCTACGGCCGTGAAACCGGAACAGAGTAATGTCTGCAGACTACCACTTGTCGGCAGAAATAAGAGCTGCGGTACCACCTACTTAGACGGTTTCCGGCAGACGTTAATCTCAAGGGGACGGGAATGTGGTGCATTATTCATAATCTTAACCAGCACCACATTGTTATGGGCATGCATATTCACCATCAGGTATTAAATAGATTAATACTTACTTGTTGATAAGCCTCCCTCTGTCCCGGTATAATATACACTACGGGATAATCCATTTTGAAGCGGGAGAGATAGTCTGTGTCTGAAATAAAATTATTGTTTACCTGGTTAAGTATTCACTAAGCGAATCCGGGGTGAATGACAAGTACGACGAGGTCTCGTGCCTGTCGCAGCAAAGCGAGGGCTCTGGGGAGGATTACGGCAGTTCCCGGGACGTGCTGAGGAGCAGTCCAAAGAGGCACCGGTGTGTTCCGTAGGAGATACCCGGGCCTCTTACAAAGCACTTAGGATGACTACCGACGGGGTTTCAGTGGGTAGAAATCTAACATAACCCTTGTCTTTACCCCAGAAGTAAGGTATATTTTTTTGTATATTTTTTTGAGATTTTCTGAAAAACATTGTTTCTCTTTTTGTACTTGTGATGTGGTTTTTTTTTTCATTGAGGCTAGCTGATGAAAATCTCAATGTGATTTAAGCTCGCCTTTATTATTCCACTTCCGTGTATTCACTGTTTGTTTTTGCTATATTTATATATACAAAGTGGTAAAATAGATAATATAAATAAAATATTCTTTAACATGTACTGCATTCCAATATATATTATATTAGTTAAAGTCACTAGTTTAACTTCACGTACTTTAACTTAACCTTCACGAGTAAGTTCATTAACAGAGTCCTAGATGATAGAGGATTGTAAATATTCAAATACTTATTAGAAATGATAATATAAATCTCGTTTAATTAAGAAATCTTGAGTAGGAGTATTATAGTCTAATAATGTATCAGATAGTCGACTAGAGCGATTTTTTTTTGCTTTTATCAAGATTTGTGCAAAGTGCTCTTGTCAATCCTTTACTTACGAGTATTCTACAGTTATAAATTAATTGCTAGTATATACTTAATAACAAATTACATCATAAATCTGAACAAACTCTTCGCTTCTTCACTGCATGGATGTGACAGTATTATTATTAATAAGCCAATCTCGGAGTTTGTTTAGATTTGGTGACGTTATAAGATTAATTCTCGTTATCACAGTTCTGACACATCATGTTATATTTGAAGATGTATTGAAACATTATTTTGTTACGGCTTGTTGATAACGTTTTGATAATTTGGTTATAATGAATAGTTTAATTTTATCAAAAAAAAAAATAACTCTAAAATAATCGTAGTATAGGTTCGCCTGATTTGAATCGTGAATTTACAGGACCAAGAGGTCTAAAAGTTTGGCGAACGCTGCTTTGGAATATTGTATTAACCAAAAAATTAAACGACTTGCTTCATCGTTAACTGAAATGTACGTAATTTAGTCGCTACATAATTAAAAATAATAATTATTATCATCATATAATATCAATACAGTTACAGGTAGCCACTTATGTAGAGACTCACCTTGATATCTCTGGAACCATAAGACTTGGAGAATTCAAATTTGGTAGGAATATTCCTTTTACCCAGAACAGATCAGCTGAGAAGGGTTTTTACAAAATTCCTTCCCCAAAAGGAGTTGCCGGGATATTACGCCCAGCAAAAAAGGCGGGGAACACTTAGTTAAATATAACACAAAAAAATACCTTTAGTCACTTGAGTGCAATGTGGAGGTGAAGCTTTCTTGGACTTACACTCTAAACCGAAAGCGAATGTTAAAATTAAAATGATCTTTAATATACATGACATAGTTACAGAACAATTAACTAAGAATACAATAGAAACAGTTAAATTAACTGGTGATGTTAATAATCGTACGGCTCCGATGTGCGTAAACAAGTAGACTAAGTGTCGAGCTATCGTTTAGCTGATAGTGGTAAACACTTGACCGCGGTTTGTTTAAACTGGTGCCTGTTTGTTTTGATAACGTATTGTTATTGATTGGTTTAGTAACAGGAAAGTTGAAGACAAAAAATTGATATATCAGAACGTTTACACGGAACGGTACATGAAGCATTTATACAAGCACGTGGCTCGAGAGATTTATTATAATATCTATTAACTACATTCGCACAATACTGTAAATCGTTTAATTTACTTTGTATAATTATATTAGCTGCAGCGCTCTTCAAACCGGAAGACAGTAATGTTTGCACACAACTGTTTGTCGGCTGCAAGAGAGGCTGCGTGTGGTACCTGTCTAGACTGTTTCCTACAACAGAGACCTACCACCAGTAATTCCTTAATAATAGAAGATATCCTGTAATAATGTAGTATTAGTTATGTTTTTTTATTTATAAATAGGCATAGGTCACAATAAAGTAGTTTTGTTTTTAAGTAATATTTATAATAATAAAGGCACTAGATTAGATTCCAAGACCAATAAACAGTTAATGGATGTCGATCGACGTGGAGATCTTTGGAGGAAGTTTAATCATCATCAACCGATAGACGTCCAATGCTGGACATAGGCCTCCTCCAAAGATTCTCATATCGAATCGGGTAGGAATTTAAATGAAGGGATATGGGCCATTTCCTACTACGCAGGCCTAATGCGGGTTGGTGGGTGCCAGAGCCTCGTTTGTTGACTAGCAGGGTGCAGCACGAGCGGGTGAGGTTGGCTTGGGTTCCGTAAGTTGTTGTGTGAAACCCCTTACACCCAGTTAATATACAGGGTGAAAGGTAATAGGTGTAGAAGATTTGGAGGGGCTAAAGTATAGCTCGTATCCTATCTATCTATGTATGGAATACCCCATACAAAAACAATGGTACTGAGTGTTATTAATTTTGTAAATATTTTCAAAAACTTCTCGATTTTCTAAGAAAAAATTCGATGATTTTTTTTCTAAACAAATTTTAATGTAATAATTATTGTTTAATCGTTGTTTTATCAAATTAAATTAACAATCATCACTTGGAGGTTAAAACTTTTAATATAGGTACTTTGAAAATCGTGACAGTAAAAAATAAGACGTCGTACTTACATTTTTATTTATTATTAAAACACAATTTTATTTTTAAAAAATACGTATAAAGCACATAAATAAGTACCTAGAAAGTACATAAAGTTTCTAAAAATTAGAAAAAAAAACCGTCTTAATAAAATCAAGTACCATGAAATATCAAATTAGAGAGAAATAATAAACAAAAGGGTCAAATTAAGAGTCGGCGCGGCGTCTAGCGTTTATGAGTCTAGACGAGGGTAGACTTTTCCTCGCAGTAGACTTTCTCGCAGTAGACTTTTCCTCGCAGCAGACTTCCTCGCAGTAGACTTTTCCTCGCAGTAGACTTTTCCTCGCAGTAGATTTTTCCTTACAGCAGACTTTTCCTTGCAGTAGACTTTTCATCACAGTAGACATCCCCGCAGTAGACTTTTTCTCACAGTAGACTTATGAGCCCTGTGAGCTGTTCTCTTATTTTGTCAGCAGCGACGATGATGCGTGACTTTATCTTCTAACGAGTTAATTGGTGTTGTGTACACTCAAGTTTTCATGTGACCCCATTAGTAATAATTGCAAAGGTGTTATAATCAGAACACCTTGCGGGCCACGGTGTTGCTCCGCCTCGGCCAATCCAGGCAATGTAACCACATGGTATACTGTTACATTTACACCGCGGAGCGCGTGTCGGATACGGATGTAGAACCAATATCCGTAATTGCCGTTACACTGCTGCTTGTTTCTATAAAATGGACGCCTGCACATTGAATAGGTTGGAAACGAAAGGCGTGACATGTTCAAACAGGGGTGAGGTCCGCACAACATTACCTTATCGGGTTTAATCGCGAAATGTGCGCTTCGGCTGTGTATACACCTGAATATATTGTTATCGTTTTGTAGTTACACATTTAATATTTTTTAACTACATTACAGTAATAATTCTGTAAGTAAATCTCAACTTCAAATAATATTATGTTAAAGGGAATGTCAAAATGATGAAGCGATTTGTGGTTTAAGAATGTTTATTTCTTACAAGAATATATACAATTCACTTATGCGAGAAGACAGTAAGCAATAGATTAAGCTAAGATTACGAGCGTACAAAGAAAGACATACGGTCATTCCATAAACTTAATGCATAGAACAACTGACACTGCAGCCGGCCAAAGGAAGAAGTCTGCAGTTCGCGGCAGTGGTCGGTGGTCGGTGGTCGGTGGTCGGTGGTCGGTGGTCGATGCGGTAGAATTTTACAATAAGCAGAGATCGGAGGGCAGTCGCTAAAATTTTTTTAAGTCGGTTACATAGAGTGAGTCAAACTAGAATAGTCATGCATTTTAGGGTGCTTTAGGTTTGTTTGTATTGTTTTCTTTTTATATTAAATAAATGTTTTGTGGTGAATTTAACACATGTTTTAATAGTTGTTTTTCGAAAACTTGATATAATTTAGCATTTTTTATATTATCGGGATGACTGTTGTATAATTTAGCTCCTTCGTGTATAAGTAGACTTTTTTCCCATAGTTAGTTCGCGGAGGCTGTAAATATAAATTGTTCATTCGGTTAGAAGTCTTCCTACAAGGAAGATGAGTCACTTTTTTAGGAAGGGTTATTTTAGTATGTATTTCTTTATTTAGTATTGTATGCACTAACATGCAAGTGCGGAAGTAGTATATTTGAGAAATGTTCATAAGCTTAGTATTTTTATATATCTTTTCGGTAGATGTCATATGATTGTAGTGGAAAAGAACCTTTATTAGATTGTTTTGACATACATTAAGGGTATTTAAATTACTTTTTGCTGCGGCGCCCCAAATTTCTATCAAATATTGTATGTGGGGTTTTGCTAAACAATTATATATTGTATATTTCACTATACTTGGTAAACATCGAGTTATGTGTTTCCGTGTTAATTGACCATCTAATATAATTCCTAAATATTTTTCCTGACTTTTCTTATTTATAATTTCGTTATTTATTTTTTTGTTTTTAGCGGAGAACATTACATAATTTGTTTTTTTAATATTGATTGTTAGAAGATTATTCGAAAACCAATTATTAAGATTACTATTTAAATTGAGAAGCGATTTCTCTACAATTTTCTTACTAGGTTCGGTTTTAATTAGTATATATCTACTGTTTTATTATTGGTGGTGTTTTTGTTGCAGGAGACCATCTGGGTATGTACCACCGCAGCGTATATTTCTGCTGTCTAACGGTATTGTGCAAACATTACTGTATTCTGTATTGACGGGCCTTGTAGCTAGCGAAATGATTGAGGTACCGAGGTTTAACATCTTGTCTCAAGGCGACGAGCGCAATGTGGTACAGTGTATACCATACCAACCAGCGTACCACTCGTCTCGTCGCTTTGTGTAATAAAAAAAATATTTACAATAAAACTTGTTGAATGGTGTAATAGTATAAAAACTTTTTTGTCTTAATATGTATCCGAATACTATTTTAGATAAGTACAAATAGTTACAGTTGTTAATTACTGCGCCATCTAGAGGCGAGACCAAAAAGACACTCAAAAGTCCATATAAGATTAATAAGGGTTAGCAACATAACGCTTAATTACTATATTAGATAACAAACAATATATAGGTAATAGCTAATTTTTTTCATTACGGTTTTCCTAAAAGAACAAGTATCCATTGGTTCTTAATCGGACAATCCGGACTAGTAGCTATTACCATTATAAAGCCTCATGGTAATGAAATAATGCTCGACTCTGTTTATTTATGTGCAGATTTATAATTATATCACTGTTTTATTATAATAGTTTAATAACAATAGTTATCTATGTTGTATATGTAAATATATACAGTTAAATAATTTATAATAATCGTTTATTTCTAATATACAACTGAAATTTGAACTCGCTTATTTATTACTATTATCCTTCTTATCACAACTAAAAAGGTTAACTCGAAGAGAATGTTTTGTAACATTATTATCCTTGTTATTACTATTATTGGCTATCTGTGGAATATTTTGTATTCATTTAGTTTAATTTTATAAATAAAGGTTAAGTTAGAAATTTGCAGAAAAAAATTTGATCAGCGGTAGGTCTTTGTTGTCGGAAACCATCTGGGTAGAACAAAAAGTAGTGTGCTAACATTACTGTGTTCCAGTTTGTAGAGCGTTCTACATAATAAAATTACTAGAAAAACGAGACTCGATGTCTTACGTCTCAGGTGACGAGCGTAATGTAGTGCAGTGTATATCACCCCAAGTAACGTCACATTGTTATAGGCAAGCGTATTGCCTATCATCAGGTATGTCTTTGTAGTATAAAAAAATTTTTTCATAAACCTTGTTACCGACGCAATATTCGGTGCGAGTATATAACACGGATTATGTAAATATTAAGGTTTTTTAACAGTTTTTAATGTTTCATTAGCGGCGTCAGCGGAGTGCTTAAAAGAAAAGTAGTTAGTGCAGTTATTATACTAATTATAGTCTTTTTTCCTGGCTTTTATTTCGTTAAAAAGTTTTACAAATAAATATTATAAAATGGATCCGACTGTTTTTGTGTACATTCTCTTTTTTTTTCTTTACAATTTACTTGCAAATTAAATTCAAGGACTTTTGTAGCTAAACTACATACAGTAAAGACGCGATGATCATTTCTTGATTGTTTATACACATATATATATATAATGAAAAAGGGTTTTGTTTGTTCGCCAATCACGTGAAAACTAGTGACCCAAGGAATATGACCATTCGACGCGAAAATATTTGTAGAAAGTTTATCAAAGAAAAACATAAGTATTCATTGATATTGTAACAATTACTATAGATTGGATTGTCAACTCAATAAATAAAAGATAATAATTAATTACAAAACGGAGGGTGTAAGATGGTCCGCCCAACATCTTACGGAGCTCATGTCAACCTCACATGCATGCGGTGCACCCTGATAAATAATAGACGAGGTTCCGAACGCTCATCAACGTGCACTGAGCCAGCGTTGTGGGCATAAGACCTAATTCCCCCCAATGACGATCCTTTAGAGTAGCATATGCTCAGCAGTGGATGTTATTTGGCTGATAAGAGAATTACAAAACGAATCTCTAATTCTCAATATCATGCCAAAGAAAAAAAAACTCAAGTCGATGATGGCGATGGCGATGGCGATGGCGACAATACATTGAAATGATGCCAATGTATTAATATCAAGGATAATGCAGACGATATGTTTAGAGATTAACGTTTATAAAAATATACGATGATTTAGAAAAAAAGCAGATGATCCATTGTGAAATATTCACAACGTAAAGCAAAAAGGCTAACAACTCCTGTTCGTATTTGTTGAGGCGTAGAGATTTTTAAAGTAACTCTTTCCGGTGAACAAAGGCGAAACGTATATCGCGATCCAATACGGCGTAACGAATATATTCTCTGTACAATATTTTTTCTCGTATTTTTGTTGTGAACAACTCCCTCATTATGTTTGTGCACCAACTCCACGCACAGACAAAGCACTTGTTAATCAAACGTCTTTTACCGGAGTCCACCACTTTTTGCACTTTTCAAATTACCATCACATGTCGAGTATGCAAAGGTCTTTGATGGTATCATTTTGTGTTTTGTATACTCCATATTCTTCCTGTTCATTAACATGCCCGTTTAATTACAAAAGACCTTCGATAAGGATATGTTATTAAAGTAGCTACATTTCTTGAAAGTTATCCAGTTTCAACTATCATGGAGTTCATCTAGGTGGGTACCACCGCAATGCCTATTTTTGCCGTCAAACAGTAATGTGTAAATATTACTGTGTTGCGGTTTGAAGGGCGCTGTATCTAGTGTAACTGGTGTAACTAGCCTCAGCATCTTATGTCTCAGGCGACGAGCGCAATGTGGAATAGTGCATACCATCCTAATTAGTGCCACGGTATTACATAAAAAAAGTCCTTTAACGATCTAAAGCATCTAAATGTTTACTTCACTTTCCCCCATATCTAATCGTTTACATCCCTATACTGTCCTCGTAAGTCTCCTGCTCCATTAAACAGTCCTTGGACCCGGATCCACAGGCGCAGTATCAGATGACCTGTAAGAGTCGAAATAATTAATAACCGCTACACTTCATCATGGAATAGGACTGCTCCATCGCTCCATTTGGTATTTTTTTTTATTCAACCAAGCGAGGAATTGAGATGGACGTTTACCTGATGGTAAGTGATACTCCTACTCAGAAAAACAGGGCGTTAGTTAAGATGGTATGCACTGCAGCACATTGCGCTAGATATAAAATGTTGAGCCTCGTTACCCCAGTAATTTCATTAGCTACAACGCCCTTCACATCGAGAGACAGCAATGTTTGCACACTACAGTTTGACGATAGACATGGGAGCTGCGGTGGTACCTACCTTGACAGTTTCCAACACAAGTGATCTACCACTGCGAGATTAGCCGAATTGAAAATTGGGTACTCTTCAAATTGACCATTATGGGCCATTATCATCATCAGCCAAGAATTTACACACGATCGGGTAGGGATTCATATGAGCGGATTTGGACCATTTCCCACAACGCTGGTTCAATGCGGTTTGGTGGGAGTTATTTTATTAAAATAGTAAATAGTAGTAAAGTAGTAGTAGTAAATACAACAGAAGAGCAGATCACAAATTATGCACCTAATCGATATAAATACACTATCCCTTTCTATTGCTATATATTATCATTATCAGCCGACAGACGTCTACTGGTGGACACAGGCCTCCCCCAAAGATCTTCACGTTTGTAGGGTTTCATAAAGGAGGATTTGGACCGTTTCCCACCACGCTGGCTCAATGCGGGTGGGGTAGTAGTAGCCGCAGTACGTGTCACCTGAACCGAGCGAACGCTAAACTGATTTTAATAATCTACAAATTGAGGTTGTTGTATGCGGTGCTACCTTAATGTAGTGAACGTGTCGGAAAACCAAAGGAGACGAGCTGATGGTAAATAGCAGACAGGAAATGTAAATTCAATTGTTTTCCAGTATTAAAATATAACTACTTACATTTAACTCTCTCAGAATTGACGCTATCTATCCACGTTCCTTCTAACCCGTGATTATAACTTATATATTAAACTTATTTATATTTATGTGTTTTTATTATTTTCTTTTGTAACCAAAAACTTCAGTGTTTTATTGATGTATTATGAGTCACTTGCCCTGCAGTAAACTTTGATTATTATCGTTATTTTTTCACTGTTCAAACGATCACGTGACTCAGTATAGGGTGGATTGGAAAAAATAAAATTTGTGCGAAAATGTCTTAGTTTATATCCAAGGACAAGCCTGATTAACTTTTGCCATTAAATATAGTGAAAGAATATCACCAGTTTTGTATGTTATATATATATATATATAATGTTTTTTATGATTCTTTTTAAAATATATGGCAAAAGTAAACGAGAAAGCGGCGAGGAAAATAACCAACAAACTTCATCGTAAAATGCTCAAAAAGAAATCTTTGTCGTGGTCAAAACATCAGCTGACACCGGATACGAGATGAACCACGTAAAATAGTTTTATAACATCGACCGTTGTGATATAGGAACATAGCAATAGACAATATTGACAAAGTTATATTGTGGAGTAGTGTCGAAACGAGCAGCATTTTGAGGCACAATTTTCAAAAACAGACAATGAAGAGATAAAAGAAGAAAGTTTTTATTTATTTAAAAGAGATAGTTATGATTTAAACTTTATATAGTACAAAACCAGGGTTTTTTATATTGTATATACTAGCGCTTGACTACGATACTATTTGATAGTAAGTGGCGATGTAGTGTTTAGTAGTGAACCGCACTAGTCTAGCCTATTAGTGAATATGTGGGGATCTTTAAGAGAATAGTAATTCTCTTAAAAATCCCCACGTCATACCTGGACGGAAACAATGACAACGGCAGACTGTTCCAATCCTCCGCTGTTTGCATTAAGAAGGTCGAAGCGTTTCGCTTCGACCTTCGTCCGAACGCTTTGTCCTAATGTGTGGGATGTCGACAACGTAGGGATGAATTGCCTGCGGACTATCTGCACCTCCAGTGGTAGAAAGGTAATGACGGAATAAAATCATATAGTTTCTGTGCCCCCCCCCCCCCCCCCCGAATAGCAATCGGTAAAACAGTAAGAGGCTCGTTACCCTGCGCCGGTGACTCAGGCTATCAAGTTTAGTGCTTTTCAGCTCATGATCACTGACTATCCTTACGATATCCTTATAGATAGTTGCGCTGACTTTGGTCATTGAATATGAAATTTGTATAATGTATGTAATTCTTGGAAAGGATATATTATACCGGAAATATGTACAGATACAAATAGTTGAAATTAAATTAGTTTAGGCTATGGATTCCGGTTCCGCAAGCCCATTGTCCGATAAGATTTATAAGACTGTAAAATTTTGGGTTATGTTAGATACCGCTGTGATACATTCACCGCCTCACTTCCGTGTAATATTATTGTATTTGTGTAATTCACGTAAATCTCGTTTTGTTGTGGCGTGGCTGTGCATCGCGTGTTGGCGAGCTGGAGGAATAACAACACGAAATGTCTAGCGTGCTTTATGAAGACATAACTCAAAGGCATTCCGCGGAATAGCAGCAGGCAATGAGCCTCTCAAATTTTATATTATCATGTCATTAATGCAAACGTATTCACCATCACAATGGTCTATTATATGTTTGGAATTATATTTGAGACGATTCAAATCATCTGTTGGGTCGGAATTCAGAGTACATTAGCATCTGAGAAATCTTCCAGCATAAACTATCGTAGCTTGGTGTATTATGGGTACTATATGGATTTTCTGAGAGTTCGACTAGGTTCATTAACATCTTTGAGTGCCATCTTTAAATTAAGTACGAAATTCGAGAAAGCTTTTTCAATCTTGTGCCATTTTTTTTAGGTTAGAGTAATTAAAACTTGTCTACTCTCCTGTCTTTGTACCTTTCTCTTCGTTACCTTCCAAATTCTCGTTTTCCGAGGATCTTGCCTTCAAGAACCATTATTGGGTAATGTATAAGAAATCCTTCTGTAGGTGTTTCTATATAATTTGCTAGGAAATGTGCCATTGAGCAAAAGAAGCAAAGCAAATAAAGTATCTCTACTTTTATCTTTTGGTTAAATGTATTCATTACGAGCAAACTATTTTAGTGAGAGGAGCTCTTTATCTCCAAGCGAAGCGTTCGCACCTAATCCCTATTGATTGAGGAAAGGATCAATATGCATTCAATGGAAACATTTTCCTCATCGTTATCTCCTCATTTCATCATCCATAGATTAGGCAATAAATCCGGCAATCAACTCGTGAGATTAGCAACACATTCGATAAGAGCCTTTATACAAACACTTATTATTTCTTAGTATCAGCATTTTTTTTACTACAACGGCACTTGTTGTTGGCTTTAGTTACACATGATGGTGAGTGACGTTAGGATCGAAAGTGGCGTCAACTATAATACTTGCTGATGTCGTTATGACATAAATTGTCTATAACATTGTCGTTATGCTGGTAAATGTGGAATTTGCTACTAATTTTTAATTATCGACAAAGTGCACACATCTTAACTAGTTGTATAATTAGAAGACCCATATCCAGCACAATTTGAAATTTACCCCCACCGTGGTAAATGTTACCTGTAATAACAAGAGGCTAGTAGAAATGTTTACTCTTCATTATATTACCTAATATAATCTACATAAATCATAGGTTGTAATTTTTTTTTATTCAAGAAAGCAAGGATACAGGCGGGACCTTCGTTTGATGGTAAATGATACGCTAGACCATAATATACACTAGTTAGAATGATATACACAGCACCACGTTGTGCTCGTCGCTTGGAGACCATATGATGTTGAGTCTCGTTACTCCAGTCACACTGGCTGCAACGCTCTTTAAACTGGAACACAGTAATGTTAGCACACTACTGTTTGGCGGACATCTACCTAGACGGTTTCCGAGAACAGAGAGCTGTCACCAGTTCAAGTCCCTGTACTCCAGCAATGGCACTAGTTGCAGAGCTTTATAAACAGGAACACCGTTTAGATAGGAAGTCATTCCGATGGTTCCTTATCAGCGAATAAATTGATCCACCATCAGTGCAACGCAGTTAATTACCGGTAACAGTCATAAAAAACTAGACTAATATTATTTTTCTGTTTAAAAATTTTTTGATGCTTTTGCAGGGAATAAAAGCAAAATAATCGCCTATTCAGAGGCTTTGAGAAAAAAAAACAATCTGATTTAATTTGAAAACGGCATCGCGTGATGGCGTGTTTATGGTAGCAACAATAACCACTCGTTTATGAAGATATAACTCACAAGGAACCCAGAAGCGCAACCCCATAGCGGTACACTTTTACCTATAAAATATGAAAATATTACTGCGTACAAATGGAAAAAAAAAATAACAAATATACAGTAGATACTTTATCTGTAATTATATCTACAAATGATAAGGAGTTCAGCACAACTCACGGGGCCCAAGATCGTGGTGCACCCTGCTGATCAACAAACAAGGCTCTGACTGCCATCAATCCGCGGTGGACCAGCGTGGTGAGAAATCGCCCAAAGCACCCCTCTTGAACCCCTATAAACGAGGGTCGCTGGAAGCCGTTGCCCGCATCCAGCGCAAGACCGATCGATGTCGAAATCTTTGGGGGTGGTTTATGTCCAGCAGTGGTCGTCTATTGGATAGATAATGATGAAATTTTTGGTGATACATCGCTTGAAGGACTGACGGCCGATGGTGCAGTAAGGTCATCGAATAGCGACCGCGTACCGGTAAACGCAGTTCTGGCAGACCCCGCACTGAGTGTACTGGTAATATGATGAAGGTGAAGCCGCTGGACACGGGCAGCGTAGGATTGGTCGACATGGAGGTTCCTGAAAGAAGCCTATGCCCAGCTGTGGACTTTATCCGGCTGATTAGTAAATTATTTGTGGTAGATCTTTATTGCTGCAGACTGTTTGGATAGGTGTCAACGCAGCTACTGGTTCTGCCGCTAAGCAGTAGTGTGTAAACGTTACTGTGTTCCGGTTTGAAGTGCGCTGTAGTTAGTCAAAATCCTGGGGTAACGAATATTAGCATCTTACGTGTTAAGGCGACGGACGCGATGTGGTGCTGCGCATATCATTCTATCTAGCGCCTTATCTCGCTCGTTTTGTCGAATAACAAAAAAACTTGAATAGAATTTCTCTGAAAGTTAGTGGCTGTGTCATCACCATCATCAGCCCCTCGATGTCCACTGCTAGACATTGGCCTCCTCCGAAGATCTCCACATCAACCGGTCCCGCTCTGCCCGCATCTAGCAGCTTCCCATGATTTTATAGTCGGCGTCATTTGTAGGAGTTCATATGTGGGACTTGGGCCATTTCCCACCACGCTGGCCAAATCTTGGTTGGTGGCTGTGTAAGTAGCACCTTTATTTTTTTTAAAATAATTACGCGGCGGGACCAGCGGGAGGTTCACTCGATGGTAATCAATAAACGCCAATAATAACGTGGCGCTAGTTAGTACTACACTAGCTACAACGCCCTTCGAACCGGAACACAGAGTCCAACCCGCAAGTTACAGTATATATACAGTGTTTTGGTTAGAAGATCTAATTATAATTGCTTGGATAATAAATCCATGTGATATCTGATATACAATCTGATATGGTGCTAAGTATACATTATAATGTCTAGATTAGGGTTTGTTATAAAAATCCATAATTTTTTTTTTTTTTAGTCTACTATTTAAATATAAGACCATGAGAGTATTCATCTGTGGTAAATTATAAAACTCTTTACCTAAGAAGTAATTCTGATGGTCGAAGTAACATCAAAAACTTCTGGACCACATCCGCGATATAACAATAAACACTGCGAAGTTTCCAGGAATGGGTTCCCTAAATGTTTTTTTTTATTCTGCGTAGCGACGAGATGAGCAAGACGTTCACCTGATGGTAAGCCTATGACAAAGTGGCGCTAGTTAGGATGATATACTACCATATTACGTCACACAGTAATGTTTTCACACTACTGTATGTCGACAGTAATTAGCGGTAGTTCCTACCTATACGGCCTTGAGCAATACAGATCTCTTTTTATTATCAGGGGGAAATCTAAAAGATATTCTCCATCTGGGGGGAAGACAAGATTATGTGGAATTTTTACCTCCTAAAACCCTCTCGGTGATCATACTTAGTGCGATGCGGAAGGCTAGGATCTCCTATAGAACGGATCGATGCCTCTCGGCAGTACGGCTAAAGCAAGTACGAAGGAGGGCTGCATCCCTCACCCACTCACATGCTTAGTGGACAATGGGGGCCTGCACCTTCAAAGCCCACGACCCTGAAAACCGTTTTAGTAGCCCTCCACCACAAGCTGGGCTTTATCATGACCTTAATCCTATTCTTAATAGCTCGAGACTATAGAGTAAATGACAAAAGAGACCTACCAACAGTGTAGTGAAATTTTTAGTCATCGTTACCCGTATAAATAAGTGTTAAGTCTTTAACCTTGAGCGTAAAGACATTGTCCTTCTGAATAAAAAAAAAAAAAAACGTCTACCGTCCAAAATCGCATCGATCCTCGATCTCGAACTAGTGTTAATGAAGTTTACCTAGTACCCGCAACAATCAGTGAAACAGTACGAATGCATGTATATAAAGCAATTTGCCAGTTTACTTTGTTAACCGGAAGTGACGTTTTTGTTTAAGTATCATTTATCTCTTAGCTGCCAACAGTTGCGCAGTGAACTTAAATTACAATGACTGTGCATGAAATTTATTGTTACTGCTCGTTTCAAACCGGTTGAGCGCTTCTAGAAATGTTCAAATATATTATACATTTCCCCGCTCTACTTCCTTTCAATTTTATTTCGCGTCCGACTTCCGCTAGCGCCTTCATGCTAATTAAAAAATCTCCCCAATCCCTTCAAACAATTTCAATCATTAAATTACTACTAAAGGCACTCAACTATTATATTTGGGGGTACACAAAGGTCCTTCTCCACACTGTCAACAGGAAAAGAGATCCATCACACAGATTTGCTGATGGTGGTAGGTCTCTGGTCTCGGAGACAGTGTACCAACCTATCCTATCGGACCGCTGCTCCCATTTCACAGTAGTGAAACCATTACTGTGTTCCGGATTAAAAGGCGCTGTAGTTAGTGTAATTACTAGGGTAACGAGACTCAACGTCTTACAATATATGTTAATTAGCGTCACGTTATGAGCGGCCGTATTACTTACCATCAGATAAATATCCCGCTCGTCTCTTCGCTTAATTGAATAAAAAAAAACGACTACCACTATCATACTGTAAATTTACCGCCACAACAGATTTGTCAAGATGTGGAAGCTGGAGTATTCTAAGCAAGCACCCTTCATCATATTCCGCCCCTTTATCTATTAACATCGTATGAAATTAAGGTCAAGTTTTAGCTCCAATTTATTATAACTAAGCATAGTTACCAGTAGCTCGCTGGACTAATGGTTAGAGCGTGCGGCCATCATTCCGAAGGGCGCGGGTTCGAAACTCGACATGTACTGATGACTTTAATATTTAAGTTATGTACATTTGTGAACTTAAGTAAAGAACAGCGAAATACAAACGGTGAAGGAAAACATCCAGAGGAAACCTGAACATGAATTAGAATTTATTCTAAGGTATGTGTGAAGTCACCAATCCGCATTGGGTCCGTGTGGTGACTATGGCCCTGTCGCCCTCGTACTAAGGGTAGGCCTGCACCCCAACAGTGGGAACGTAATTTGACTTTTATGTAAAGCATAGTTACCATATACCAAATATTAACAAAGCTAAACTGTTAAGGCAACTTATGTGTTATATCATACACTGTTTCACTTTTTTTTATTGATGAAACGAGATGAGAGATGAGAGCAAGATGTTCACTTGATGGTAAGTGATACCCTTGCCCATAACAATGTGGCACTAGCTGGATATACACTGGAACGCTCGCCGCTGAGATACATAAGAAGTCAAGTTTCGTTACTCCAGTAATTTAACTAGTCGCTGCGCCCTTCAAACCGGAACTCAGTTGCGTTTGCACAGTACTGTTTGTCGGCTGCTATAGGCGCTGCTGTGGTACCTAGACAGTCTCCAGCAACAGAAACCTACCAGCAGGAACTTCTTAAAACGATTCACCTTTGTTCGTTATATTGTTGTTAAGGAATACATTCTCGGACGCTTACTTTATACGAGGGTTCAACTTAAGCGCTGAGAACTGAACTTGGAAAGGGATAACTCGATAAAAGAAAAATCTCACACTCCACCGGGACGGACAATCAGTGGACCCAGCGCGAAGTTACGAGGTTTACCAGGGAACGAGAAGCGGCTACAAGTTATTTTCTACTCTTTAGTAATCGAAATGATTTAACTGTTTTATTAAAGCTTCAACAGGTTAGAGTTAATGGCATCTTATTTTTTAATGGGGGGGAGTGGGGGTTTCATCATCTAAAAAGATGACAAAGTTGATGAAGACAAAGTTATGTTGGATTTTTACCCGCTAAAATCTCTTCGGTGGTCAATTTCAGTGCGTTGCTTCAGACCCCGGGACAGCACGCCCCAAAAAGAGCTGTAGCCCTACTCCACATCTTCGCTTTGGTAAGACATGCGCTAGACCATCTCCTTCTCGTTCATCCCGGGTTCACTGTATGGCCAATAAGGACTTCAAAGCCCACGAACTCGAAAACCCTTTTAGCCGCCTTCTACGACAGGCAGAGCTTATTTTAGTACTATTCTTAACAGCACGGAGACTACAGGGCAAAGAGCTAATAGCATCTAATACCTAGTAACATCATTTAACTACAACTAAAGTGTTTAACTATTAATATATCAAAATTGCCGCCAAACAGTAGTGTACAAACATTACTGCGTTCCGGATTGAAGGGCGCTGTAATTAGAGCAGAGTAATTACTGGGGTAACGTGACAACATCTTATATCTCAAGGCGACGAGCACAATGTTGTGCTGTGTGTAACATTCCAACTAGCGCCACGTTGTTATGGGCAAGCGATTCACTTAATTTCAGGTGAACCGGATGTTCGATCAAAAAAAAAATAAAAAAATATTATTCTATGTTAGTCAAAATAAAAAAATTATATTGAAATAAATATTTTTGAACAGTAGACGTTCATATACAAAACACGAGGTACTGTAACTATTGCTTTTTTGTAATGATGTGTAGTACGGAGAGCGATGGAAGGGTTGGAAGGAAATGAGAGGGTTAATCCTAGAGGGATGCCTTTTTATGATATAGGTCAAATGGCAGTCTTTACTTTTACCATAACGAGATTATGTGTCGTATATATTGTATTCTCTTACCAGGACTAAAAATGAGTTCATCATCAACATCATGATTTATTGATGGTAGATCTCTGTTACCATAGCCAGTCTGTACCATCGCAGTGTTGACAAAGATTACTGTTTTCCGGATTGAAGGGCGCTGTAGCTAATGGAAATATTTGGGTAACGAAATTCAAAATTTTTGTCTCAAGGCGACGAGCACAATGCGGTGCTGTGTATGACATCCCAACTAGCGCCACGTTGTTATGGGAATACGAAACACTTAACTTCCGGTGAGAGTTCGGAGCATCTCGTTGTTTAATTGAATAAGATAATTACACCTGTTCAATATCAATCGCTAAATACACACTTGGTAAACTTAAATGTTAGTATAATCGGAAAAACTTGTACGGGGTTTTTGTAGTTTCCTTAAAACTCATATAAATCATGTTGAAGTGATATTAAGGGTGGGGGGTAATGTAAAAACCGTGTTGGTAGCCAACTCGTTCTCGTACAGTACATGTTTTACGAGTGAACCGGCCATAAACCGAGGGAAGTGTTCCGACAACCTGCCAGCGAGGTGCTATTTAAAAATGAAGAACCCAGTATACCTGGTTAGCACGATGCACGCCGTGAGGGATGCGAAAGGGGTAAAGTTGTCACTAAATATTGTGACTCATTGAAAAACCAACGTTTATGGGAATTTTGATATGACGAGGGTAATGTGGAGTTGTGTAAATATCTTAAGTATTATATTGGAATATCGTATTGCGTGATCGCTGTCACTTTATACGCGTTTTAACCCTTCATCATCATCAGCCGATAGACGTCTTCTGCTGAATATTGGCCTCCCCCAATAATCTCCACATTAATCGGTCCAGAGCTGCAATCAGCATGGCAAAGCACCGGTGTGCATTAAAGCTCGTCGCCGGTAGGAGTTTATATGGGGGAATTTGGGCCACTTCCCACCACGCCGGACCAATGCGGATTGGTGGGAGCCACAGCCTCGTTTGTTGATTAGCAGGATGCAACACGAGCAGGTGAGGTAGGCATGGGTCTCGTGAGCTGTTATGCGGTACTCTTTACACCCTGAAAAGGTCCTTTCAACCCTTAGAAAAACTATATTAAAGTGTTTTTGTCATTTATTTACTTTGCATAGATGTAATATAAAAAACAATGCTTTAAAGTTACTTTTATTTATTTATATCATTATGTATGTAAAGTATATATATATATATATCCTTTATATGGACATTCATTAATTCATCACAAGATACCTGGAACTTTTAGACGTAAACACTCAAAATTTAGTGAAGATATTGTTTCTGCCATTTAGAGGTTAGCTCAGAATGGATTTTAGAAAATTCCTTTTCCAAAGGGAGTTCCGGGGTGTTACAGTCAGCAAGGCGGGCGGGGAACGGTTATTGCCGGAGATCGTCCAGGTGGATACAACCGCAGCGCCAATTTCTACCGCCAGACTGTAGTTCCGGTTTGAAGGGCGCTATAGCTAGTGTAATTACTGGGGTAATGAGACAAAACATTTTGTCTCACGCGACGAGCGCAAAGTGGTGTTGTGTATACTATCCTAACTAGCGTCACGTTGTTATGGGGGGGGGGGGGGTGACTTACTATCAGGTGAATGTGCCGTGTTCTCGTCGCTTAATTACATAAAAAAAAATTCAAATAGTATATCACTACAGCTATTAAAACAAATCTGATAAAGTTATAACCAGATTCGCCAAACTACAAAGAAGAAACCTTCAATAGTTTCCTAACTTCGGGAGAATCCGAAAACTTATGGGTCGGAGGAATCTGAAATGTTTTAAGTGAATTATACGAACGAAATGTTGCAGAAAATATTTGTAATATAAAAGCAAATATGTACCACGACCATCAGCCGATAGACGCCCACAGCTGGACGAAGGCCTCCCCAAACATCTCCACATAGATCGGTCCCGTTCCGCCCGCAGCACCGGGCATCGGGAGCGGCCGTTTGTAGGGTTTCTTAAGAGCGGGATTTGGGCCACTTCCCACCACGTCGGCTCAACGCGTGTTGGTGGGAGCTAGAGCCTCGTTTTTTGATTAGCAGGGTACGCGAGCAGGTGAGGTTGGCTTGGGTCCTGTGTGTTGTTGAGCCATTTTATGTACAAAGTGTTGTATATTAGGTAGACAATGCGAAATGGCTTTGAACCGGAAGTGGCAAAAGAGGAAAAGGAGGTAAGATAACGAGGGAGAGGAATAAAGAAAATTTTATATATTCTTTACTCATCTCCCAATGTCTTCTCGATAATGTTTATCTTTATAGAGATATGAAAAATTATTACTTACTTTTGCTTAGTATCTAGTTAGATTCTAGCTTATGATCGCCTACTTAGTAATACGGCGATCACCAGTTCGATCCCTGGGTCACGTTATGTAGATTTTGTTTGGTGATAGGGGTGTTCTAACCCGCCCTTAATTCCAGACAAATAAGCTTCGACATCCACAGCAACGTCATTTAATGTCGTATAAAATTGAGGTTAGGTGTTAGTACTTGTTAGGCGCACTAATTTGTTTTTAAACTATAAATAAATAAATAAATTATATTCTAATAATAAATTCATAACCTTTCAAAACAGTACATCAAAAAATATTAACGGGGCTCTAATTCAGCGCCGCTTTCATGAACATTTCAAGCCTTCGCTGACGGCCCGCTAATGAACTGCCGGTATTAAACCATAACCCTCAGTCGCTTGATTAACTCAGCACGTCGCTGAACTGCCAGTCGGCTCTGAATTGTAACATCTTCATTACCTCTGAAATATCTTTTAACCTTTTTTATTTTGAACCTGAAAAATACTTACACGGACACTGTTTAGCGGAAGTACGGAACGGCGGGTTGTAGCTTCAATAAGGGATAGCGGCGACCGAAGATTTCGAAGATTTGACAATAAAGAGTTACTAATAGGAAAGAAAATTTAGACAAGAGTACGAATTTTCTTATAACCAGCATATTGGTGTTGCAGACCCGCTTCTGGCGTGGTGGAGTGAATGTCTCCTTAAGAAGGGAAACACTTGTTAATTTACTAGCGGTAAGTAAAACTATAGCTCGTATTCCTACTGTCAAACCGTAGAGTGCAAATGTTGCTGTATCCGGTTTGAAGGGTGTTGTTTCAATTGAAATTACAGCGGGTATCATATTAAGATGCTGTGATCCTAACTAGCGCCACATCGTTATGGGCAAGCGTATCACTTACTATCAGATGAAAGTCTCGTCGCTTCGACGAATAAAAAGTATCAATATCCTACCATTATATTAAAACCTTTTTTCAAGTTTCCTCTCATTTATTGAGATGTTTTTTTTTTAATTGGATTATCTAAAAATAAATTCAATATAAATAGATCACCGTACTAATGAACCTTTTAAATTCTCGAGACCGAAGCAAGCCCAATTACTCAACCAGACGAACAAACCTCTCAATTACCATAAAAATATTCTCATCTAAGAGGAGTAGTAAGAAGAGTTCAAGTATTTCGAGGAGCTTATTTCCAATTCCAAGTCCTATTGATATATCCTTTCATGCTGAAGATCAGTTTTGTGAAAGGCTTTGTTCTCCCATTCGATACTTAAATCCACCTATTGGATATTATCGTTTTATTCCACAAAACCACTAGACGAGCGAGGATGTTCACCTGGTGGCATTCACCCAGTATAATAATAGGCGCTAGTTGGAATGGTATTCATACCATCACATTCTCGTTGGGATCTCTTCAATTCAGAACGTAATAATTTTTGCACATGTATGGCGATAGAAATAAAAGCTGTGATGGTGTGAAGGGAAATATAAGATATACCTTGCTACTGGGGATAAGAACAGGTTATGTGGGATTTGTTCCCACAGAACACCCTCGGTGGTCATCCTTAGTGCATTACTAGGGCTCCGGGGTCTCCTACGAAACGCACAGGTGCTTGCATGTACTACGGCTAAGCATGTCCTAGGAAGGGCCGTAACGATGGACGAGTCCACCTCGTCTTTGTACTTTACCCCTGACTCGTTTACTGCGCAATTAGGGCATCATGTTGAAAGCCTACGAACCCGAAAACCTTTTTACAGTGCTTTTAACCTACGACAGACAAGGATTCCTTTAATCCTATTCTTTATAACCAGGGCAGGCGATGGTACCTAGACTGTTTCTGGCAAATGAAACCCACTACTAAATAATACTAAGTAATCTCAGTATCTTCTTCTTAAGGTGCCTCTCCGACTGGTGGACGTTGGTGGTCGTTCACCATATTTCGCCCTGTCGAGTTGAGCGGCACTCGCGATACTGATCCACATCTTGATGTTACGCAATCTTGGTATAAATATCTATTATTTATCTGCGTGCTACTTGTTTCGACTCCGTTACTGTCAATACTTAATATTTACTTTATGTAATCCCTAAGTAAACACATTAATATATTGTTTTATATTCTTATATTGATGTAAGTTTTTTTTTGTTTAAATAATATTACCATAAATTTAGGCTAACAGGAAAATAACTTTTTTATTCTTATGATTATTTAAATCAAATTGTATACAAATGGAATGTTAAGGTAGCGTTATGGAGCTACGCTTTTATTTCTTGTCTCGTTTCTTTGTGTCTGGAGCTTGGTTGTTTGCTCCGAAAACAGTCGGACTTCAGCAGGGCCTCTTCTTCAGTCTGTCAACATGTCTCTTGACTTGCATCTAACACTCCATGATAAGCAGCAACGGGCTGCATTGGTTATGACGCACAACAGAGACTATTAAAAGCCAAACGGTAATATTACACGGACATAAAGATTATTCTTATTAAGCGCATTGGACTAAATGTATTTATTTTTTATTAGCAATTAAAAAATGCTCGTAACAATATTCTTCTAGAAGAATACACCGGAAAAAGCTTTTGTGACACAAAATTTTATAGCGAACTCTCTAATTGGATTATAATAATTGCAAACTTCCGCTTTGTTGTCTTTCCTTCTGCATGTTTTGTGCTATTCCTATGAGGTTATTCATATTTGCAATTTATAAAGAACCAATTTTATTGATCTTATGGGTAAATGTCACGTGGACGGATATAAGTGGACGTCTACCGGCTGATGATGATGATGGTGATGATGATGTGGACATTAACTTATAATTTTAAGCGTTAAACCCAGCACTGAACTTTGATTCAGTATATGATAATGCAAAACATTTTTTTGTTAATATCTTATGGTCCCCAAATGGGGCAAAGGACATCCACGGTGATTCTCCATCGCGTTCGGTTTCTGGCTTCACCCTTAATTTAATACCACGTCTTCCCGATCTTCTTCGCCTCGTCTGCTACTGTGCTGCAATGACCCCCCATCGTGAATATTGATTGGCGAGTGTTAGAAAAATTTCAACCAAATCGAGGATGTCTTCCATATATGACGTCACATAGACCATTAATATGGAAAATCGCTACAAAAATCAAATCTCCTTTTCGCATTAACTAACACGTAAAACGAAGCTGTTAAAGCGCAGCTTAAACGAATTGTTTCCGTTTTCATTGCGATGAATTAACGTTTAATGGAGACAGACATCCCCAAGTGTTACGATCTCGGCTGACACGCACTCACACTCTACTTGCTTTATAACCCGACTAGCCAGCCACCGCTCCATCCCTCAACATTTTCCATTAAACCATTAAACAATCAACTTAGGATTCTCTTACTTAATCAACTTAGGTTTCTTTAACAGGCTTTTCTAAATCTGCAAAGGCAACTTTTACAATTAAAGATGATAATAGATATAAAAATATCAGTGCTTGCTATTGACCTGACTCTATTACTCCGTAGAGGACTTCTTCTCCTGCTCGAGTTGATCTCTCCACTTTATAGATTATAGTACTCGCATGTGTCTCATATCTGTTAATTTTATATACATATATATAAGTATATAAATGTATATATATAAATGTATGTATATAAATGTGTATATATATGTCATCATTATCATCAGCCGAAAGACATCCACAGCTGGACATAGGTCTCCCCCAAAAATCTCCACATCGATCATCCTGCGTTTCCCGCAACATTCACCATATAGTCCGATCACATGGTGGGGGGCCTGCCAACAACACCTCTTCCGGTAAGCGGTCGCCCATCGGCAGTCAATCCTTCGATCGATGTATCCTGCCCATTGCCACTTGAAGCTAGCAATCTTTTGGACTATGTTGGTGACTGTAATACTCCCCTGTAACTCCCATTGGGGAAGGAATTTTGTAAAATCCATTCTTAGCTCACCTTTAAATGGCAGAAGCGATATCTCTATCAAATTGCGAGGGTTTTTATATGTACATACATATATACACATATATATGTATATATTGCAAATATTACTGTATTCCAGTTTGAAGGGCGCTGTAGCCAGTGAAATTACTAGGCAAACTAACGTCGCGTTGTTATGGACAAGTGTATCTTTCACTTGCGATCAGGTGAAAGTGTTACTCGTCTTGTTGTTTCGTCAAATAAAAAAAAGGGAAGGTATTTTGGTTTTGAAACGACAGTTCGATGACTATCCTTTTAGTAAATAGGTATCCGCGTACAAAATATCTCGTCTCATCGGATTTACAATTTAGCACAAAGCGAGATTCCTCGACGCGTGGAACTTGTCAGGACATCGTAAATCATATAAAATTGTTCGACGCGGCCGTCTGATTGTCGCTCCCGAGAGGGAAGTCCCACCCCCGTTTCATTCAATTATCAAACAACTAACTTTACAACATTCCAACTAAGTTATACTCGAGATTTTTAAAATTAGACGTTGTTTCTAAAAGATATTTGTTGTTTAAACTTACTGGCGAGGGTGCCGAGGAGAGCTACAGCCCTCTCCGGGACGTCCACTCAGGATAACCACCAAGAGGGTTTTAGTGAGTAAAAAATCACAAATACCGTTGTTTTTCCTCCGAAGCAGAGTATCTTTTTAATGAATGCCCTCCCAGACAAAAAAAAAAGAATTTAAATAAGAGCCACCTCAGCGCCTTTTTCTGTCGCCAAACAGTGGTGTGTAAACACTGTGTTCCAGTTTAAAGGGCGCTGTAGTTAGTATGATTACTGTGGTAACGAGACCCAATATCCTACGTCTTTAGGCACGAATACAATGTGGTGCTATGTGCATAATCCTAATTAGCGCGACGTCGTTATGGGCGTATGACTTACCATCAGAATTGGCAGGGATATAACAAACTTTCACATACACACAGTAGAAAACAGATAACCTTAAAATGAATTTTAAATTAATTTTAATCACAGATACTGATATTTATTGATATTTAATGAATGGAATATTTGTTTAGATTATATTAATAATAATTAAACAAATTAAAGAGTATTTTAACTATTATAACTAGAATCCCGAAAGTATAGGTGAATCGAGTTCTAACTGACGTCGTATATACAACGTCGGTATCGTCGCTTTAATGGAGTTCTAGTTACTGGAGGACTTTGCTCTCACCACCAGGGAACGATGAATTGGTCTCTTCCAATTATACCGAATGGAGTTCTCATTGTCAGAAGATTAGAGCTTAACTTACTCCTTCAAAATGAACCATTACTAAAATAACATTTATTCAACTTGGCAATATGCTTTCTTATTACAATGTGAAGCTACGTTTAATGAGGTATACTACCACCAGGGGTCGCCAATCTTTTTAATCTCTGACCAGTAACATAATTTAAATAATGCGGACTTATAATAGAATTAAGTGTTCAATATATTTGTAAAAAAAATATTGTGGTCTAAGAACATATAAAGTTTACAATGAAAGTATTAATAGAATTTTTCTGGTGACCAGCGATATATCCGTAAAGCTCACTACTTTGGCGACCTCTGCTTTGCACTACATTGCGCTTGTCGCCTTAAGATTCTTTAGATATCATGTTTAGTTACCTCAGTAATTTGACTGGCTACGTCATCATCAGACGATAGATGTCCACTGCTGGACATAGGCCTCCACCAAAGTCTACACAACAGTCATCATGGCTTCCGGTACCGCCGGGCACGAGGGACCGTCGATTGCAGGGGTTCGAATGGGGGGATTTAGGCCATTTACCACCACGCTGACGGTTGATCAGCAGGGTGCACCACGAGCAGGTGAGGTTGGCTTGGGTCTCGTGAGTTGTTATGCGGAACCCCTTTTTTTAGTGATGTTTCCGCTGCAGTTTTATTGATAAACATTGCGGCTTCACCGGTCTTAGGGCTCGCGGAGGTAAAGCGGAACCCCTTACACCCCTGACTGCCTACAACGTCCTTCGACACCGGAATACACACTACTGCAAATTTGCGATAAAATCTGATGGTGAAATAAATACACTATTGTCTTCCGACGGTCGGGGAGGAGAGACAAATGTAAGTTTTCGGTTCATTCACCGCAGACATTAACCGACGGGGAGGAAGGAAGAGTGCGGAGTGTACACTTGTAGAGATTTGCGTGGCTCATTAAACAAGCGACCGACACTGCAGACGGGGCCCTGGGCACAAATGGCTGCCAGCCGAGGGGTTAGGAGCTTCATGACATCAACGATTAATGCTAGAAGCATCTTAACTGTTTTCTTTTTACGAATAACACGAACGCTACAAAAGTACGCGATGATGATCATCATGATTTTTATAGCTCATTCCTTTCTAAAGTGTAAGAAGCAACGAGATGAGCACAATGTTTACGTGGTGTAGTGTATATCATCCTAATCACCTCATTACTAGAAGATAACGTTAATCGTATTATTCACCTGATCGTAATCGGAATGGTCATTCTCGTCTCCTCGCATCTTTCTTTTTTATTGTATTGACTAGCCCTGGACCACGATCCCTGATGATCTGATGGTAAGCGGCGATGTAGCCTTTGGTGGTAAAGCGCACTAGTCTAGAAATAGCTTACGCGTTCTTCTCTTAAAGATCCTCACGTCGTATCCTTCGCTGTTCGCATTAAGAAGGTGGACGGGAAACGCTTCTTCCTAATGCGTGGGATCAATGTAGGGATGAATGCCTGCGGTGGGTTTGTACGTCCGGTGGTAGAATGGTGATGAGTGAAGTTCTTGAAATTAAAAAAAAATACAATAAAGTTTCAGTATTGATAACAGCATGAAAGCAAATTTTTTTTTCACTTATGTATTAAACCTAAAATATTAAGTAAAGTATAATATTACTTTATAGAAGGTTACCGCCCACTTTTTGAAGTGACACGTGTAAGTAACAACCACAGATTATAAAAAAAAATTATTTAAAATAAAATAAATCAACAGTACAAAAATAGGATTTAAGTAAAGTTTAAATGGAGGGGGGTGGGGTAGGGGCGGCCGTTTAGTGCCAGATAGATAACGCTGATGCTTTTTTGTGTCGGAGGCTACGACTCACTTTGAGTCGCTGCGTCATAGGAGTCATCATCATCATCATTTCAATTGATAGACATCCATTATTAGACACAGGTCTTTGTGTCAGGTGTTCTACAAAGCACGGTCTTGCGCCATTTGAATCCAGCAGCTCCCAGTAATTATTTTTATGTCCTCTGTCACCTAGTGAGGACTCTGCCAACGCTGTGCTTTTCGTTTCGAGGGTTTTTTTTGTTTTTAATAGAGCAAATGGACAGTACAGGTTATGTCGGACTTGCACCGACTAAAACCCCCACGATGTTCCTCCTCGTCGCTTTAAGGCAGGGTCACGGGAACGCTTTCGCACACGTAACCCCGCCAGCGCTGGCCGCATAACATAGCCGCATCTCGGGAGGGAGGAAAGAACCCTCGCTTTCCACCTCTGTGGGGCCACGCCGGAACACACAGCACGCCCCCTCCTCGGCCTCTTACAGTCACTTGGGCGAAGGATTCGCCCGAACCCGTTCGACCTTCACCTGATCGTCAGTCCACGATTTGGGGGGCCTGCCAGCACTACGACTACTGTTACCCGACCGCCATTCGAGAACCTTACTGCCCCATCGGCCGTCACTACTTCGAGTAACGTGCCCTGGTCTCTGCCACTTCAGTCTAACAATATTTTGAGCAATATCGATGAGCTGCGGTTACGGATACCTTACGGTTCTGCGGATCTCCTTTTCTGAATCGATCGTTCAGAGAACCTCTCTCGGATAACCCTTGCCATTGTCCTTTGCGTGATTTTGGGCCTTTATAATAGGCCCATAGTAGGAGGCCACGTCTCGGTTCCGTATATCAACACTAGCAACACGCACGAGTTGAAGAATTTTATCTTCGGACACCGCGGTATCTGAGACGAGAGGATGCTGCGTTATACAATCTAGAATTAGATAAATAATATTGCAAACAGACTATCTTCCCTCATCTTCGACAACGGAAGCTTTGAACTGATAGATCATAAAAAAATTTAGTTTACCTAATGTATATAAAGTTTTTTCATTCGCACATTTTCCTTTTAACTCATTCCGGATCAATTACATTCAATTCAGCTCTGATTCGGCTACGTTTTTTTTTAATAAAACAAATACTTTCGTTACATATCTCTTTTTAATTTTTTTTTATTCATCGACAAGCACTTTTAAGTGTTCTCAACTATAACGCTATATTGGAAAATACCTCTGGAACGTTCCGTCGATGTGTTTACAGCGAATTCTCGTATGCAGCGATTTTCAATATATAACATACTAGCTGTTCCCCGGCCGCATTGCCGGCCATAATATAAAATTAGACTTGAAAATTGTCTGAAATATACCTTGAGAGCGACCGCAATCGCGAATGACTTTCTACAGCAACCGTTACTATAGCAACCGCATAAATAGAACCAGACGAAAATGTTTATAGAAGTCAATTAGAATGAAAACGGTGAAGGATCTATAATCATCTACAAATGATTACGTGATCACGTGATATGCGGACAAAAAAAAATTCAAATCTTTATATATATATATATAGAGAGAGATTTGAGATGGATAAAAAAATATTTTACCGAAGTAAAGCAACATGGCTCGAGATTCATTATTTTTTTTTTAAGTCTTTATTATTTTAGGGGCTTTTAGCCTATCAAGGCTATGTCAACCCCATCGTAACCTAAGCACCTATTATCTAATTATTACTATTAACTAATATATACTAAATACAAAAATACCTATTACTTCTAAGAGATTAATTTAAAACCTTATTTCATGTATTAATTTCAACAATACACTAATTAATGGTATTGTTATACTAATGTTTGCTTGTCTATGATGATCTACCACACTACCTGTTCTCCGACCGCTCTGCTACCCTTTACACCCCTGCAACTATTTTTGAGGAGAGAATTTTGTAAATATTCTTAGCTGATCTCTAAATGGCATAATCAATAAATATACCAAATTTCAAGTGTTAACGTATAATAGTTTCCGAGATCTCGTGATGAGTCAATGAATCTCTGGATATCTCCTTCAAATAGAAGATAAAGAAATTACCGAGTTTACATTATTTAGGCTGAATTTTTTTTATTGCATTCATTTACGTTTAACGAGTGAACCCTTCATCTAATAGAGGTTACGCCTGCCTATAACAACGTGGTGATAATCATGATGATATATACCGCAAATTGTGTTCGTCGCATTGATAATAGATGTTCATTCTCGTTGACCTAGTAATTACTCTAGCTATAGCGTCCGTGGAGGAGTAAGGGGTCCTGCAGAACAACTCATCGGACCCATGTCAATCTCACCTGCTTGTGATGCACGCTGCTAATCAACAAACTGGGCTATGGCTTCCAGCAACAGGCGTCGGAAATGGCCCAAATACGCCTATATGAACTCTTACAGACGACGGACCCTCGGGGCCGGTACCGGACGCCATGCTGACTGGATGCTGGCATCGCGGGACCGATCTATGTGCAGACCTTTGGGGGAAGCTATTGGACGTCTATCAGCTGATGATGACGACAGCGCCCTTCAAACTTGAAAACGGTAATGTTTGGACAGTACCAAATTAAGCGATAGAAATCTGGGCTGCGGTAGTGCTAAAACGGTCTCCATCAATAGAAACCTTTTACTAGTTAGTTACTCTTTATATTTTCTTACTTTCAAATTATTAATAGTATAGTATTTGTTATAATTGTGAATATTAAAAAAAAACGAAAATGTTTCTAAACAGGATGAGAGTTAGCGCTTACCGCCGGTTCGCGTTGAACTTGCGTGGAGTGGCTACTCAAACATTAACGTCATACTTTGCGAGCTACCTATGAATGTTTTGTTTTTATAGTGCCGCGAGTTACTGGCGCGGTTCAGGGTTTAATAAAGCTGGAAATTGCGTTGGGATGTTTATGTCGCGCAAACTTGGATTAGAGGCACCCCGGTGTAACCAGCTCAAACTTTACTGTGGACGCTCACAGTTCAAATGCACTGGCTTTATTAAAAATGTTAATAACTTTACTAACGCTTACATTACTTTTCATTTACTGTACTATTTAATTAAAAAGAGGGGCAATGACCTCCCTTTCCTGTATTTTATCATATGTATACAGTTTAACTACTGAGCTCAGTATATACATTAGTTTTTTATTGGTGGTAGGTCTCTGTTGCCGGAGACCATTTTTTTTGTCGCCAAACAGTAGTGTGCAGATATTACTTTGTTCCGGTTTAAAGTACGCCGTTGCTGGTGAAATTACTGGGGTATGAAGACTTACGAGTATAATGTGGTTGTGTGTATGACATCCTAATTAGCGCCATGTAACGGGAAGGCATATCACTTACCATCAAGTTTTACCGTCTTTCTTATTCTACAAAGCAACGTGACGAGTGGGACTTTCACCTGATGTTAAGTGACACGCCTGCCTATAACAACGTGGCGTTACTGAGTATATTATACACTGGACCACGTTGTACTAGTCGTCTTGAGACAAAAGACATTGAGTGTCGTTACCTTAACTATTACATTAGCTACAGGCAGAAACAAGTGTTGCAGTGATACCCATCTAGACTGCTAGGTCTTCGGGAACAGACTGTATACTGTTTGTATTATAGACTTGTATAAGTCTAAAGAAAAGTTGGCTAGACTTTATAATTAAATGACAGAGATCTTCCACTAGTAAACCGCCAGTCTCTTCCGGATATTTAAAAACAGTTACCGTGGTGTTGCTTCCTTTTAGATGATGATCAGTATCACTAACTGGTACAGATTTTAAAAATTAATAATCACGTAAAGTTCTGGTTTGCGTTCGGTTGTTTCACTTCAGCTCGGAGGTTTCAGTAAAGTTCGCACCTCCGTGGATTTATAACGGTGCGGCAACGAACACCGCCGATATATCAGTGTAAGTACAATTCCCCACAGCTTTCAACACTTTCAACATTTGGCGTTCACTTTAACGACATCGCTTTTTTCTTTGTTTTGAATGTTTTTATTTGGAGAGAAAGAAAAAAAAACATTTGTAAACTTCCATCGAAATGGGAAACTTCTGGGACGTAAATCCATTAATATTTATAATGCCTTCATACAACTAAAAAGCTTCTCGGTGACACGTTCACTTCACTGTTCTCGGTGACAGCAATGATGTACTACTTAGGATGTTCACGCAGCACATTTTCTGCAGATATAGGATGGTACGTGTAGTTTATAATTGCTCATTCATATTAAACTAGTGTTAATTACCCATAACTTCTAGTAAGCGAATCAGACGCTTCAAGGGTACCTATACTAGTCAATGACGAAGGTTGTAAGGAGTCCCGCACAATTACTCATGGGACTCAAGTCATTTTCACCTGCTCGTGGTGCATCCTGCTAAACAACAAACGAGGCACTGGTTCCCATCAATCCGCATTGGGATAGCGTTTTGCGAAATGGCCCAAATCCCTCCATATGAACATATACAAAGGACGGCCTCTAGTGTCCGGTGGCACAAGCGGTCATGCTGACAGTTTGAAGATCGAGCAGCACAGGACCGATCGATGTGGAGATCTTTGGAGTAGGCTTATGTCCAGCAGTGGATGTCTATCGGCTGATAATTAATTATTTGATACTAGTCAGTCAGGAAAGATTGACAAATTACTTAATAATTAAACATATACTACTTGAACTTAGTACTTATAAATATGTTATTTGTAATATTGTTAAGATAAGCATAAAAAAAATTGTCTAGAGATAGGTCAAAGCGATGGGCGATTTAATATCTTCCTATTGGATCTATAGCGAATAATGATCTAATCTGATATTAGCTTAGATATTAAGAGACGATATAAAACTCTTTCAATGAATTTATCTACAATCTTTGTTATTGCGGTGATGAGATGATATCAGATGTATTGTTCCTTATAGATTTTACGGTTAATTCTGAACAGTTATAGTTAAATACAAGACAATTAACAATTCATTAACTACACTATAAAATAACATAGTGTAATAAACAATTTGCATTTGGAGCGTATATTTGAAAAGTGGCGTCCTAAGTAAATAAGTTGCAAGTATCTTCGCGGTTTATTCAGAGGAGAGAATTCACAAAAAACCCTTGTTCCACTTTTAGTGGCAATTGAGAAAATGTCTAATCTTTTTTTCTCTATATTTTTTAATCATCTATCTATGGATGAAGCAGAGCTTTCATGTAAAAACGGGAATAAAACGGTATTAATATTTACAGGTAGTCCGCTGGCCTAATGGTTAGAGCGTGCGGCCTTCATTCCGAAGGTCGCGGGTTAGAATCTTCTCATGTACCAATGATTAATATTTAAGTTATGTACATTTGTGAACTTTAGTAACAACAGCGAAATACAAACGGTGAAGGAAATCATCGTGAGGAAACCTGCACATGAATGAGATTTTATTCTAAGGTGTGTGTGAAGTCACCAATCCGCATTGGGACCGCGGTGACTATGGCCCATCGCCCTCATATTGAGGGTAGGCTTGTGCCCCAATAGTGGGGGACGTAAATTGGCTGTTAAAAAAAATATTTATAAGTGATACTTAGTAAAATCTTATGGTAAGATACTGAACTTAGCTCATACGTAAATAAATTTCGGGTGCTTATAACTTTGGTTGGTGGTAGGATTTTTAGGTACCTATCTGAATAGGTATATCCGGTTATTATGGATCTGTCATGGTAGTAGAATGACTACGTTCAGACTAACATATACTAGTTCAGATTATTTTAAGCGAGCGTGCTCCATTATCTCATTGTAACCTTGACTGACCCATAGAGTTGAAACATGACTGCTTGTTGCTGATATCATGCATGATAATCTTACGTTGTATCATACATTTGTTAATCAATTTTTACTTTTCTTTCTTACTATGAAACGCTACTTTTTGTACTGTTTTAACTTGTTAATATATTAAAATTAATAATAATAAAATAATTAAAATGTACAGTGTAACACTCTCTTATAAATGATAATACATCCTTAACAAGTACCTACTTCCATCTTATAGTATTAATTAACGTAACCCATTCCCGAGACCCGACTCTATCAATGGAGATTGAATTCTATAGACTCGGGGAACGTTGGACCTCTATAGACCTCTAATAGATGCATCGTGTAAGCTAAACAGAGGGTCGATACAACTCACTGCGGGTCAACGTCGGCCCCTGTTTGCATTTACATTGAATTTGGTTAGTTAATATGTGTCACGTTGAATACGTTGGGTTGGCGCAGGTTGGCCACGTTCAACCCTTAGGGTCGCCAACCTATGACTCTCAGGTCTCAGATATTTGATAAACACAAGCGACCCATTTTAATCTCGAAAAGATTTGCAACAATACGACTAGGAAACTTTCAAAAAAGTCAACTATTTTTCTAAAGTGTTACAACACAGTAGCGACTTCTTTCATAACATTGCAGTGCACTTGTTCGTACGTATACATCCGGTGGCTACATGCTACAATTTTATGAACGAGTTACCATCAGGCGACATAGCTGTGAGGAATAAAAGAAATACATAACTAATTTAGAAATTTTTTTGTATGTTACTTAAAAATGTACTACAATAAACATCAGGGCGTCATCACTGTGAGATCGTAGATGAAAGCTGATTAATGGAACATAAACAAATCTTGGCGAGTAAAGCCAGGATCGTTTAAATAATTAACGCCGGAATGAGCTGGCCGGGTCTGCCGTCAGCCGCTAATAGCCGCCAGGGGACCGGGGACCACGGTTTATTTGGTCAATTTCATTTCATTTATTACACGGCCGCCAACTATGTGCTCGTAACGTCACATAAACGTTGACTCGCGGAGCTGTTAAATGTTAAAGTACAAACCAAACCTTCAGTAATACCTGGGGGATTTCATTATTCTGCGGCATTTAACCGTTCCTGTAATTTTGCTTTTGAAACTTTTTTTTTTGTAACGAGACCACTATGACACTGTAAGTTTTATAACAAGCGCAATGATAACTGCCTTGTGACACAAGTCTCGTATCCCAAATAATTTCATTTTCAGGTCTAGGTAGACACCACTGCAGCTATTATCTGTCGACAAACAGAAGTGTGCATACATTACTGTGTTTCAGTTTAAAGAGTGCTATGGCTCGTAAATTTACTGGGGTAACGAGACCTAACATCTTACGTCTCAAGGCACAATGTAGTGCTATGTATAACATCCTAACTACCACCACATTGTTATTGGCGGTCATATCACTTACTATCAGGTCAAAACCCGTATATTTTGTCACCTTCTCGAAAAAAAACCTGCTGTCTAGAGGTAGTAATAGGAGCGACGGCAATACCTAGCAAGATGGTCTTAGGCAAGAGAGAGCACCAGTAAAGAATACATTAGGCTTATACACAACTATTTGATAGATTTAAGAACTGCTGTAATAGATACAAGAAAAAGCTACAGACGGTAGGTGTAAAAAAGATATCAGCGAGACGATAGGGTTTGTATGATAAAAATATAGTAAAGTAAAGAAACGGCAAATCCGTTTCATTTGAACCCCTCGTAAATCAAAGTGGCGAGGTGAGATCGGTACCGGAAGTCGAATCGATTATGTACGAGTAGACGATAAAATGACGATCTATCGAAATTGATAACACGAGTAGCAAACTTTTTATTGCATTGTAATCGGATAAATAGTTTATAGTTGCTATTTATATTAACATTCAGCAAAATATTATTTAAGAAAGCGGAAATAGTTGTGAGACTAACAAGAAAGTTAAAATCAGAACTTAACTTACATTATATCTATTTAATAAGTAACGAATTATTTAAGATAAATTCTGCGATTCTTATTTATCTATTTGGATCCAGTAAGATTTTGTAGTATATTCTTTAACGGCTTTAAACGACATAGCCTTAATATTAATGAAAGTATGGAGGTGGAACAAAGGTTTGTAAAAACAAATTTGTCGGAACATCCCTCAGTTGGTGGAACAATAGATTGTTACGGTTTTTCTAATAACTTTTAAACAATTGTCAGTGAAATACACTTCAATTCGCGTGAAACATTTCAATAGCAATCATCCACGCTTTTCTGTAGCCAGATCCCGAATGAACGAGTCATACTGCCCGCTATCGCCATCTGACGTTTGTTCAGTGTTGCCATATTTGAAGTGTTGCCAATTTATAATGAATAAAGGTAATGTGACCAACATAAAATACACTTCAATATTTTTTGATAACGCCAACAAATATATAAAAAAAACGTATTTCTAGATTATAATTATATGATTGCTAATATATATATTATACTTTATAATACGAACTGTGTGATAATGACAAGTGTATCAATAAATGTAATTGTGTCTTAAGTTTATAAATTAGTTTTATAATTAAATGAATCGTTATCAACTTGTAAAGCTAAGTTAGAATTAAACTAACTAATGTTTAATCAAGGCAAATAGCAGTTTTTAAGCGAAAACACGTCAAGCTTTTTGCCCTAAAATTTATCGTCCTTTTAGCGAAATTAGTTCTCAGAACTATTTTCAAAATTAACTTCGTTAATTCCTCTAATGAAAGTCATGTGAATAATGAAATTGCTAGAAATAGGTTTTTAATTACAAACGAATAATTTCTAATTAAAGATTATTTGTGAGTACTAGGTCTCTTGTAACATTTATAAGAGTTTCAATCTAACAGATCGACGTCCAACTTTTAAAATGATGATGATGAGGAGGAATGATTACTGTTCAATGATTTTATGTTTGTTGTCTGTAATTATTACAGTAGTGTGTAATATTGTGTAAAGAGGCTTAACATATTTGAAGGCTGCAAGCTTAATAACGTCTTTCCGTTAGAGATCCTACTTACCTCGTAATACAAAGGCTGATCACTTATCTAAAAGCATTTAAAGTTCAATTTCGTGCTGTGGAGTTTAGCTGATGCTAGGGTTTTTTCGTCTGTCTATCGATCAAATTAATATTGTAATTAAACCAACAGTATGCTCTGGTTGTCGACATAGATCTAGATCATCATCCACAGCCTATATCTGAAGTCACCATTACTACACAGTACATTAAAACAGTAAGACACTTAAAGTTTTCATTAGAGTTTAATGAAAATGAGAGTGCCTTTCGTTATTGCACCGAATTGCAGTCGGGGACGTTAAATTAGCAACACAGAATGTTGAATTTATCTTTGAGAGGAACGGAAACTAGATTTCTTTGATTAACATCCACTTTTTGCTTCCATTTACACTCAAATGATGTTATCTTAATAAGAACAGTTGTAAATGCACATCAGTAAGTAGCACGACGAGATCGAGTAAAGCTTAGAATGACTAAGAAAAATTTTACCTCTTTGGATAAGATTACTTATGGAAGATCTGCTTCCAGCTTTTTAAAAAAATAGTTTAGCAATTCATTATTTTCTTTTTCTATAGCTACCTTTTTTTTGTTGTAAATAATTGAGGTTTATTCAGGCGTTTTAATTAAGACAAAATCTGAACCTCTTGTGAATGTACTTCGAAGGTTATATACGGGTAATAAATTTTCGTATGTCATTTTATTTCAATACTGGAAGAAATGCAATATCTTCCACTCACCTTGTGACGCTGCTCTCGCAAAGTACCACTGAAGGATCTTTGTGCAGTATGCGTCTTCGTGCACCGGATATAAAATTGTGTGCCTTCCGGTCCGTATGCTGCTTTTACAATTTGTTCTGTAATTCAATTTATATCCTATTTGATAGGACGTTATCGTGTCTGTGTTCTTTGGAATCTGGTGGTAGGTCTTATTCATGTCAACCATGTAGTCTTGGCCTACTAACAAAACATATATTGGACTAATAACATTTATTTTGTACCAGGTTTCAGGGGTTCGCGAGTTTTGAGATCACAATGCTATCTCGATCTAGACGGGAAATTAGATATGGCTTGGTGTTTGCTGTAGCAGCGAAGATGCTAGGAAAGATAGCTTTTTGAAGAGGTTTTCATTATCATCATCATTTTAAACTGACGTCCACTGCTGAACATTTGTCTCTTGTAATGTATTCAAACACAGTCTTGCCTTGTTCGAGTCTAGTGTCTACTCGCGATTCGAAGAGTTTCCAGTGATTGAAATAAGATCATTATGACTTAACTTCCACAAGGCTGTGTTTTTTTTCAAGTTTATCATAGAATAAATAGCTTGATCTCTCTTTTTTCTCATTGTCAGTACAACATAACGTTAGGTGTATAACAAAATAAAGTTATTTTACGAGGCACTTACCCCCGTGGTAATGAACTGTCGGCACTCGATGTAAAACAACGCCGTAATAATAATATTGCCAGCAATAAAACGCAGTCGCACAATCGTTCCGCTTTAAGAGCTGTAGATGGTAAAAGAAAATGGCGGCGGTGTTTACTTTTTAACGCAGTACAAAGAATCAAAGGCTATTAAAAGTATATAGAAAGAAGAGAAAAGATTTTCACTAGTAGTAAGAGATGATAGATAAATGAGAGATGTAGAGATAGTGGATATCTTTGAGAGAGGTCTAGTCCAGCAGTGGATGTCTGTCGGCTGATGATGATGAAGAGATAATCTAGTTCATGGGATTCTACTTCAGTTACAGCCTGTTTGATTAACGCAGCAGCTCAATGCCTTACTTTGTCCGAACTCTAAGGTCCATACTTTATATCCACCATCATATTAGTATGTGACCTTCAGGCCTCCATTTCATATATCACTACTTAAAGTTGAGGTCCTAGTGTTACCTCTATAGTATTTAAACAATGCACTTTTTGACTAGACGAGCCAGACGTTCACCTGATGGTTAGTGTTACCGCCCATAACAACATGGGACTAGTTAGGACGATATATTCAGCATCGCATTGTACTCCTCCTCTTGTGACAAATAATATTGTCTCGTTACCCCAGTAATTTCACTAGCTACAGCGTTCCTTAAGCCAGAAAACAGTAATGGTTTCACACTACTGTTTGCTGGCTGAAATAAGTGCTGCGGTGGTACCTACCCAGACGGTCCCTGGCAACAGAGACCTACCATCAGTGTTCTGAAGAGTATGGGCTTGAATCAATAAATTTTGTTTACTGTTATATCTGACAATGTACCAAACATGGATGGTAAGTTACTTTTTGCCTCCAATATCGTCAGTACCCATGTATAAAAAATAAAGGTCTAAATCAAATTTTTACTCATAAACCTTGTTTATTGAATATCCTGTGTACATTATTGGGATGCTTGTTTGAAGGGTGCCATAGATGAAGAGCACGATCCTGGGTAGAAAAGTAAGGAACAACGCGATTCACTGATCGAGTAAAATGTAGTAATCTCTTTTTTAATTAGGAATGTTTCACGTAAATGTAGTTCATTATGTGATTAAGTTCGTATGAGTATATTATGAAAGCTTCATAAGGCTTTCGGGTCACGCAAAGAGAATGCGTAATTCATTCAAAGGTCATGTAGTTCCGCTCTTATTCAGACAACGAGGCGTTGCAGTTTACTTCCTTAAAGGTCATCTATTTATAATGATAATGATTAGTAATAATATAAAAATTATACTTTTATAAAGTTTATAAACATCTTTAAAAAACAAGATCTGTCCAAATATGAGAAAGTAGTTTCACACCTACAAAGCCCTGTATATTTCTTCTATCGGTCAACTTTGAACTCAGTGTAGAAACTACCTTTTTTCACAGAGAAATCTCTGGATACCTTTCCGCCACGGGAGCAACGGAATAGTCATGTTGCACTCTTTCCAACTCCAACGCTTACCAGCTTAAATCCATCAGCTCAGCTTTTTTCTTCTTTTACCGAAGATACAGAAACAACTTCACAGACTATTGTATTGCGGTAGTACCTACTAAATTCATCTATAGCTAACAATGTCTTAACTAAAAGGGAAATGTTAGTTGATAATCCTTCGGCTTAGGGGTTGAGATTGTCGGAGTATTACCAGCAAAAACCTCACAATAGGTCCTCTTATCGCTTACAGATTATGGGGATTGCTCCACGTTAATGCACCACGGAGTTCAAATGCACCTGATATTGCATAACATTAAAACTGTTGGTTTTGGAACATACGGTTTCTTTCCTTATAATCAAGGAAGCACAGGCTTAGTGGGAATCAAGCCTAAGCTTCTCCAGCCTATCGCTTACAAACAACCACCATAGCAACTGTGATGATGAATTATTTCATATGTTATGACAACCTGATCCGGGTTAAGCGAATTTATGAACAAGATCCAAAAATGTACTATTCTCTTTAGACTACATGATATATGTTATACTCAAGAAGACGACCTTAAACCTGATCCCCGTCACAAACAAGTTTTGCTTTCCGATGTGCTACTTGACGAAATTTCCAATTACTTAGCGTAACGCTTTACGAAGTAGCAATCTAACGGATAAGTTCAATCTAAGTTGCGTGTATAATATGTAATTTATTGTTAGTGTATACATAAATAAGTGAATAATATATTCGAGTCTAACATTTGTATTTTTTTTCTACTGTTGTTAGTTCCTGGAAAATTTTTAGGAATGCATTTTTAACTTTTAAGATAACTAAGTTTGTATAAAAATCTCTCTTTCGTAGTTAACATTTGGCTCTCGAATCGAATAAGGAGCTTGTTTTAAGTGTTTAACCTCTGATCCTCGGGGTATATTTTTAATGATTGTTTTCGCGTGAAAGTTTAATGGTATATTACTTTTATTTAAACTACTTATCAAAATGTTACAATAACCTGACGGCGCGTCAAAACGTGCCGAGCGTACATCACAAGGTAACACCGCGCGGTCCGCTCGTCGCTTTATGTTGTTAAAAAAGGATATAATATTTACGGCGGCAGGTAGGATCCTCATCCGCGTGACTCATAAACCTGTTTAGTGTATCCAGGTGATGCCGTTTGTAAGCGTAATATAATAAAAAACGTAATTTCTCAACGCGCAACTTCTTGGGACATTGTAAATCTAATCAATTTGTTGGGCACGGCTCGGCGATCGCGTGTCCCGGGGGGATACCGTCCGGGATTTTATCCAATTACCTTCCAAGTTTCCAAAACAAAAAAGAAATCGCAATTAAGTTAAAATAAGCGATTATTAACGTCTCAACGAAATATGCTTTGTTGTGAGGTTAATAATTCGTTAATACTAATAAATTACTTTGGAATTTCGCAACAGCAAACAATTTGTTACGGTTTCCGGCTTATTGTTTACGCTACACACTCAGCTGTTCAATTGATGGTGAGTGTTAAGATGAAAATATTCAGTTACTAAGGTAACAGATCCAAAGATCGCTAAATTGAAGTAACAAAAATAGGACGATGAGGCTGTAAGGTCCTCAAAAAGCGTCCGCGTACCAGTAGATACGTCTACCCATGTTATCCATTATGTGTAGGATTTTTCAGCACCGTAGTAGTACAGGATATGTGATCTGGTGGCAGGAAACCGTTGGATACGAACGAAGGCAGTATCTTACGGTGTGGACATCGTTGAGGGAGTCTGATAAGATATTTCACATAATGTATTTACAGGTTTTTATGTCATATAAAGTTGAGACGAGGGTGTTAAACGAAATTTTTTTTTTCATGTAAAAAGATTTACGTGGTAATGCGCAGTGTGGTTGAATTCCAGGAGCCTCCACACGCGGATCCGGTGTCGAGTGCTCTCCAGTGTATCGCCGGGCGGAGGCTGCGGAGTACGCAGTCGAGGGTATTTTAATATTCATACGTCCACAGTGTTATTAATTTTTCGCGCCAATACCGCACAATTTTGAAGTGGATGTGTAAGTGCTGCTTTAATGAGGGTCTGCCATTCTGCTCTGATAGTTATTAAGAGGATGTGTGATGTGAAAAATATTTGTTTATTTGGACTGGCTGCCGTCGCTTCCTTCATCCGTTTACGAGTACATGACGAATCTATCAATCAGAACAAGATTACACAACTATCTTACTAGTTTTATTGCGATTATATTCGTGACGAGTAATAGACAATTTTTTTTAATACAGAACTAAGCAATGAGGCCAGTAAGTTCACCTGATGGTAAGTGATACACTTGCCCATTGCAATGTGGGGCTAGTTACGATGGTATACATTGCACTATATTTCTTAAGTCTCGTTACTCCGGTAATTTCATTAACTATAGCGTCCTTCAAACTGAGAGACAGTAATATTTGCATACTACCGTTTGGCGGCAGAAATAGCCGCTGCCCTGGTACCTATCTAGACGGTCTTTGGCAGTAGAAAACTACCACCAGTTTACATTTTTTTTATTACTATCTGTGTTTATATTAGTTATATATTGCCAGATCTGGTGATAGATCTCTTTAGCGAAGACTAAAACAGCATCTCCTATTTTCGCTGCCAGACTTTAGTGTGTAAACACCACCGTCTTCCAGTTTCAAGGGCTGCATAAGTAGTGAAATTATTATGGTAACGTAACTTACCATCTAGTACATAAGTTTCCAACCTTTTATGACCTACCACAGCCACCAGCAAGAAAAAATCCCTGATCTCCTTTTGACCTAATAGTTAACTATATTTACATATTAAACATCAATTCTCTTTCTCTCTATTTCTTTCTAATCGTGTTATAATAAAGATACATTGCCCACTAGTGGGCGGTACTGCCTCCTTTAAAAATCTTATGATCTATTATCTTAAGGCGATAAGCACAATGGGGTGCAATATATGTCATCTTAATTAGTTTGCTATCAGATCATCGTCTTACTGTTCTTGTCACTTGGACTAACGATAAAAAAAAAATCATGGTTTCTGTTTAACTTCAAGCTTACTCCAGCTCCGTTGGAGAGGTTTTGGTGCTTTGAATAAACATTGCCAAAAATTTTAACACAGATTTGTAACCCGACACACGTTGAAGCAATTAATGCTGGGACAAGTTCGCCCGGCCTATGGCCAAGGTCTAATAGCTGGCAGGGGACTGGGGGATACTTTATTGGGTCAATTTCATTCCATTTGTTACACGCTTGCAGAGCTGGCCACCTGCACGTTTTATCATTGCTTACTGATAGTTTTGAGTCTAACTGAACATGGATTCGTTTAACCAAAAAAAAAGATTAGATCAAAATGTTGAAGCCTCTTCTCCTCGTTTGGTTTTTGTGTGATGTAGTGATGAATGGTTTATTGGTGGTAAGGCTACGGAAGCAGTAGTGCGGACGCAGTAGCTGGTAAAGTTACTCGGTAAAAGACATTCTACAACGTTGAAGGTAGGCAAATAACTTACTAGCGAAGGTCGCTTGAAGTTGCTGGAAGAAAGTAGTACAGAAGCGATCATCAAGGAGATCTTTAAGGGAGTCTTATGTCCAGCCGTCAATCTCTATCGGTTGGAGATGTTCATCGTCATTATATTATCAGATGCAATTGCATTAAATTATACATTATTTTGTATATATATCTTCGTTACGTTACTCTTTTATCTCCTCGTGATGAGAGCAGCGGAGAAGTCTAAAAACTCGCTGGCGTCAGAAAACAATGAATAGGATATAGAATCATATTTAAGCACTAATCTAGTAGATGAGAAAAAAAATAGAAGTACATATTAAAATGATGAGATATATTTTTTTTGTCCGTCATCATAATTATTAGCCCGTAGACGTCCAAAGATTACCACCTCAACCGGGTGGGGATTTATATGAGAGGATTTGAGCCATTTCCCACCACGCTGGTACAATGTGGGTTGGTGGGAGCCAAAGCCTGGTTCGTTGATAAGCAGGGTTCACCAGGAGCAGGTGAGGTTTGCTTAGATTCCGTGAGTTGTTATACGTGGATCCTTACACGCCTTACCCATAAAATATTAATTAAATTATACAATCTAAACTATAAAATTAAATTTGGGTAAGGAACTAAATGACAGTTGTGTAATTTGTAAAATTGGGGTTGATCCCTTATTTTTTCTTAAAGCTCTGTCCCAGTTTTGTTGGGCTGGAGCCTATTTACGTCTTATTTTCTTTTACCATCTTGTTTATTTCTCTCATTTTTCTCCTTCCGTCTTTCACTCTTCTTTTACTTTCGTTCCATGTCTCTTTCGTATTATCATTCTCAGATATTCTTACCTATTCTTATTTCTTAACATTCTTTTTTATTTCTTTCACAATCATTTTTGTTTACAGTGTTAGTAATTTTTAGTATTACACAATTTTAGACTACTCTTTCCTTAATCTTATACATTTCTTTGGCCTTCCACTAATAATTACTATTTCTATTTCCTTGTTGGTTCCCTGTTAGATGGACGAGAATAGTTCTAATTATTATTATTTAACGTGGTGTTACTGTTTAATGAAAATAATTGTGTAAAAATATATATTTATGTGTGTACTCGTATATAAGTCCGATTAAATCCAATATAAATCAATCTTCATTATCAGCCTTTGTTTATCTATTGTTGGATATAGGGCTTCACTAATGTCATTCACCAACTGCGATTTTCAGCTTCTCGCATCCATCCAGTTTCGACCACTCTAACGATGTCGTCGGTCCATCTGGAGGGAGGTGGTCCTACACTTCTGCGTCCTCTACGCGGCCTCCACACAAAAACTTTTTTCCCCCATATTGAATCATCATATGAATTCAAAATAATATGTATTCGTAACGAGCATTTATCGCTTCCAATGTTGAGATCCTGTGCTTGTTAGATTTTTTTTTATACTACATTAACATATAACATATATATATATATACACATTACAGGTAAACACTCAATATTTGAGAGAGATATTGCTCCTGCTATTTAGAGGTCAACTATTTTACAAAATTTCTTCCCGAAAGTGAGTTGTGGAGGTTACCGCCAGCAGAGCGGGCAGAGAACAACTAGTTTTCAATATGTGTGTAGGGGTTTTTTTTGAAAAGTTTACCTAGCTCCTTATATAGATCTTCCGCCATAACGGCATAACTGAGTTCCTACTCTCAACATATAAAGCTAGAGTATTCTTGGAGAACGAGCTTCAACATACACATAAACATTTAACTATACAAAAATGAGATAAGAGGAGATAAGTCTTAGTCGACGTTAAAATAAATTAATACAAATATCGAACAAAGTGAAAGATTCATCATCATTACCATCACCTAATAGATTTTGAAATAATTATATATTTGACGAGACCAACGGGACGATCATGGTAAGTGATACGCCAATCCATAAATATATTGCTTTATTACAATGGTACATACAGCATCACGTTGTGCACGTCGCCCTGAACCGGCCGTGGACTCCCGTCCACGAGTACAGTATCAGATGAGTTGAAGAGTCAAAATGACTACCAAGCTCTCAACATCGTAAGAGAACAGAGTCGTCGCTCTCAGGCATAATATGGTAAATCTCGTTCCCCTAGTAACTACGCCAGCTACAGCGACCTCAAACTAGAATACAGTAATGATTGCACACTACTGTTTGTCGGCAGAAATAGATGCTGCGGTGGTACCTGCGTAGACAGCCGCCGGCAAACAAGGGCCTCCTACCAGTAATATCAAGTTTTTGCCAAGATGGGGGTAATAGTATTGTGTCCCAAGGGATGCTCCGACAAAGTCGGGTTTTTAGAGAAGCGTAGGACTTGTGTCAGCTGATCTGATGATATAATTTCACGCCAGTGAATATTTATAATGGTTACAGCGCCTTTCACGCCAGAAACAGTTACTTCAAGTAAATAATGTATATTACGTTTTTATTCTTTTCCTCCTCCTCCGGCCTCGCCTCCCAGTTGTGGGAATATCAACTAGGCTGTTTATTATTTAATGTATACACTGTCTGTAGAATGTATACACCATTGAAGGGCGCTGTAGCTAGTCAAATGTTATATACCAGGTCCGATGGTTGACGTTGTTTTTGTTTGGGTAATATATATAGTAATAAAAGTACAGCACCTAAATATTAACTAGTATTTCCACCACATAAAAAATGAGAAGAAACATCTTCAGGCAGACATAGTGATAGGTAGGATATGTGCGAGGAGGAAGGAAGAGAGCTGTCCGATGGACCAACGGAAGAATTGAATAAAGACGATTATAACAAAAGATTAAATTAACATTCTACTACAATTTAACATTTATCTAAAATATCAAAAGTATTATTTGTTTTTTTTTATTTGTGATTAGACAAACGTAAATTTTGAATTTTGTGTGATTCATTCCTATTGGACGTATATAAAAAAAATAATTAACAGGATTCGAATTGAGGACAATCTTCAGTGTGCGTCTGTTACATTGAGGTGCGCATATAAAGCGAATGCGCGATTGATTGCAACCAGACATTGCGAAATTGGTTCGTTTTAAGTAATTAAAATTTATTAACGAGTATGCAATATGAAATTTTAATTACAGCATTGGAGTATTAAAATTGTATATCATGAAATATTCAGTATATATATTACATACGCAAATTGGGGAGTTTATTAAAACGCTTCAGCGCAGAGATGTCGACGTCGATGTAGTCGAAACTAGGTTCAGTTTTCTCAGTAACGAGATATTTGTTTGTAATATGATACCAGTACTTTTGCTGATGGTAGGTCTCTGTTGTCGGAGACCATCTACGTAGGTATCACAGCAGCGCCTATTGCAGCGGACAAACATTAATGTGTTTCAGTTTGAACGGCGTTGTAGTTATTGCAATTACTAAGATGGTGCGAATCTTTTCTCAAAGCGACGAGCGCATTGTAATGCAGTATATGTCATCTTAACTGTCACCACATTGTTATGGGCAGGCATATCATCAGGTGAAGAATCCGTTGGCCTTGTCGGTTAATTATAAAAAAAACCTGTATTTAATGATTTTGTTTATTTGGATTACTTTCGTAATTATATGCTAGTGATAGTTGACGACTGTGTCACATGATCTTTTAATTTTTAATAGGCACGGCTACTCAATATAGGTATAGCTCCTACTGGTGGTAAGTTTCTGCTGCCGGAGACTAAGTAGATACCACCGCTGCTCCTATTTCTGCTGAACAGTGGTGTAGAAACATTATTGTCTTCCGGTTTGAGGGGTGTTGTAGCTAATGAAATAAATGGAGTAACAAAATTTTATATCTTATGTCTTAAGGCGACAAGCATAATGTAATGCTGTATATATCATTCTAACTCGCGCCATACAGGCAAGCTTGTCACTTACCATCAGATGAACGTCTATCTCCACAAATAAAAAATTTTCATGTAGCTTTGTCCACTTGTCCGTCTTGTAGCTTTACTTTATAGGGATATATATATACGTGAAGTCTTATACCATTTGACAATGAGCTCAGCCTGTGAATAACATTTAGAAAGCTGCAAGTACTCCGTAATAACTATGATATAAGAGATCATTAATTTTTTTTTATACTTAAATCACTGTATTATAGTATCGTTATAAATTACTGATGATTAATAGATATTTTTGAATGTAGAAATTTGTAAATAATAAAGATCGCAAAAAGTGCACTCGATAATGAATACCGATTGAAGCAATATTGTTCGAGTGTAAATAAAACCGGAAACGGATTTTAATCAAAGGTATTTCGTTTTACGTTCGCCTCAAAGATAGTTTGTGTTCCCAATTTCAGAGCTGCGGCTGTAATTTAAAGCGGGAGAGCTATTTTAATTAAAAGTACTACTATAGGTACTTGTTTTTACTTCAGCTATCATTTAAATAGAATTCTTTAATAAGATTAATGAATAATGAAAAGTCTTCTTATTGTCTGCTGCTGCACTGCTGGGATTAGGGGCCTGCACTTATAAGGAGAAAGTCTAACCCAATGATGTGCTACTATGGCCAAATGCAATTTGAATATACCACAAAAGCTGTAATTCTTGAAATATTAACCTCTTGATGTTTTTCTTCATCGGAAACAAACTTAGAGGAGATGGAACTTACGGCCGTCTGTACAAACTGAGACATCAGCATTTCGCTTTAATCATCATCCTCAGCCAATAGACGTCCACTGATGCACATAAGCTTCTCCCAAAGATCCCCACATCAATCGGTCCATCGTTAAGCATCAGATGCAGTCGTCTGTAGGGGTTCCTGGGCCATTTTCCACCACGCTAGCTCAATGAAGGTAGATGGGAGCTAGAGTGTAGTATGTTGATTAGCAGGGTGTACCACGAGGAGATGAGGTTGTCTTGGGTCCCGTGAGTTGTTGTGCAGGACCCTTTACACCTCTTTATTATTAAATAATCTGCATAACAAGGTTTTATAGAAATTAAAAAAAAAATAGAGTAGTTTCCTGATTTACGTATGCAAAAGATTTTTTTCAGTAGTGTAACTAGGTTTCACAGCTCGCAAAAACTTTGATCTTCCCTTTGACGCAGCAATTAAGGAGTCTGCATGATGTTCGCGCGCCCATCGTTACCATTGCTCTCCGTAGTAACGAAGCGGAAGGCAAACGTTCCTCCTGATATTTGATTGAACAGAAAACCTTGTTCTTTTTGCCCTTTTCGCACATGATACGTTAATGTTCTTCTGCCGCCAAGCTGTAAGGTATTTGCAATGATTCATTTAGAATAAGGCTCAAGAGGATTTTTTTGAGTAAACGGCAGAAGACTGTGTATACGGTGGTCTTAACCATTGAGGCTTGATTATGTTCATCAAACAGCAGATCCGGGATCTATGAGCTTATAATATTAACCATATAATATTATGCTGTCAATAATATCCTAAATAGCGGTGCACTCTTATAAAAGAGGCGTATGTATCAATACTTTTATAAACGTCCAACTATTGTTGTTATATCAAATAAAAAAAAAAACTTAACACTTTCATAATTATGAACACAACCTGATGCTGCGGACAGATCTCAACTTGTAAGCACTTCGTTGTTTTGGACAGAGATGTTATTTCCCACCAGAAGAATTTATTGGATCGAAGAGTTCTCTTTCAGTACCCAAGGGATGTCATTAATAAACACTTAAATATTTTTTTTTTATATCATTGTCCACATTTTTTTATTAGGTACCGTAATATTAAATGTAAACAAAAAAAAATCAATAAGTATCTTTTTTTTTGTAATATAAACAGATCATAAGGCTCTCGACTCAATTACGCGGGATTGTTGAAAGCAGAGTGCTGCTTATCCTTACGAAGCAACCATCAAATAAAGGATTTCCAACAAAAACAACGCCAAAAGAATACGTTGACGTATTGTTTGCGAGATAGGTTAAAGGAAATAAAAGGAATACTGTCGACAGATAAGGTTCTTCACTTCATTATTCAGCTTCAAGTATTTTTATATATATTTTAAAAAAGCCTCACCGAAACCTTCCCTCTTCATATTTCTAGCACAATAAAGAAACGAAGTCTTTGTTGGCGATTCTATTTTTAATCTCAGACTTTCTTAGATCCTTTAACGATATATTTAGTTTCATACATAATGATGAATTAGAAAAGTAGCAAAGTGGTGCTGATTTAAATCTTTAACTTTCTAGTGCTAATCTATATCGTCATCATCTGCCGATGGATTCCCACTGCTGAACATAGGCCTCTCCAAAGATCTTCATATCGTTCAGCCCCGTGTCGCCACATCCAGTGGCTTCCCGCGACTTTCACCAGATCGTCGACTAATTATATATATATATAACAGTCTTCCACCTTATGTAGAGACTCATCACGATATCTCAGAAACCATAAGACTTTTAGTATAGGTCAATTAAGACTGGATTTTAAGAAATGTTAATCCCAAAAACGAGTTGTGGGGGTGATAACGGGAAGAGGTCCTGGGGGTTGCAGCCGGGTGGGAATATTTCTAACAAATTTCAAATCTAATTCTATATTGCGGCCAGCGGAGCAGATCGGGAATAGCTATTTTGATATTAGAAACCTTTTTCACTATATATAAATGGTTTTAGTTGAAGATGTTACTAATCACTTCTAACGTAAACGAAAAGGGAAAAATGTACAACCTTTCAGAAGCTAAGATATCATACACAAATGCATATGCATTATTAATAATAATGATAAAATAATAGTAGACGTATGAACTGGTTATTGTTAGGTTTCCATTTAAATGATATGGGCAAGTAAAAGCTTCAGAAAATAGCTGAGAAAATTTTGTGCAGGAATTCCAAATTAAAATCCTCCACTTTATAAAACTGCAAAATTTAGCACAATTTTTTTTTTACATTAACATGACTTTCGTTCGGGGATGCATTTGAAACGCGAGTAATTTACACGAGTAAATATACTATGACTTTCCCAACGCCGCCCTGACGTACCAAAGTTAGTTCCGAACGTGGGCTGTGTGCTTTGAGCTTTCGACTCAAGTGGAAAATATGAAACGAAAGGAAAGTTTGTAATTAGCTTGAGGCGACTTGAGTGTGTTTGTACATTCGCGACTTTATCTTCGGTTAAGCGGTAAATATTAAAGTCGTTTAACTTGTACATCGAATAGATTTAACCATCTCAGTTATAAAATTCGCCTACGGCGGCGTCTTCCTGTGTTTCAACGAAATTGCGTTAGGTGTATTAAGTTTAACTTTTGTATAGTATAATAACTTATATATGGTTTAATTTTTTAATTATTTAGTTATAAAGAACGAGGATAAATATTAACTAAAGCTGGATAGTATGTTGCATGATCTTCGAGGTCAGTCTAATCATAGTTGTTAATCCACTATCTTATTGTTTGTGCCCTTTAAAACTGTATTCCTTAATTGTTAACTTTAACTTACACTAAAGTCAGTTAAATATTAACGAGTGTAATATTGGATCTTCTATAGTAATTAGTCTTTAATTATATGAGCTTTAAACGTTTATGTAAGCATTCTTATAAAGAGCGTTGTACCTTACTTGCTAATAGTATTTAAATATAACTTCAATGTTCACCTAGTTATAAGTGATACGCTTGCCAAGAAAAATGTAGCGCTAGTTATAATATTGGAGGATATTTGAGATATAGAATGTTGTTTTGTTACTGTAGTAATTTTAATAGTAATAACGCCCTTCAAACTGGAACACAACGTTTGTTATTAAATAGTAGAAAATAGTTGTTGATATTCAGCAACGGAAGCTTACCACCGCACTTTCACCCTTTAAATTAAATAAAAAAGGATCCGATATGAAACTGAGGACTTCAGATTTCCGTGGTAAACATTCAGCTGATGCGTCACGGAGGCGGTTAAATATTACAGATGAAATGGGTAAGCAGTAATAAAAGGATGACCAGTGGGGACCGCAGTTGCGATGGCACTTGCTCGTATGTTAAATTAACGTTAAATATTCGGTGCGTTTCGTTCGCCGCACATGTTGGCGGCATTGAGGTTGAGGCGAGCCGCATTACTCAACGCCTGTACGTTGCTGCAGCATCACATTTAATGCCCAACACATAGATGATTTCATTCACAGGATAAAACAGGTGGAAATAGTCCTCGTCGACGGTCTCTACGTTTAAAGCGTATTATCAAAAATTTCACAGGAGAAAAAAATAATTGCAAATATATTTTTTTAGGTTATTTAATTAGTTTTACGAAAGTTATAATTTTCTTCGTTGTCGGCACTCTTAATAGAGTGTTCGTGGTGTTGGTGGCAAGTATTACTACGCGCCGGCAACTCTTCTCTGATGGCTGCTTTCCTCGTGCATTCATGTAGTGATAAAGATGATGACCGTACGCTGCCGCTTTTATCTGGTCAGTACAACTGTCCTGTACAAAAATTATAATATAATAGTATTAACTCGATATAATCGGTATTGAGACAGAAATTATGGTGATCGAATATAGTGCTAGAACATTCGAGAAAAATAAAGAGAGCAACGCGCCGGGAGTCAGATGTCCGGCGAAGAGTTTATAATGAACACTAGGACATTGGTAACAATTAAATAGTACTGCATCAGAAAAATGAGTTCCCTGGAAATTTTTACAATAGTAGGTAGATGAAGATGACCATATCTATAGGTGTTCAACGATCGGGCGACTGATGTGATTAAACTGGTTGTGGGTCTCTGTTGCCGGAGACCGTCTAGGTAGGAAGTGCCTTATCTCGTATTGCAGCCGCCAAACAGTGTCTTGTCAATGTTACCGTGTTCCGGTTTAAAGGGTGCTGTAGCTAGTATTACACTACTGTAGTAACGAGACTACATCTTACTTTTCAGGCGATTAATACAATGTACGACTTGGCCGGTGATGTCTTCATCTTGGTATTTCAGAGAACCAAATCAGATAATCAATCAGTAATAATATGTTTTTTTTTAAAATTAAACGATGAAAGGAACGGGACACTCAGCTGATGGTAAATGATACTCCTATCGACACAACGTAGCGCTAGTTAGGATGGTATACACAGCATCACATTGCGCTCGTTGCCTTGATGTCTCGTTGCCCCAGTAACTTCACTAGCTACAACTTTATTCAATACGGTACACAGTAAAGTTTGCACACCACTGTTTGGTGGCAGAAATATGCGCTGCCGTGGTACCTATATAGACGGTCTCCGGCAACAGAAACCTACCATCAAGTATAGTAAGTAAGGTGTGCCGGTATTGGAGTGTTTCGGCTGGCAATGTATGAGAATCAGAGTAAGTATTCTAAGCAAGCAAACTTCAACAGACATCCATATTTTTACTTATCACCACGTAAAATTAGAGATAACTATCAGCGCATGTTTATAACAAAAAAAATATTTTTATCTTTCAGCATATTTTTTTCTTATAATTACAGAAAGATGGAATGATCTAGATATGATCTTTTCAAGATCTTCACTGTTAAGTAACTGATATTTGCTTAAAAGTAGTAGTGAAGTATTTATTGTGTAATATAATTAATGTCACCTAGTAGGCCTCCTATAAAAAATATTCCGTCTAACAACTGGGGAATGAATGGAAGGCTGAAAACCAGCGCTGATCGGACTTAGCTGTTCCGGTCAGCATTACCTGAGCTGTCTGCATTTGCCTAAGCAATAGTCCATTAATAAAAACTTATATATAATATTATAGTAATGTAAGGAAATAAATAAGTTTTCAGTAATTATAATACAAAAGTTATTTTTTAAATATTCGTACGTCAATTATAATGAAAGAGTGTAATAATATGAAAAGTAAAAGAAAAGGAACCTCTTTAGTGGGAACGCGAAGTGAGCGCGAGGAAACGTAATTAAATGGCACGTCTCAGAGGAAATCGACGTCAGCTCAGGAATTTGAAGGAATAAGGCGAGAGAAAAAAAAACCGTTATTACTTTCACGTTTTATTGACGCTCAAATTGAATCAAATAAGATCTTAAGAGATAATTTGTTCAGATTTGACCTGCTTCAGTTAATTTATTTGATAGATAAATGGTCGTGATTATTTCGTCTCCTCCTGTTGATGTACTAGATCTATGTATTTTGCTGATGTTTTAAAAATGTAGTACTATTGATATACCTTTTTCTAAATTTACTATAGATCTTTTATCTCGTCCTCTTTCTTCCTGTTATCACTAAAATATAAGCTAATACTAATTTGAAGTATATCAAGCAATTAAACAATTTAGGACTGTAAGGGGACCCACGCCAACCTCACCTGCTCGTGGTGCACCCTGCTAAACAACAAACGAGGCTGTAGCTCCCACCAGTCCCCATTGGGCTAGCGTGGTGGGACATGTCCCAAATCCTGCCATATGAACCCTTACAGACGACGAGCCGTCATGCTCGATGGTGCCGGAGGCCACGCTGACTGCAGCGCAGAACCGATCGATATGGAGATTTTTCAAAGAGGCCTACGTCCAGCTATGGACGTCTATCGGCTGATAAAGATGATGACAAAGTAATTATACGCCAGTCCAATGAAGTCTAATTCATTCACCAGACCTGTTCATAAAGATTGAAAATTAGACCAGGTTACTGGTATAACTTCAATCTTGAGCACAAACAACATCAGAACAAAATTTCGCTACCATCGATTTCCAAGCTGATAACACAGGAATACATTTCTCTGATATTCATCTGTAAAGCAGAATCCAGGTTGTTTCTGCTCGACCGTGTTCAAACAAAGTATGGAGCTCCGACTTTTGTCCGCCTCAAAGAGTTATTGTGAACAACCTGTACATATCAAAGAATCTTGAAAACATGTCAAAGCATTGTTTGTTTTTTTTTTTTTTTAGTAATTTTTTAAGCAATAGTAAAAAGCAACTATCATAAACAAGTTCTATCTAAATGACATCTTTTTGAGAGCGGGTGTTTGAAGATATTAGATATAGAGAATGAGTATATATCTATGTTTGCAAATATCCGCTTGAGGTAGGAGGAGGTGCGGTCGTGGTGCATCTGTAGAAGCTCTTCACCACGGGATACTTATGGCTGTAAATCTTCTGTGGAGCTGTCTTTAGACGAGGATACATTTCTAATAGCGTTGGTTTTTTTAAAAAATCTTCATTATGAAAGTTAAATAATACTCATCTTAATGTTATCATCATCAGCTTATAGATGTCCACTTCTGGACATAAGCCTCCTCCAAAGATCCTCAATTCGATCGGATGGGGATTTTTATGGAGGGATTTAGCCTATTTCCCACCACACTGGCCCAATGCGGGTTAATGGGAGCCAGATTCTCGTTTGGTGATTAGCAGGGTGAACCCGAGCAGCGGAGGTTGGTTTAGGTCCCGTGAATTGTTGTGCGGGACCCCTTACACCCCCTTAATATTATAAGAAATTTTCTTTAGGTAGGAGAAGAAATAATTCTTGTTGATTACAAAAACTGCGCTGCATTTTGATAAAACGGCTCATTCGTTGCACAAGCGCTGTACATTAATCCGCGTCGGCGGGTTCGCGTGAGCTTCCTTCCGGTCACCACTACACGAAATAAATCTTCTTTTTTCTTGTATCCTTTTTAAAAATATAATGCTATTAGACGAACAGGATATTCACCTGCTGTTAAGTAATTAGTTTAGTTCTCCCATTAGAGAGACGATATTGATTAAAATAAATAAACTATATTCAGGGACAGAGTCAATCGCTAGGCTAAGTTTGGCAAAAGTAGCAGATAGTTGCTTTTGGTGATAGCTACGTTTCGCTACAGACATTATACTACACTACGCTCGTCATAAGCGTACTGTTGGGAGGTCTCCCACAAGGTGGACCGACGTCCTGGTGAGAATCGCGGGAACCTACTGGATGCGAGCAACGCAGAAGCGAGCGATGTGGAGATTTTTGGAGGTGGTCTATGTCCAGCAGTGGACGTCTATCAGCTGATGAAGCTGATGAAGATGATTCTGATGATGATGATGACGCCGGTCATTTTATATGGAATGACAAGTTTCATTAGTCTAGTGAATTGGAAAGCTTATGTCACTTCCGTATCGATCTATCCTACCGTCAAGAGAAGCCATGAGCCAGTCTCGCTTTCTACTCTTTTTATGCCGATCAGGAAATCTGCATCTCTTTCTAAGTTCTCCAAGTTGCTTCTTCTTCTTTTTGTTAATAGAAAGATACGTCTGCGAAGTGTAGCAACTATCTCCGAAGCAACTATCTAGGACAGCGATAGAGAGGTAGGCAGATGAATCAATATCGGATACAAAATTTTGTAAATATACGGCTATACGAATTTCGCTTGCAACATCCCCAACCCCCACCAGGGAACGGACAAACCGCAATAAATATTTATACAGCAGTAAATTGTTGCATTTCGGAATAGGCAAAAGCCATTCGCTACGATTCCACAGCGAATAAACTAAATGACGCGACGAACAGCGGCGCATAAGCGATAATGCGAGTTTATGGCGCCGAACGCACGCGACCAGCCCTGGACTAACGTGCTGCAGAATGGAAACCTATATAACAGCTTGGCAGAACTAACACTTGTACTAGTGGTAGACATTATAAAGGGTGCTGTAGCGAGACCTAACATCTTGTGTCAGGCGATGAGCACAACGTGAGGCTGTGTCATCATCAGCCGATAAACGCTCACAGCTGGAACTACGCTTCTCCAACATGCAATCAGTTTGGTCTCCGCTAACGCCGGTCATAGGCTGTCGTATGTAGGGGTTCAAATTGGGGGCTTTGGGTCATTTCCAACAGCGCTGGCCTAATGCGGGTTGGTGTGAGCCAGAGCCTCATTTGCTGATTAGCAGGGCGCACCACGAGCAGGTGAGGTTGGCTTGGGTCCCGTGAGTTATTGTGTGAGAGGCCTTACACCACTGTGGTGTGATGCTGTGTATATAACCCTAACCTTTTTTTTTAAATAAATTAAAAAAATATATTTTCAGCTTCACACCGTAATAGAGTGAAATGATGATAGATAATATCCATACATTTATTCTCGTCGGCAGAAATAAAACGTAGGGTTGTACTAAGACGTTCTTCGCTTGAGTCACATTATATGGTCACTTACCATGTAATAAACCGCTCGTTTGATTTTTTTTTAATTCGACAACCGACTAGTACCTCGTTGTGTAACCTATGTTTCGTTTTACAAGCCTGGTTCAAGTCGTGGGCAAGGTTCACGTGATCCGCTCGTATTTGATAGTTATCATAAACCGTGAAATGGCTTTTCTGCTTACTTTACGACGCGCAGTTAAGCTCGCTAACTGTAATTATAATATCTATATCAAGTAATTCATGGAAAATATCAAAATTAACGCGAATTATAGTTTTAAGTATATTTTATAAATTTCATTGATTTTCATTTAAAAAAGAAAAAAAAAACAATTGCTGTGAGAAATACTTCAAATCATATGTATATTAAATTTGTTAAAAGAACGTCTAAATGTTCTTATGTCTTTACTGGTGGTAGACTTCTGTTGACTGGGACCTTCTACCGGTACCACAGCAGAGCCTACTGCACCCGATAAAGAGTAGTATGCAAACATTACTGTGTTACAGACAACATTTAACCTCGACATGGTAAATGAAGTGGAGTATGATACTAAGCCTGCCATAATAACGTAGCGTTAATTAGGATCACATATTGAATCTGTAAGGGGTCTCGCACTCCAACTCACTGGACCCAAACCAACCTCACCTGCTCGTGGTGCATCCTGTTAATCAACAGATGAGGCTTTGGCGCCCAACAACACGCATTGGGCCAGCATGGTGGGAAATGTTCCAAACCCTCTCAAATGAAGATTTTTGGGTGAGGCCTACGTCCAGCAGTAGACGTCCATCGGCTGATGATGATGATGACACTGAACTATATAGGCCTGTCGCTTTCATATTAAATTTCTTTAATCCAGTTATTTGACATCATCAAGGCGGTCGGAAGTGGGTGGATGCGAGACGTTGATAATGATGAATCCAGTAATTTCACCACCAACAATACCCTTCAAACCGGAACTTGGAAATGTTTAGTGGCAGCCGACTCCTACCACCAGTGTAATATTATAATTATATTAAATAATTAGGAGATTTATATAGATTTAATTGATGCTACTTACTGTTCGGAAGATGGAGTGGTGATGCTACTAATCTTGAACTTAGCCGTGACGTTACCACCACGTGACGTATGGCCTTAAATTAGCGCAATAGAACATGTTCCCAGTAACAGTGGTCGCCATTAATCGTGGACCACGGCCGTGTAAACTTGCGGTACTTAGGTGATATGTCTTAAACTATATACTATTACTTAATATTTTCTAACTATGGTAATGAATGGATTTTATACGCCATGTTTATTATTAATAATCAATTAGGATAATTATTTAAATTTTATAGATATATAAGAGTATCTTGTAATGTAACTTACATAATCGCTTTCACTTATTTCTTATATATACGTAATTTTGTTCAGGGAGAGGATATGCGTTAGCTTATAGTGCTAGATAAAGTATAATAAATAAGGCTGTACACGAGTAAATGTCACTGACTATATAACTTAGATCGATGTGGAGATCATTGGGAGAGGCCTATGTCCAGCAGTGGACGTCTATCAGCTGATGGTGATTTAACTTCAGCTGCTTATATTTTATTTTCATATAAATATAATCTTAAGATCGTGGTGATGCGTAAACCAAAAAGCTCTGCTTTTCTTACTATCATTATAATCTAATATAATCTAATCATAATAAAATCGGACATATTTAATTTTTTTTTATTGTACGGAGCGATGTAATGACTTTAAGTTGATGGTTATGAGAGATATAGTCCGCTGTACTATGCTCATACCTGATTGAAGACTTTGAGGCTAGTTGTTTACCGCACCAGTAGCCGTAACCGCAACGCTTTTCAAACCGGAATTCAGTAATATTTGCACAGAACTGTATTCCCGTGTTCGCTTTCCACCACTTCTTAACATCGGCTTCCCCAAAGGACTCTAAACGATTCTTTGTGATCTTCATCAGGTCGCATGTTGGCCAGTGAGACGACCGTTTAAATCATATTAAAATGTGACTAAGTTTAATCTACTATAAGAAAATGTAATAAATGTATGTATGATTTTAAAAAGCGATATACTAATTATGTAAATTTGTATCCGCTTCCGGAATATATCATAAACAATAAGGGTAATATGAAAAAGTATCAAAATCGAGTCCTACATCTGGGAGCTGGGACGTGTGTTCAACTGAATATGAATTTATCATAATGAAGGGTATTGAGCGGAGGCTGCGTAAAAGGATCGCGCTTGTTGTTTTCGTGTTATCTGTCACATTTTAGCATACACATTTAACTTATCTATTGTCACCTTAATTTTAACTAAAGTATTTGGATTTTTTTTTTATTTATTTCCTCGTGTCACGCGAGTGCTACGGCTGACACTCGTTACACAGCCATTAGTGTCTATTACAAAAAGCTCTTCACGTGAGCGCTGTAAGCTCTGTGTAATTATATTTCTTTGTGAGCTTCCTGTCGCGAGCAATTACCGACCTGTTCCTGTCTATTTTGTATTAAATTATTACTTCGAGCATAATTAAAACCGTCATTCAGCCTTTTAGGAAGCCTGAATGTTATTCCAACTTTCAATTTGTTCTTTGGTAAATTTCGTTTTCATTAAATACCATCAGAATAAAAACAATTAATAACAATACAAAGTTATAGCAGAAGGTTGAAATTTTTTTTTTTGGTTTAAATTAAACATTATGTATATTGAAGTTTATCTCCAATGATCGAGTCCTTGAAAGAGCTAACTGCAACCGTACGCTTATAACAACCATCATGCAAAAAAGGTTGCATTTTTCGAACACCTTCGAAGAGGATCCGTTTATGAGTTCCCAAGGTTGATCCTGGAGGGCAGAATTCATGGAACACGTGCACCTGGTAGACAGCGGAAGAAATGGTTTGACGATATAAAGGAGTAGGCCGGCTTTTAAATACCATCAGTCAAAAAGATTAGCAAAGGATCGAGTTGGTTGTCTCAATCTGATGGCCAAACTTCAGTTTGAAGAGAGCACCTAATGATGATGATATTAAACAAAATCTTAATATATTTTAAACTATGTTTAGTTAAGTAAACAAAACATAAATATTTAAACAGTTAAGTCTTTATATTAAGTAAATAATTAAACCGTAATGTTTCATGCGAAACGACAAACTCTATATATATATATATATATATATCTAACATGAAATGGAATTTTATACAGTTAAGTGACGAGACGGTTAGGATATTATACACTGCACAACATTGCGCTCGTCGTATGAGAGGTAAGATGTGCCGCATTTCACTAGCTACAACGCCCTTCAAACCGGAATACAGTGATGTTTATACACTACTGTTCGGCAGCAGAAATAGGTGCTGCAGTTGTACCCTAGACGGTCTCGAGCTGTACAGACCTAACACTAGTAAATTATACTTTACTTTTTACCACCTGTAACAACTGTACTGTATGCAGTTAAATTAAAAGTACTTCCTTTTTATCTGCGGTTTACCCCTAGTTAATAAAATAATACAACATTAGCATATTTCATATAAGAAATACGCAGCCTTTCATGATTTGTTCCTCTCATATAAAAAGTAAATAACGACCTATCGATTACGCATGCGCAATAGATATAGTATAATCTTATTTTATTTGAAAATGATGAAGAGAAAGACCTTGAGGAAGTTTTTATTGGATCACGATTGGGTCAAGGATTTATGGCTTCATCATAATGTTTCTACGATTGAATACGATGAGAAAGATTTAAATAATTAGTGTATAAATATTATTAGTATTGGAAAATCATTAAAATTATCATCGTATGTGATGAAGCTTAATTAATCAGGCGAACCTATAAATCAAATCATTTGTAGATATTTTTTTTATATATTATAATTTTTTTTTAATCCGACAAATCTATGGATCACCTGATGGTAACTGATTCGCCTATTATAACATTGTAGCGCTAGTTAGGATATACACAGCATCACACTGTGCTCGTCACATTGACGTATAAGGTGGGAAGTCCTTACCAGAACACAGTAATCTTTGAACACTACTTGTTTAGCGGCAGAAATAGGAGCTGCGGTTGTATCATCAGTCTAACTGGTGTTATTGATGTTTCATCATCGTCATGAATCTCAACGATCAGAAATTTAGCGGTCCGGTTGAAAAAAAAAATCTGTTCATGATCATCAACTACTATTTTCATCTCGGTACTTAACCTCCTTTGTATAGTAGGACCAATAAATTTTGGTCTTATCAGTTTAACCTTCTAATATTAAGATGTCGCTACATCTGTACCAAATATCTTTACTTCAGGAATCGAAATAATCTTGTAGTTATTAAATAATATTGCAGCATTATCAAAATTATTGGTGACGATTATTTTAGGGTTTATAATGCTTCTTACTTTTCCTGCAGGATCATCATTATCCACTACTGGACATATTTCTGCAGGATATTTAAATTGAATAGTTTTCAAGTCAAAAGGAGGATTTAGATTCAAGGTCACAACCTCGCATTAATGTTTATCATCATGTAGTTAAGGGTAACGTGACTCATCTTAATGTTGTAATTTTATTTAATTTGACTATTTTACCTTCGAATTTTGATGCTTATGTTCCTTGGTATCTACTTTAGAAAACTTCAATCTGTCGTCTTTAAAGTTATATCTTCCATTTCCGTCAACGGATCAAATGACTTAATACCTCATGATGAACTGTGAGGTAACAATATCAAATTCTGTCGTAATTAAATTGAAAGTAACAAAACTTCGACCGCGTCTACTTTGATTACACTTTGTAAAAACTTTCACAATAATTTCGATCATTTGTTGAGAAGCCCGCCAAATTGACAAACTTCCTTCAGTTTATACATATTTATAATTCAAACAAATCTCAATTTTCATCTCGTTATTAATTTTCCTTATCAACGTTCCGTATGAAATGATTGTAAGAAAAGTTAACGAGTTATATTTGCTTAATGATTACAAGCGTGAAAATACTATAATAAAGTGATGAAAGATTCGTCATCATTATTAGTCGATAGACGTCCACTGCTGGACATAATAGGCCTCCCTCAAAGATTTCCATATCATCATTACTAGACTTAAGTGGCAGAGGGCAGGACACATTGCTCGATGGACTGACGGCGGTGGGGCAGAAAGGTCTTCGAGTGGCGCCTGTGTACCGGTGGACGTAGTGATGAGAGGCCTGCTTCAAGGTGGACCAAAGATCTGGTGAGAATCGCGGGAACCCACTGGATGCGAGCAACGCGGGACCGATCGATGTGGAGATGAAAGATTACCTTACTGTTATTTATGCGAAAGAAATGATTTGACGACATAAAGGAGTAGACCGGATTAAAAAACTATAGTTAAAAAGAATAGCTGAAGATCTAATTGGTTTTCTCAATCTGATCGCCAAATTTCAATTTCAAGAGGGCACCTAATGATGATGATGATCATTATTAAATGATGGGTCTGTAAAAGTTATTGATAATTATTATTTTTTTTATTTATTAATTAAAAAAAAACTAAAACATTACAGAACACAGTATATTTATATATTGCTAACTGCAGTAGTTAATTGAAAGAAAGACCCACATCCAGACGTACATACAAAATTAATTTTCCTAAGCACCTTCCTAAGCACTACTGGACTTGTATATGCATGCTTACGTACGCACTTTTGTATCTGCTTGTGTTGTATGTGTATGTATGTGTGTGTATGTTTGTGGAATGGGTTACAGTGTACTGGTAAAAGTTTTATTATAAGTTACTACATTAAGGAAATAATTATGTAAATAGAATTATAAGTTGCTATATCTCAGAAAACTTTCTGCCGCGCCGTATGATAGAGTGATAAACTGATATTAGAGGGTCATTTTTACTTTTTATGTCATAGGATATATCATCATGGTCATCAGCAACAGCTGGTAGACGTCCACTGCTGGATTTGGCCTCTTCCAAAGATTTCAACGTCGATGGGTCCCGGTTTATAGGATATATATTTTTTGTTTATATTCCTCTATAATCTAGGGCTCATGTTTATAAAAGAGTTGTTCTTCTTCTTAAAGTACCTCCAGTGGAGTTCGGCCGTGGCCTGCCGTGGCCCGCCTGCCAAGTGTAGTGATTATTGGCTAAACCCTTGTATGTTGTATAAAACCTAATCACAGCTTCCAGTGCCTGGCAGCTCCGCAATTTCTGGCTCTGGCAGTGATTATGGCAATGGCGGGGCAGGGGGTGTTTAAAATCTCACGAGTAGATTCCGCTGCGAACCCCGACGACTGGACCTGGCAACGTACAATAAACGCACCTTGAGGACCGACGAAAAGATTTTTGAGCTGGAAGAGGGAGTGAACAACCTGCATTGGGATATTATGGGGTTTGTCAGATATTCGACGAGAAGAGGAGGACAGGACAATCCTTGAATCCGGCAACTTGTTCTACTACCAGGAGGACGTTCAATAGCCCCAGGGAAGGGTTGGGTTCATTATCCGTAAACCTATCGTTCACAGCATTGTAAAAGTCGAAAGTGTCTCGAGTAGGGTAGCGTACCTTATATTTGAAATCACCAATAGGTGTTCGCTGATGGTCATACAGGTTTACACACCAACATCGCCCCATCTAGACCAGGATCAACAAGATGAAAATCGAGAGCGATCACCGCATGGTAATAGGCACATTAAACCTTAATATCAAGATGGAAAGAGAGAGACTGACGGAGTCCACGTTCCGACCTACTCATGTTTATATCCAAAACCCCGGGAACTTCCAACTACAACAGCACACCCATTTTGCATGCCTCATGATGATGATGATGATGATGATGACGTCATAGCTAGAGTAATTACTGGGGTAATGCGACTAAACATCTTATGTCTCAAGGCGACGGGCGCATTGTGGTAATCTGTATGACATTATCAGTAGCGCTACGTTACTATGGGCAGCGTATCATTTACAATCAGCTGAACTTCCGGTTCCTCTCATGTGTACACACAAATATATGATATAGTTGTATGTGTATGTACGATGTTTTCCTGGTAAATGCAGTAAGCCCAGTTGCTTCTGATTTTTTTTAACTCAATTAAGCGACGGGATAAGCAGAATGTTGACCTCACGGCAAGTAATACTCCTGCGCCAATAACAACGTGGCGCTAGTTAGGATGATACTGCACCATTTTTTGCTCTTCCCCTGAGGCATAAGACGTTGAGTCGCGTTACCCCAGTAATTACACCAACTATAGCACCCTTCGAACCGGGACACGGTGATGTTTTCACGCTACTGTTTGACTGCAGAGATAGGCGCTACTGTGGAATTTACTCAGACGGTCTCCGGCAAAAGAGTCTACCATAATATTTTTTTTTAAATAGTTAACACAATATTTTATAAATAAATAAATAAATGCGAATATTTTGTAAGAATTTTTTTTTATATTTTTTTTAAATAAATTTTGAAGGTGCTTCCTAAGAACATAGAGTAATTTTTTTTTCTATTCTTTTATATATAAACTGTAGCGTGAACACGGCGAGCTTGTAGCGTGCTTCGCAGACATTAATCGAGTCTGCTGCGTACACTTGACACTCGCGAGCAACTATTTAATCTCGCCCTGAACTTCCAAGGATATAGAAGAGATGAGGAGCGTTAGCTGTAAATGAACAAGTGAAATTGCATCTCTGCGCTGCTGTCTTCAATAAAACGCTTTGAAGTGAATTAGGCAAATTTAACGAAAGCTTTTGTATACAAATAAATAGAGAGAGAGTTATTTAATGCAGTCAAATACATCCGTCATCATCAGCCGACAGATGTCCACAGCTGAACTTAAGCCTCCCCTAAAGATTTTCACATCGATCGGGTTGAGATTCTTATAGTGGGGTTTGGGTCATTTCCTAACACGCTGGCCCAATCCCGGTTGGTGGGCCTCGAGCCTCGTTTGTTGATTAGCAGGGTGCACCGCGAGCGGATGAGGTTGGCTTGGATCCTGTGAGTTGTTGTGCGAGAAAGCTTACACCCCAAACACATTGATGGATATTAATAATATTAAAATAATCAATTACTTTACAAGGTCTAGGTCTCTAATGTCAGAGATTGTTTAGGTTAGTATCACCGTAGAAATAAATACGACAGAATTCCCAAAACTTTAAAAAAAACTGTATCTTTGAAAAAAAAAACCATGATTGTATGATTTTTCGAAGTCTATAAAATATATGTTTATAGTCGTCTAATAGAATTTAAAACCCTGCATTTGAATAAAATATGATTTTAATTATACAACACCATTTCATAAGTTTGATAGTATGATAAGGGTTGTAAGGGGTTACGTACAAAACTTACAGAATCCAAGCCAATCTCATCTGTTCATGGTGAAACTCGGTTAATCAACAAACAAGGCTCTGGCTCCCACCAACCCGTATTGGGTTAGTGTGGTGGGAAATGGCCCAAATTCACCCTTATCAATCCCTAATAACGAAGGTCGCAGGAAGCCGCTGGATGCGGGTAGTGCAAAAACGATCGATGTGGAGATCTTTTGAGAGACTTAAGTTCAGTAGTCTTTCGGCCGATGATGATGATAAGATAGGATGTAAGATTTCAGAGATTCAATTCCATACATATTTTTTTCCTTTTATTCGACGAGAGGTCTAGAGGAGCGAGACGTTCACTTATTAATAAGTGACGTGTAGGTACCTCATAGAAGGTATAGCTATAGCTATGACGTGGTGACATCTGTCAGCTCAGTCTCCGTGACTAAGGCTGATGCGAAGCGGTCCAAACGTCGGGATAATAAAATGAACGCTATAAAAACCAGTTGAATTTAGTTTAATTACATAATAAAGTAAATGTAAGTAACCATTAAGTTTTTCTTTTCCGTTTATAAGCGATAACAAAACGTAATTCACTCGCAAAATTATCCAATCATCAAGGTCCGCTGACCTGAAGAGCCAGTAATCCGAGGACAAACCACACCTCCGACAAAAGTGGGATTACCGACTGAACTATCAATGGACGGGAAAACGTCGAAAGAAGATAATGGAAACGGAAGCACAACAAAATTGTTTATTCTTAATTTCCTTCTTAATCCGGAGACTAACCTAAGTGATGAGATGAGCTAGACGTTCACCGGGTGGTAAGTGATACGCCTTCCCATAAACTCGTGGTGCAAGTAAACACTATGTACACTGCAATACTTGACTTGAGACATAAAATATTAGATCTCATTACTTCAGTAATTTGACTAACTATAGCGTCCTTCAAACCTGAATATGGTAATGGTCGCACAGTACTGTTGGCGGCGGAAATATATCGGAGCTTCTTTGGTACCTAGACAGTCTCCGACAACAGAGACCCATCAGTGAAGTGTTAGTGGTAGGCAATCAATATTCTTTAGAAGCTGGTGAAGTCACTGATGTAACAACAGTTTTCTCTTGTATCGACTGGCGCTGCATGATGCTGTGTGAACATCTTAAATAGCACCAAGTTCTTAAGATCAGGAATGTCAACTATCATGAAATGGATGCTTTTATGGTCTTGTATCGTTCTTCTATTTATATCCATCTAAGTTTTACTAATAAATGTCCCCAAAATAGTAAAGTAAAAAAAAAAAATATAACAAATACGCTGAATATGAAAATGAGTCGCAAACACCCTGTAGATTATACGGCATGTTCATTTATTATATTTTTATCAATACTGTGTTAAAACTTGACTTCAAGCTCACTTAGTGGTGAGTAAGAAATTAGAGAGTTGACGGTGGAACAGGACCTAGTGTGATGATAGCCGGGAAACCATAGTGTTACTACGGGAGATTGACAGTAAAAGGGTGGTGGGTAGATTGGTGGGTTTGAAATAATACTACGAAACCATCTCTACGAGATATCGCCCAGGATTTGAAGCAGACTTCCGCTACATGTAAACACGCTCAGCTGTAGCGCTGCTGATGTAGTTATGTAAAAATAATTCTCAAGTATAAAGTAGCGACCTTCCTAAAACTAAGAGGCTGTAAAGTAAATAACGGACGCCTCGGCCGTATTGCAATCTCTTGATTAACTTGCACAGATTTTAATCAGGCCCTCCTCCTCTTCCTCCCTCTCGTAACACCCTCTGCTAATGACAACATCGCAGCTCCATTATTCGTACCACCCCTTTAGTCACTCTTAAGAAATGAAAAATAGCACTCGTTATACGTTTCGTTTACTTCCGAATAATGTCACATAAATTTTAAGAAATATGTCTTGGGGATCTTGAGTTATCCAATTCTTCTGGATGTGTAGTATTAAGACAACCTCACCTGTTCCTTGTTTATCCTGTTAATCAACAAACGAGGCTCTGGCTCCGACCAACCCACATTGGGCCAGTGTGATAAGAAATAGCCCCAACCCGACCTATATGAACCCTTACCAGGTCCATGTGGAAATTTTCGGGTTAGGCCTATGTCCAGCTGTGGACGTCACGTTAATGATGCGTTTGATAATGATGATGATGAAATCTAAAATCTTTAGTCATCACATCATGATCATCACAAAAACAGAGGACTGTTCTCTATAGACAACCCGAATAAAGTCAAGTAAACTGAACCGAAAGAATTAAGTTATTCGCGTTACCCCTTCGGCCTTTGGGGTGGGATCAAACTTACATATACTTTTTTATTAATTTTGGAATACGAATTTTATATATTGGAAGAATATTTTTTGGAACATATTTTTTATTCGACATTCAGTCCAGACGAGCCGGACGTCGACCTGGTGTAGATAAACGTGAAGAGCTAGTACTTATAGTTGGTCAATCACATGATTTCTTATCGCAGTAATTAAAAGGATCTTTGCTTGTGTTCACACTAACAAAAGTTATAGTTTAGACTACTAGTACAATGTAACATACGAAATAGAAATAAATAAGCAGAAAGAGAAGTGATCTCCAACAGTAATACTGGTGCAGAGCGCGGCGTCATCTCGAGGGGAATCCGCGACACGAAACTAAAGTTTTATTGTCATCATTTGCGAACTGTAAACTATTGTTTGAATAAACAAAATGCAAAAAAACAACGTATGAGTCAAATGTAGAATAGAATAGAATATTTGTATACGTATGTATATAAATATTATAGTATATATATACTTAAATATGGTTCTTGCTAGAAAAACGTATAAATGATTTGCTTAATCATTACAACCGACAAAATCAGAATAAGGTTCTTGTAGGAAGTATCTTCATGTTAAACAGTTTGAACATTGCTTTCAACCGATTTCATCATCATCCTCATCAGCCGATAGACGTCAACTGCTGGACATAGACCTCCCCCAAAGATCGCCGCGGCGATCAGTCCCAGGTGGGCAACCTTCCGGAAGTTACGCATCATCTTTTCGTCTCAGATACCCCAATGTCTGGAGACAAGTCTTCAACTCGCGTGCATTGTCAGTGTTGCCATACGGATCTGTGACGTGGCCCCTCACTATCGGCCTTATAAAAATGCTCAATGTCACCCAAAGGGCAATGGAAAGAGCTATGCTTGGAGTTTCTCTGCGCGATCGAATCAGAAATGTGGAGATCCGCAGAAGAACTAAGGTCACCGACATAGCCCAAAAGATTGCTAGACTTAAGTGGCTGTAGGCAAGGCACATTGCTCGAAGGGCCGACGGCCGATGGGGTAGTAAGGCCCTTGAGTGGCGCCCGCGTACCGGTAGATGTAGCGTTGGGAGGCCTCCCACTGGGTGGACCGACGATCTGGTGAGAATCGCGGGAACCCACTGGACGCGAGCAACGCGGGACCGATTTAAAAGAAAATAGTTAAAAGAAATTGCTTTAATATAAAAAAATTACTATGGTAATAATTCTGATAATAAAGAGATTATTTTGATTTTAGATAGATATTATTCGAGCATGTCTCTCCATTATGTTGGTATATGATATTCAGATGGCGATTACGCAGGAAATGGTGAAGCGTGTTCGCCACGAATACAGTGGCTTTCATGAACTGAAGATATTTACCTACTTCCCTGGCGCAGCGACCTAAAGTGAGTCTTGACTTCCGATACAAGAGAGTGCCAGCGTTAACTCTCTCGCACCGCCTCTGCCCGTCCACTGCATGAAGCATCTACTCGTACAACTACATTTTACGAGCAACTACCTGTTGCTCAACGGAGGTAGTATAGTACAATGCAAACCGTGACATGGTTATGTTTGAATGATATCTCAACTGATGGAAGTGCACTGCTATTTTTTTTGTATTTTTTTGTATTATCAAAACACGGTGATGATCTGTTAGATTCAGTAGTTTCCTACTTTTGAGGTAAATTGCCCCTAAGAGATCCCGCATAACAACTCACGAGACAAGCCAACCTCACCTGCTCGTGTTGCACCCTGCTAATCAACAAACGAGGCTCTGGCTGTCACCAGCTCGCATTGGGTTAGCCTTGCAGGAAATAAACCAAATTCCCTATTTGCTTACCTAGTGGAGTAGTACTGTGCTTTCAATTCCCAAAGTCTATTCGTTCTTTGGTTTGTGCCCAGCCCATTGCCATTTGAATAAGCCTGGTTGTTCTCTCCCAATGTACTTACATTTTGATTTGTATGAGCTTGTATTGCTACAAATACGTATCTATCCAAAGTAATGTGATACAGCGAACAATTAACCGTACACTTTTTAACGGGCACCGAGCGCGAGGTTTAATAAAAGATGGAAACTGATGCTGTGTTTGTATCGCGAGCGCAGATTAGAGGCTTTTGAGTACCTAACTTAAGTGTTGACGTTTAAGTTAGCCTTTTTATTACTGCGGTTAATACACGCCGCGCTAGATGCGGCGGTGAAATATCTAACGCATTTCGTTAAGTTTATCATCATCGTTTCAAGCGATGGACATCCACTGCTGAAATCTTGTAACTGCTCTTGTAATATGTTCCACATAACACGGTCTTGCGATCTTTGAGTCCAGTGGCTCCCAGCGATTTCCTTTCCTCTATCCACGTAGTGACAGGTCTGCCAATCCTGCGCTTTCCGGTGCGGCGTCGCACATTCCAGCATTTTAAGACCCCAACGTCATTGGGTTCATAACATCAAATAAATTTAACGGCCTTGAAGGAACAGGAACTTCATAATACGGAGGTTCCTAATTTGATTTCAGGGCTGTATGTGGTGTAGTTCAGACCTTTCTGGCTACCTTCCGGCCCATTTTGTGAATGTGTCGTTATAATGACGATGTTGTGTTTCCGCTCTGTATGTACAGAGAAATATTTAAGTTGGAGTTAATATATAATAACACCAAGTTAAATATTAGTCTTGCCATAAATAAAAATAAAATAAAATACTGCAGAGAGGAGGAACTTTTATCACGTGATATTCGAAATAGTAAAAAAATTTAGATGCATATGTTGGGTAGGCTACCAGCGCTAAACATAAATATTCTTCTGTTTGCTTTGGGTTCCGTAAAAGGGTCGAACCAATAGGTTTTCATAAAGAGAGTTTATCTTAAAATTGGTCGAACAGACTCATGTTTTAAACTTGATTGTAGTAATCAAAGATCAAAAAAGTAACATACTAAGTATTCCTCCCTCAAATCAACCTTTTCACTGTGCCATCTATTCGTTTCAGATGTATAAGTAAAGGAATATATTAATAAAAAAAATCATTAAGTTGGAAATATAGAAGGAAATATTTAATTTTAGAAAATTGGTATGCGTTTTTAAATATTTACTTAGAAAACTTATACAGCAATGAAAAGAATCGTCATCAGTAAGAAATGATCTCATGACCGAAAAGTACTTAAAGTCAATTTCTTGAATTTAAACAGGTACCACGTATGAATGTTTCGAACTTACAACAACAATGATTATTTAAAAAATAAAAATCATTTACTGTCTCTGTTACAACAGTAACAGGTCTCTTATTTCCGGAGATCATGTAAAGTACACACCTGTTTCTACCGAGTAAGACCCTTACATTATTTTGTCTTAAAGATGCTGTGGCAAGTAAAGTTATTATGTTAAAAAGATAATATCTTATGTCTAATACGCCAGCTGCAATGTGTTGTATAAACATCTTAACATATCATTCTTATAAATAGCTTAAGACAACTTAATATCAAGCCAAAGGCTCATTTCGTTGCTTTAAACGTGAAATCTCTCATAGCTGACTTTTGATCTTTATTTTATATAAATGTAGATATGAATGTTGATCAACAGTAGGATTTTATTACTGGTAATCAACTAACAATGTCGTAGCACGTAGAGCCTAAATTAATTACCGTAGACATTAACGTCATGCCAACGTACGTCATCATCTGCAGCCGTAACCAGAGCGAGAACATTAAGCGAACTTGATTACAATCATAATTTAATGTGACGATAGATAACTACACCGCTCGAATATACTACGAGGATATATTATCTGATAGTATCAGCTGACTTGATCAAAGTCGAGATTTTTCCATTCGAGAGATATGGTCTGGTCCTGAGAAGGATGCGAGGGAAACTGAAACAATTGGTTGTATAGTTCAACGGTTGCCAATCTATTTTAAAGGAAGTGCGCAATGAAAATTATTACAGCTCGGTGGGAGCATGTATTTTTTTTTTAAGTCTAATATATCTTCGGTAATAATATATATAATAATAATAATAAACATATAATCAGCATTATAATAATAGAATGATTATGGTGCATGGTAATTGGTAATATTAATAACAATATCAGCTTAGCTTTGATGTTGCTATATCAGTTACAGGGGTAGTACCTAAGCGAATTCACCAAGCAGTAGACATTCTATCACTCCCTCCAATAAATTACATTATGGTGGAAAAAGCCGTGATCCTCAACACCTGCAGAATAGTCCGAGAATCGGCGTAGGATAGTATTTCTCATTACTCCATTATTTCTTCAAAATACAGAGGACTTTAACAAATAAAGATAACAATAATAACATCGTAAGTAGTCATGAGTAAAATTGCTCTTAGTCTTGGGAAAGTGCAATAAACAGGACTAAGACCGAACAGACAAATCCAAGACCAAGATTGTCGAAGTCTTGGTGTTGTTCTTCCTTTGCTCATCACCAAAGGTGAATAGAAAATATCTAGATATATATTGCGAGCCGACTCCAACCAAGGCAATCGATTAATCATATTGCTATTATTTAGTAAACCATAATTTATATTAAGTTTTTTTTTTTTAGTTAAGTAGATTTGCAATTGCGTGGTGACTACGGCCCATCGCCGTCATATAAAGAGTAGGTCTGTGCCCCAACAGTGGGGATGTAAATTGGCTGTAAAGACTAAGTTTAAGATTTGCAATATTTATTATTACTAACTATAAAACTAGTTTCGTGTTATTAAGAAAACTATAAAATATGGAATTTTTACGTAAGTATTTTGAAAATCTTGCAGCGGGCATCCCCGTAAGCGCACTTGCTCCCGGGGGCGTGGGGTTGGTCACCGTTGGCATCTACAGTCCAGTTGTTATAGCACGTGGCTCAATGTGTGGGTTAACACAAAGTGACTGACTACTTGTAACTTATTGTGATTAATCCGTAGGATTTTGCATATGCTTATGCGTTTCGTTACATCATCAGCCGATACACGTCCACTGCTGGACAGGCCCCCTCCAAAGATCTCCACATACAGCCAGCATGGCCTACGTTGCCGCTGGGCACTAGGAGCTGTCGTATATCTCCAATAGGATCCCCTATTCATATGGGGGGAAATAGGCCATTTCCCACCACGCTGACCCAATGCGGGTAGTCGCGATCCAGAGCCTCGTTATTGATTAGCAAGGTGCACCAAGAACAAGTGAGGTTGGCTTGGGTCCTGTGAGTTGTTGAGCTGGACCCCTTACACCCCTTAACATGTTTCGCTACATATTCAGTTAACAATGCAGGTAGTATTTAACTTATAAATTGAGAATCCACCAATTTGACCATATATTTTTTTATTCAAGGAAGCAGCCATATTGGTGGGATATTTACCTGAACAACATGGCGCAAGTTAGAATGTTATACACTGCATCATATTATGCCCGTCGCCTTAAGACATAAGATCTTGAGTCTCGTTACCTAAATAATTACTCCTCATAAAACGCCCTTCAAAACGTAATACTGTTTGCATACTACTGTTTGGGGGTAGAACAGGAAAATATTTTTTTAATAGTTATATTAGTAGAGATAATCTTAATCTGTTATAGAAATTAATAGAGTATCGAAACATATTTGAAGATGAAGAGCGCAAGGTGGTGATAAATCATCCCAGCGTCACATAGGAGCGGACGTGTTACTTTACCATCAGATGAACGAATGCGGTATACGGTTAACAAGAGTGGAATAAATCAAGTGAGCAGCAGTAAATTGCCGCAGCAGCTAATACCGCAGTGTGTACACACCCTTAAATGTCTTAACAAAGACAATATTTACATAGCGGTAAGTTGCTCGGGCTCGTGCTTCACGTCTGTTTACTCTCACCACACGTTCACATAAAATCAATATTGAGTTATTCCGTATGCTAAGCGAATTTACGCAGATGTTGCCGCACGTGATGTTCTAGCTGGAAACCTGTTACCGCGGTAACGGCATTTACTACAATGACAATGGATTATATACTAAATGTTCTTTTAAAACTGCAACGAGTAAAAATTCAAACTCTGACTACTCTTACTACAGTTAAAGAAATATGTAAATATCATTAATGATGGTCCCACCAATCCGCGTTGGGCCAGCGTGGTGGGAAATGGCCCAAAAGCTGCAATATGACTCCTACAAACGAAGGTCGCCAGAAGCCGCTGGATGCGGCCAGCGCAGAACCGATCGATGTGGAGATATTTAGGACAGGCCTATGTTCAGCTGTGGACTTCTATCGGCTGACGATGATGATTAGTGATTAACATAAATGAGTTCAATTATTCTTAAATTTCTTTCAAATTTTTGTATTATATGTATTTTCAATTTATTTAAACTATTTATTGCTTAATTATGTATTAGAGTATGTAAAATAGATATAATTAGTTTGCCAACGTTGATGAGAAGACACGCCGTAAAACGACGAAGATAGAACTACATTGGATAGGATATTTTTGGTGGAATTCCATCTAATCCTAATCCTTGTCTCCTCGAATGCAGGTATGTAAAGATTTTAATATTTTTTTTTAAGATTCATCTTAATAAACGGTAACAATTAACGGAGTGTCTCTTTTAAAGAGATCGATGTTAGAAAGTATATCACAAACATTTTATTTGTACCACAATATTATAAGTGCTCTTTTCACTCATTATTATGTGAACAACTCAACATCTGTCAATTTCAGTGTTTAATAGAATAAAAAAATATCTAAAATCTGTATATTTATAGATTGGATCTTAAAGAGAAGAGCAAAGCATTGTCAACCGTTAGTCAATGCTAAAGATTGATTCAACTTCCGATATCAATAATTATCTCAATACAGCTACACTTAAGTACACAGCTGTTGTATATAATAAAACAACTCTTTCTAATTAATTAAGTTAAATGTAACATTATTCTATAACAAAGGATAATTTTAAAGCGAAACCATAAGCGATACGACGGTCTACCTCCCCGACTGGTAATTGTCTGAGGGGAAACCCTGCGGTTACATTTAATTAACTACACTAATTCAGAAACGTGTAACGTTACTGTGTTTTGTGTTACCTTTTAATTCGATACGTTGTTAATGTCTCTTAACATAAAGTTTCACAAAGCTTTACACGGAATTCAGAGCTTTAAACTTAATAAGAACTAATGACTTAATAAGATTTTATACTCCTCTCCTTCCTATCCCGAAATCGAGATACTCATAATTTACATTATATATTATTAATCGTAATTATCATCAGTCGATAGACGTCTGGGGTGTAAAGTATCCCGCACAAACAATTCACAGGACCCAAGTCAACTCTCATCTGCTCGTGGTGCACCCTGCTAATCAACAAACGAGGCTCTGGCCCTCACCAAGTGTAAGACGCCCTCTCTCCAGATGGCGTCTTACACTTCTGCCGACCACATCAACAGGGCGGTCGGAAGTTAGCGGATACGAGAAGGTAAGGATCACATTTGGTGGAATACATTGGGGAAGGTCTATATCCAGCAGTGGATGAACAAAGGCTGATAATGATTTTTATTGAAATATTCACCAGAAACAGTTATGTATATTACTATATACATTAATCGTATGTAATAATAGAGAACAGAGAATTTTCAATATTTCAACAATAAACCATTTAGTTGGTGCTGAATGTGGCAGGTTTCCTTGCGTGCCATTAAATTCTACGCAAGAGCTGCGACACTTGGTCACCGCTAAAAAAACTTTACATGAAACTAGCAGTTATTTCTGAAAAGGAAACAAATAGGTCCGCACCGCGTTATTTATGCAGCGGCCGCCTGCAAGTAGTGCAGCGCTGCGCTTGAGTTACGTCAAAGTAAAATGATCTGTATGCTTATACACAGAGCAGTTATTCTGCCTTGATAAGAGTTCCTACACTTTTCAATTACCTCTTCGCAATTAAAAAAGAAAGCATACGTAATGTTTCCTGTAGTGAAGAAGCAATATTACATCTACAATGTCGCTTTCTTTGATACGAAAGGGTCAAGGTACCGTGTCAACGGACCAACCCGCATTGGGTCAGAAGAAGAATCTTTACATACGACAGCTTCTAGTGCCCAGCGGTACCTGAAACCACGATGGCCGTATGTGGAGATTTTTTTTGGGGGGAAGGGCTATGTCCAGCAGTAGACGTCTATAAGCTGATGATTATGATGTTAAAGGAAAGTTATGTCCCAACTCTTCTCCTTCAAAAACACTTGTTACTACTTAATCCGTTATAAAGTTGTTTACTTGGTATCTTCCTGAAAACGTTAAAATAGTAATAGATTTAAAAGAAATCTAGCAGTTTTCAGAAACTGATCAAAAGCCTCTTTCAAGGATTCCATACTCAGCTTTGTGCTACATCCATCTAGTGGCTTTATGCAAACTTCACCAGATCAGTCAGGGTAGGCACTTGGGGCGTTTAAGTAGTAATAGGTCTCTGTTGCTGGAGACCGTCTAGGTACCACGGCAGGTTTTATTTCTGCCGCTAAAAGTTAATGTGTAAATATTATTGTGTTCCGGTTCAAAGAGCTCTGTAGCTAGTGTAATTACACAAGCCTATGCTCATCATCATCTCTTTAGATTTAACATCTTAAGGCCTATAGCGATGAGCACAGTTGGTGCTGTGTATACCATCTTACCATGTACCAAGTTATTATGGGCAGACAAATCACTTAATATTCTGCTTGTCTCATCGTTCATGTATGTTCTTCCACCTGATAATATAATGAAAAAAAATATCAAATACCTTCCTGAAAATTATTTACCGCGATTCAGAGGTGCCAATTACCGTAATTAATTTTTTTTTAAAGTATAATTTCCTACAAAATAGACAGGGAGGCGTTAGTAATTGCGAAAGTCAGGAAAGTATACAAAGTAATGTAATTACGCATCACAAAGCTCGCGTGCGGAGCTTTTTGTAATTGACACTGATAACTGTGATTCGCTGTCAGACAGGAAATATATTTTAAATAAAAAAAAAACACTGTCTTCTTGTAATTTTTCTATTTCCGATAAGGTTTTATGCAGGTAAATTCTTCTGGAAACTTAAATCTATGATAGAGAATGGCTTATACCAATTTCTAACTTACAGTTGAAAATGAAAAATATTTACTGTTACTTATGGAATCGCTTATTTTGTATAAAGTTAAAAACGCGAAGTTTTTTTTAGAAAAAAATTCAATCGTTAATTTCTTGGTAAGATTTACAGTCTCTAATCATCACGAGAGCGCCTTTACTGAACTGAAAATCGATCGGATTAAGTAAACTTTTCCAGTCAGCTATAATTTTTTTAAAAAGAGAGGGGACTTCTTTAAAAAACGGTTTTGGGAACATCTAAATTGATATTGTAGTAAATATTAATGAACTCTACATATTTCATCATCAACCGATAGACGTCCTCTGCTGGACATATATCTCCCCAAAGATTCCCACGTCGATCGGTTCCGCACTGCCCGCATCATGCTGCTTCCAAGGATCAGGAGTTCTAAAAGTGCTGTCGTATTTTCTCTATTAACTCGTATCTGTTGGGCCTGGTTATAGTGACAGGCATCGTAGGAATGGAAGTGAGCGGTCTCTCGATCAGAAAGTGACCTGGAGTCAGAGGAGATTGATCAGTACAGTTGGACGCGAGGGGAGAAAACGGGCGCAAATTTAGGATGGCTTCAATTTGTGTAAACAACTTCGTCAGCTCCTCGAACGTGAAGGCAGTATTTCCAGCAACACTCTTTAAATGAAGCTTTGCGGATTTTATACCGGCCTCGAAAGTTCCACCAAAATGTGAGGAATAGGCGGGACTTAAGTTAACTTTGATTACTTCATTACCAAGAAAAGTGATAGACTGAATGATGGCTGGACCTTACTAGCCTACCTAAGTCTGTCCGTTGTCGTAATATATTTTCCCAGATCGACCCCTACGTCATATAAATCTGCGTAAACATAAATCAAAAGCTTGAGTACTTAAATCACTAATTAATTCTAAATTAACTGCCTTGCTGCTAAGGCAAACAAACAAACATAGATAACATTTAGTTGTTCTCTTTCCTCGGCCTTTAGGCTACAAATCATCAGAAGTCCAGCGCCGTCAAGTCCTCACGAGTAGAAAGGAAAAGTAGCATTCGTACGCGGCTCAGGTAGGTGTCCCACTATTGGTTGCACGGGGTCCGCTTGCAGCCGGGTCAAGAACCTACCTCCAATGGGGCAGTATTAATTGGTGACCCGCGTGCAATAGCCGCATATGTTCGTTAATCATAATCAACTTAGTGAGGTGATGTTTCGAGTATAATAATATAGGGTGCTGTTTATCAAAGTCAAAGCTTGAGTTATTTAAAGGTCCACCCGCTCGCATGATTCTATCTGAATCTATAAATGGCGTTAATTATAGCACCTTATTATTGCTCGGGTAAAGTTTCCCCTTGCTCAAGTAATTTAATTTCTTTAGGAAATGACTCTGGCTAAATTTGATTAAAATTAGTAATGCATTATTTAATTAATAATAATTCGAAACGTAAAACGAACGCAAAACTTCGATTTAATTTGACGAGGGTGGAATACCTCTTAAATTCAATTAATGACTCATTCTCATCAGAATGGTCACGCACGGCCGTTATGAATGATAACGAATTTATTTTGACTTCTGGTAATTCACTATGGAGCAGCACAGCATTCTTGCTGTGGCCATCGAGACTGCTCCTTCTTGAGGATCGATCCCTCGCGAGGCCAACTCAGCTGGGTTCATACTGGAAGGCACGTGTTTGAACAGATAAACACATGTTAGCTCATCAATTTCATTAACCCTGTTACAAACAAACGTCTTCAAATTTCTTATATCAGTTTTTAAGCAACCGAAAACAACGGTCGAAACGGTCCAAATAGTTTTCTGGTGTATGTTAAAGCGGAAAGATCGGGTCACCTTATTGCATAATCGGGCTCCTAATAGATTGCCCCCCAACAAACCTTTAATGCAAATAAACTTTGGAATGACATGTTAATGAAATGTTTTTGTCTTTAATAGTCGACAATAAAAAAAACTAGTCGCTACATCCACTGAGAGTAGAAAGGATTCGTTGCCGGAAGTGAACACGTCCGCAATCTCGCTAAGTGAGACAAGTAGTATAGGGAAAAAAATGTTAGTTTGTATTAGCAGCGCCCGGCTATGGCGTAATCGCTACGGCGTAGCAGCTACAGCCGCGGGCTACGAGCTTGTCGACAGAGGTTAGCGTAATGACCTTACATTTAGGCTTATACAGGGATTAATGAAAACACTTTATAAACTTTAGTTTATCCAATGAAGTGACAAGACGTGAGGGACGTTCACCTGATAGTAAGTGACGACCCTGCTGATATCGTGGCGTTAGAATTGTACGTACAGCACCACGCTGTGCTCGTCGCCTTAAGACATAGCATGTTGAGTCTCATTACCTCAGTTATTACACTAGCTACAGCATCCTTCAAATCGAAACACAGTAATGTTTGTATATTACTGTTTGGCGGTAAAACTAGGCGCTGCCAGGGTACCTGCCTAGACTGTTTCCGGTAACAGGGTTTTACCAGCCAAAATTTCGCAATATTGTTTGGTGATATACCATATTTTTTATTATAAATATCATAACAATCAGTGGACGTCCACTGTTGGACATAGATCTCTTGTGATGTATCCCACAAAACATGGTGTACCTCTGGTTGATTCCAGTATCTCCCTGCCATTCTGTTAATGTCGTCGGTCCCGTCTAGAAGATGTGGCCGCCATTTTTTTTATTCGACGAAGTATCAAAACGGGCTTGATATTCACCCATTGATAAGCGAAAGCCGATAACAATGTCCCGCTGGTTAGAATGATATACACTGCACCAAGTCTCCAACGTCCATCGGTTCTGCAAGTGGTAGCCACCTGTTTTCGAGACCGTCCAGGTAAACATCACCACAGCTCCTATTTGTGCCGCCAAACAGTAGAGCGCAAACATTACTGTGTTTCCGGTTTGAAAGGCGTAGTAGTGAAATTACTAGGACAACGACGTTTAACATCATTTATTATTAAGCTTCACACATAATTGGTGCAATATATATTATCCTAATTAGCGTCACATTCTTTGTTATGAGCAGGCGTAATGTATATAAACATATATATATATATATATATAGGTGTAACGAGTCCCGTACAACAGCTCACGAGACTCCAACAAACCTCATCTGCTCGTAGTAACAACAACAAGCTTTAACAAATGAGGCTCTTGCTTCCGCTAACACGATTTGGGCCAGTGTGGTAGGAAATGGCCCAAATCCCTTCGTACGAACCCCTACAGTAGACATCTTTGAGTGAGGCCTATATCCAGCAGTGGATGTCTATTAATTCATGATATATGATGAATGTAGTATGTTTAACGGATTTAAGTAGCGTTAAATATAAACTTATCATTTTAGAAAGTAAATCCGAAATAACTTAATTTTTTTTAATGGTAAAGTAACTTTAGTTTATATGCATTTCTTCTTCTTCTTAAAGTGGCTCTTCAACAAGTGAACGTTGGCGAATAGCGTGGTTCTTTCTGTCTTTATTTCGCCGGAATAATTCGGACGCGCCAGATATGCCAGGTAATGACCTGATATTCCTCAACCACAACTTTTTCCTTCTCCCTACCTTTCGTTTTCCTTTTGCATTTTATAAATCACAAAAGGTAAAGTGAGCAAAGGCTGTCTATTCTGTTCTAACGTCCGTTGGAAATAAAGTCGCTACGTTCTCGGCTTACCCGCAGCGGGCATACAATATCCGCAGACGTCATTTACCGCTGACATGGATGTAGACGTCACATCATAACGCCGGTTAACTTTAAACGTTTAAATGCACAATGTTTGGCCTTAAATTTTGCATAACTGATGAAACAAAGAAATATTAGTACATTTTAAAATTCAGTTGGCTCAGACATGAGATGGTTTCTTTTATTTTAAGAAGCATGGGAACATCAGATAGGTTATTTTAATTTAAGAAGCTTGGGAACATTAGCTGGGTTCTTTTATTTTAAGTAGCACGATAACATCAGTTGGGTTCTTTTATTTTAAGAAGTACGGGAACATGAAGTGGGTTCTTTTATTTTAAGAAGCACGCGAAAATCAGGTGGGTTCTTTTACTTTAAGAAACTCGGGAACATCAGTTGGGTTCTTTTATTTTAAGAAGCACGGGAACATCAGTTGGGTTCTTTTATTTTAAGAAGTACGGGAACATGACGTGGGTTCTTTTTTTTAAGAAGCACGCGAAAATCAGGTGGGTTCTTTTACTTTAAGAAACACGGGAACATCAGTTGGGTTCTTTTATTTTAAGAAGAAAGGAAACATTGGGTGGGTTCTTTTATTTTAAGAAGCACGGGGACATCAGTTGTGTTCTTTTATGTTAAGAAGCACGGGGACATCAGTTGTGTTCTTTTATTTTAAGAAGCACGGGAACATCAGTTGGGTTCTTTTATTTTAAGTAGCACGAGAACATCAAGTAGGTTCTTTTGTTTTATTATTACTACATATGTTAGCGTATTACTTGATGCGATTTTAAGATCCTTTAGGCAATAAAAGCTTTGAACTTTTGAACGGAAACAAGATGGAGCTATAGAAAACATTCGCCCGCTTGACAAGGCAAACCTTGTAGAATTTACTAACGACAACTGGCATTTATTTCCATATCCATGTTTTAATGAAGTTCGTGGATACCGTAGTTCCGGGCTTTGAATATTAATATCTAACAACTGCACCCGTAGGAGAGTATCTATTTCCTAGATTTCGCAGATGGATAAAGGACTGTTGAATTCAGATAGAAATTTTGCCTTAGGACCAATAACTGATATTTACTTCAATTATAAACAATATCAACTAATGATTATGTCATTAAATATTTATAAACAGCAATGGATTGAAATAAATCCGACAAACCCGCAATATCCGGTAATGTATATCGGATATTTATATACTTGCTGATCGAGTCTGCAAACGTAAACAATATAAGTTACTTTCAGTGCTTTAACACGGCCATGCAGAAATATCCCACGATTCCTAACTTATGTATTTCAGTAGTATATACAAATGATGTCAAAATCAGTATATAGACAGAGTAAGTTACCCGGAAGACATGTACGCGGTATTAAGAGTTCGTAATGTTTTATTTTTTAAAAATACTTCAATGCATAACAGTGAACTGAATTGTATCTAAGTAGTTGTTACCAAGTGCAGTGAAGCTAAAAACTTTAAAAACTTGATAAGTACTGATAATTGACGCGATAAGAAAGTAAAACGAATTTTGTGTCGTCAAATATGAATGAGAAACTACCTTCTAGTAAAAAAAAATATTTTAAAAATCTATAACTGTGTTATTTCGGATGATTTTAGTGTTTGTATAATATAATAGTAAACATCGAAGATATAATTTCAATTAAATTTGCATCCTCCCAACTTGTAGAAATTAGGAAGTGAATGTTCTCCTTAGTTTCAATATGCCGTCAGTTAGATGCGAAGACGTTAAAAGTTCTTGACGCAATCAGAAGCGGCTACTTGTGGAAGATGCAAATCTCATTATCACTGAGCGAGCCTGTCCTTACTACCAAAAGGCTGTTGGAAAAGGAGTGTAAAAGAAATTTTAAAAGAGATAACATCGTTGATACACCGCCGAGAGGAAGGGATGTGTTCGAGAATAAAAGCTCCAGTTCGGATAAGTTGTTCGATACAAGTCCGGGGAATATCACAGCACAAAATGATCCCCAAGAAGGACCTTTAAATGTCGTTGCGGAACTACGTCTATTTATAGACGAGCTACGTACCGAGATGAGATCTTTGTGTGGTGAATTTCAATACTTTCGTGCAGATGTTACGCAATTGAGAGAAACTCTAAAATCACGCCATGACCGTTTGGACGATCTTGAAACGAAAATGGGCTATTTAGAAACAGGACAACGAGGAACCGAAGTACAAGTGTGAGTTAGAACAGGAGATTAAAAACTTGAAACAAGAGTTAAATGATCGAGACATAGGATTTATTCTTAAATGATATTGAAATATCAAATTTTTCCGAACATAGTGGAACAATTTATTACACACGGTTCAACTCATCGGATCGGATCGAGGAGCGAGATATAATGAATATGTACCGGTGGACGGCTCATCAATGTTTTGGACTTTTCGGGATCCACAGACGGACGTCACCGGCGCGTCACGGCTGGGGCGCCGCGATCTGCGCGGTCAGCTACTGCACAGCGCGCGAGTTCGCCGCGGCGGAAATACTGCCGAATTGAAATTGACGGGCCCTCCCAAACGATTTTATAGCTATGAACGCCTAACTAAAACATACCGTCAGTTATTTCGGCAAGCGAGGGTCGCGGAGAAGAAACACGGTGGGAAGTTTGTGTGGATGAAACGAGGATGCATTTTCGTTCGAGAAAAACCTGATGCAGCTATCCGGCCGGTGCAAACAGAACAGATATCAAAAGAATCTTTGGTAAAGACGCAGAATTAAAATTATATACGTAACTACTCGTGCTTCTTGTTATTTAGTATATATATATATATATATATATATATATATATAGTGCAACACATCGCGGAGGTAGTCACTAGTCATGGGGGTAAGAGTTATGTCGGCATATTGATTAAACACTAGTGTCTTATTGTGATAAAAATATTTGTTTATCCCTTTATAAGTACTTTTGCAATTATTATTTTATATTTAATAACGGAGTTGTACAAAAATTTATCAACAAATTCCACATACATCTGTCACTAATCGCCACACAGACAGCATCTCACTGTTTGTTCGCATCAATAAATTATATAAATATCGGGGGTTAAATAGATCAAGATAGGTTTACTAAATGCTAAAAATAACTAAAAAACACTATATCCTTAGCTACAAATCACGATGAGTTTCTTGTGGTCATGGGTGAACACGTTGTAGATATTATGGCTGGAAGTGAGACGTGACTCCGCAATGGAGAAGGAGGAAGCGTCCTCGGTGCCAGGATATCGACTACATCACATATCGAAGCCCTTTACATCTCGTGAAGGTAGAGGAGGTGGGGTTGCCTTTTCTATAAAATCAGGTTTACGTGTCTGTTTAAGAAACCATCCACAATATTCATTGGTACAAATGTGGATTAGTCTTATTTTGAATGCAAAGAAATTACTAATAGGAACAGCTTATCGACCGCCTTGACTGGATGTGGATGACTCCTAGATACCATTACGGACAGTATGTGTGTCCTGGCCCCGTATGATAATATAATAGTATTGGGTGACTTTAATATAAAAGTTATAAAAGAAAAAGATTTTAGACTTCTTAATTCATACCAATATGAAAGAGATAATAAACGTTCCGACTCACTTCATTGGGAATAGTGCTACTCTTATTGATGTAGTGTGCACTGATGCTCCCTTCCTAAATGTACAAGTGGATCATGTATCTGATCTAAGTCATCTTTAAATTATCACCTGTGAGCTCAATTTTAAAAAAGATAAACCTACAACAAAAATAATTTCATATTGCCCAATGAAAGACATTATGTTGGAGACATTTGAAAGTGATTTGAATAAAATTTCATTGGAACACATATGCCTGGAACAAAATGGTATACTATTATAATACCTATATAAAGAGCTTAGTGCTATCAAATCTTAATTACTGTGACGCTGTGTACGGCTCGTGCCTGTTATCAAGAACTGCACGAGCAGTTCAGCGTGTACAGAATGCGTGAGCTCGTTTCATTTTTAATATTCCTCCGAGGAGTCATGTGACACCGTATTTGAATGCGGGCAACATTCTTAAAACGGATGCGAGGCGACAACTTCACTTGACTTGTCTCTTATTTGATCTCATAAAGACGCAAAAGCCGGATCACTTATACGAAAAGCTAAGCTGGAGGACCGTTTGAAGTATCAGTGTCGTGCTGCTACAAACCCAAGGGCAATGTCACAATTTAGAAGCACATCGTTCAGGGGTTGTTTCAAACACGCCGTTACTAGTTGCTGGAACAACATACTACCCCCCCATAAAACCTTGCCATACAAAGGCAACTTAAATAGCTCTTAAAGTTACATCTTTTAAATGAATAAAAAATATAAATTTAGAGTATATACAAAGTGGGGACGGTATCTTAATTATATATATATATATTTAGTTAGTCTATTTATAATTATATATTTTATATAAATATATATTAATTTTATATGTTGTTGTGTGTATGTATATGTATATATGTAGTATGTATATGTATATATGTAGCTTCGGTATAACATCCGGGCACACTTTTATCCAACAAACGGTGGTCGCTGAAAGGCAGCGTTGCCTATTAAAACGAAAGTTTCTGATTCGATGGTAAGATATTGCTGAATGTAGACGTAAGTTTGATGGTAAGGAACTGTCGAACCTGTTTGCCTAGCCTCAAATATATTTAATATGATTCTGTCAAACTAATACTAACATAGCTTTTCTCTTTTCGGCTCCAATATAGTTCACGTCGATAAATAATATTGGATCATGTGCCACATGTAATTTTCATGAGTTATTATCACCACATTTGACCCATAACTATGGTGGTTAGGCAATAACATTAGAGTAAAGTGGGCATCAGCGCTACGTTAGGATCTATTAGGTAAGTCCACATTTGAAATGTTAATATTATTTTAAAAATATATCCTAAGAGCTTTTATATTATGAGGATCGAAATGAGAAAATCAATACACGAACACGCGTAGGTGTCGCAAAGTCATCAGTCATACATGGCTATACATGGATTTTTGGAAATGCTATGGATGAACTGTATCATCATCATCATTATAAACGATGGACGTCCACTGCTGGGCACAGGTCTCTTGTAATATGTTCCACAAAGCACGGTATTGCGCTGATTGAAGTCACGAGGCTGAAGTGACAAGGGGTGGGGCACATAACTCGTAGAACCGATAGATCTTGATGTATTAAAATGCTGGAGTCGTGACCCCGCACCGGAAATGTATTTCATAAAATATATTATAAACTTTCTGAATTTAATCTTATTAGCGAAGTCGTAATAATAAAGAAACGAAAAGCGGAAGTTAATGCTTATTGAGTATTAAGCAGGAACATTGTGCGAAAACTTTCTCCTGTTTTCTGAAGATGTTAATCGCTTGGAAGTCATATTGACTCTTAGAGCTCATCTGGTACTAGGCGCGTGGATCCGGATCCACGGCCTGTTCGTGCGAAAACCAATAATGTTCATAGGAACATATTTATTTATCCTTTATTATACACCAGTTACAAGATATGGGATAAATTATATATACATAAATGTGCAATGGGCGGTCTTATTGTTCAAAAAGCAATTTCTTTCTGACAACCCATTGGAAAGGAAGATGTGAACTAAGAGCAAAGATAAGATAGTGGTGCACTAAATTATTAAAAAAATAAAACGATTGGTGACAGATGCAAGCAATAGCACGATTAGACAGAATGTATAATTTAAACTTTATGATAGTAGTTACTTAAGTATCTTATGAAAGAAAATAGGGATTTGGCGAAACGAATATGGTTCGGTAAAGAGTTCCATAAGCGAACCGCCGTGACGGAGAAAGAGTTTTGGAAAAATGAAGAGGAATGTACGGGGAGGTGAAGGGAAAGGTTTATTGAAGAGCGAAGAGTACGACTGTGGCAATCGGAAATAAATTCGAATCGATTATTTAGGTAGGAAGGTGTTAGAGGATTGAACAATACCTGTATAGAATAGAGAGAATGTGAGTATTCCTGCGAAGACGGATTGGCAGCCACTTGAGTTTTTTGCGAAATTCAGAGATGTGAACGTATTTGCGTAACCCAGATATGAATCGGATACACAAATTTTGAATACGCTCAAGCTTATCAAGCTGCGCTTCAGTTAAGTCAAGATAGCAAACATCGGCATAGTCGAGAATAGGCAGAAGAAGAGAATTAACAAGCGCAACCTTAGTGGCTGTTGGAAGATAATTGCGGAGTCTGCGTAAGGAGCTTATATTATACACATTTCTTTTTTTTTACGTTTAAAAGCAAACAAATATTTCACCCAAAACGTGCATGCAGCAATTTCAATAGGTGCTTGCAACCTTAGTTTGTCCATCGGTTTTTTAAATCGATCCCCACAGGTAAGGTCAAAGAATTTAACATTCAAAGCTCGACCGCAGCAAATTGCTTCAGTGACCCAACCGGCCACACAAAGCTGATTCAACACGAGCTTTTTTTTAAACAAAAGGTTTCGCAGCTTCCGATAGAAGAAATAAATTTTCAAATAATCTTATATGGAATTCTGTACTGCAGTATGTAGATTAAATACACGATAACTTGATTAATAGAGAAATTTCAAAATATTACTATCAAGCCCAGGCCATACTTATTAGGTTGGTGATGTGGTTGTTTACATAAAAAAAAATAACTAAATCATTATCAGCATTCATCAATGTATTCTCTTATCCTAAAATATCAAATCTTGTCACCTTTTTTATGTATAACCTTGCATTTATTTGGTTCGAGTAGATCATCATCATCATCAGCAGATCGACGTCGACTGTTGGACATAGGTCTCCCCTAAAGATCTCCACATCGATCGGTCCCGCGTTGCGTGCCTCCAGTAGGTTCCCGTAGGTTCAAATCTCAGTAGCCTATAACCATCTACAAATCATTTGACGTCGAATGGTCATGTTACCGTATCGATACGTTCACTAGGTTTTACGTAACTGGCGAACAAAGGAACCTCATTATCACTATATATATATATATATATGTATACATGTAAGAGATATCCAGAGATTCATCGACTCATCACGAGATCGAAACTATTATACGTAAACACTCAAAATTTAGTTGAGATATTGCTTATGATATTTAGAGGTCAGTTAAGAAAGGATTTTACAAAATTGCCTCCCCAAAGAGAGTTGTAGGGGTGTTACGGGTAGCAAAGCGGGCGGCGAACAGAAAATACGAAATGAAAAAAATTAAAATCTTCAATACGCAAAGAATGAGAATGAAGAATGCTTTCTAATTCGAGTTTTTCATGAAAAATTTTCGTCATCATCTTCATTATCAGCCGACAGACGTCCACTGCTGGGCATGAAAAATTTCATCTAAATTTGATTGTACGGAAGTTACTGGTGGACAGCAAAAGGCAAAGTTAGTGAAACCAACTAGTTTTGTAAACAACAGCTGTTGTAAATATGCGACATCTGGTGGATGATGTGGTAATGGGAAACTTACTAGAGCACCTTGGCGGATATATGGCATTAACTGACTACTTGTGGGTGGAATGCTGAGCTGCTACTGCTGATATTGAGAAGGCTGTTTATTGTCTAAATCGTCGTTTTCTTTGTTGCTGTCGTGATTCCTTCCACCAAGTAGTTTAGGGCTGTTTATTATTTATCATAATTTACAAAATTGTGGTAAGTCTCTGTTGTCGCAGGTTGTCTAGATAAGTACCACCGCAGCATCTATTTATACTGTCAAATAGTAGTGTGTAAACATTCGGTTTGAGGGGCGCTATAGCTAGTGAAGTTCATAGGGGTAAGAAGACATGATATCTTATATATCAAAGCGTCGAGCAAAAGTGGTGCTGTGTGTATCATTCTGACTAACGCTATGATATAAGCAAGTGTATCACTTAGGGGTCACACTTCCGGTGAACGCCTCAGTTGATCTTATCACTTCGTAGAATAAATAAATATAACGATGCATTACATAGCAATAGTATTCTAAGACAAATTTGTGAAGAGTTAACTATTCATAATATAGTAGCCTTAAAGGGTTGATTAATTGAAATAGCAGTATAATAATATCAGTATCGCTAACACAGTGGGGTCAAGAACAACTTACGGAGCCCAAACCAACCTCACCTGCTCGTGGTGCACCCTGCTAATCAACAAACTATGCTCTGACTTAATGGAAATTGCCCAAATCCCGCCATATCATACAACGACCTTTGGTGCCCGGCGGTACCGAAGGCCATGTTGTATGTGGAGATCTTTGGAGCAGACCTAGGTCCAGCAGTGAACGTCTATCGGCTGATGACGATGAACGTAGTGACACATACAGATTTTTATAGATGTTACTATAACAGCTTTTAAAATATCCGCTCGGCGTGTTACATTACGACGTGTCATACAGATTACCCGCATTCACACAAACGCAATTAATCCCTCAATTCGTAGTGACACGTTAAAGTGCGTAACATGTACGTACTTTATGTTAAATTAAAGTAAACACAAAGGCAATTGGAGATGTATTTACTTTGTACCGACATCGCTTTTATACAGATGAATATAATTTGTTGTTTCGACTACTGGCAACACGATATGCATATTAACGTTTGGCGCAACATTATGCCGCGTTTGTATTTACAAAATCATGATAATTTTGAAAGATACATCGATGACCACACTTGTAGTTAGCAGCAGAATAAAATTTAACTATTAAAACTATTTTACTGAACATCCATCATATCGAAATATTCCAGAAAACTCTGCGGACCACACTGTTAGCCGATTCAGATACATCTAATTTCGTTTCAGAGAAGAACATGATCATTCCCGTCACCATCGCTGTGTTACTGCACTTCTTATTTACGGTTCTCCCTGGTAAGCAATGAGAGTATCTGATCTCAAAACTCACAACCCTGGGGACCGTTTTAATTGCCTTTGTTTTCTTAGCTTGAGACCACAGTGGAAGTCCTTCCGCAATGTTATTCTTATCATAACGTTTGTGTGTCATGTTATTAAATCAAAAATAGTGTTTCAATTTAAACACTAAAGTATGTGTTCTTTGAGCTAAATCTAATTCTACAAACGTCACTTAAGCCTCCATCCCCCGGGGATAAGATTTTGTTTTATCTCCGTTTACCTCGAAATGGTTGTCCCTCATGGATTTATAACGAAACTGAACTAAGTCTCTCTTATATTTCTTTTCTACTCTGCACCGCAAAGATATCACACGTGTATTAGTTGATGATACATTAAATAAGATTTTTTTTTATATTACGAATCGACGAGATGAACAGTGTGTTCACCTGATGGTGAGCGCTACGCCCGCCAATAATAACGTGGTGCCCGATAGGATGGTATATACTGCACCACATTGCACTCGCCGCCTGATACATATGACGTTGGGCTTTGTTACCCCAATAATTACATTAGCTACACCCTTACTGGATCATGGTATTGTTTGCCGGAAGAAAGAGACGCTGCGGTGGTAGCTACATAGACGGTCTCCGGCAACAGAGATCTAACACCAATAAGATGTTAAGAAACCCTTTTTAATTTAATGAACAGTTGTAGAAGTCTAGAAGTGGGATCTTTGGTAAATGACAACGTACACAGCAATATCAGCACTATAATATAATAATCATAATAATAATAATAATCCCGTCCACACACATATAAATGTAAGATCCTTATAAGGATTTGCGTTAAGGTAATCAACCGATAGCGTGATCTAATGTTTACGGTGGTGCCATCTGTTGAGTTGTTTGAAATATTGTTACAGTTTATTATTTTCATTACAAAAATTATCACTATCGAATGCGCTACTAGTTATATTCGAGAAAAATGAAGAGAGCGATGCGCTGCAGGTCTACGGCCAGTTTAGAATTAACAATGAGTCATCGGCAATAAATGCATTGGAACAGAATAATGAGTTCTCTGGAAATTTCTAGAATAATATCGGTCGAAATTATCTACAGCCGTTCAAAGATCCGACGATTGATTCTAGAATTAAAGTTTAGAGGCGACGCTGCGATTGATCTATACAAGCTATATACAACTTGGCTGGTTAGTCCAGCAGAACTTTTGAACAGCTTATTTTATTTGGTCTTTTGTTATCAGCGAATAATAAAGTCTGTCGTCTCTGAAAAATTTAAGCTGCTCTCTTTTTCATATTGATGATGTGTCACAGCGGATGGTGCATAATGTCTATATATATATAAAGATTATAGAAACTAAGTTACTTTCGATACCGTTATAAAGTCAAATTAATTCGATTTTATTATATGAAGTCATTATCATAATAATCTTTGACCGGCTATCGGGACTTAATTTGCATAACCCAATATTATTATACATGCGAAGCAATTATAAGTGATATCTATAATAATTTCGATTATTTACAGTAGTATATTTTTTTATGATAACGAATCGAACTGGAATAAGGTCATCATTATCAGTCTTTGTTTATCCATTGATGGTTAATGGCCTTCCCCAATTTTTTCATTGAGAAGTGTTGCATTTAAGTCACCACGCTGGGATTGCGGGTTGCCGACTGTAAGGATAAGGAGATGCTGGAGAAATGAAGACATTTATAGGAATAACCGGTAATGTATGATGTTACTAGTTGGAATGTTGTTGGGTGAAAAATAGTAACTGTGGTTTTCGTGAGCGGAACTCCGCATTTATTGGACAGATGAACCCAACAACAGGGTACGCTGGTAATGGTCACAAAAATATTATGTTGACCTTTCCTCTGAATTTTTCCTTCTTTAGTCGCCTATTACGACACGCTACAGGTAGTATAACGGTGAGGATATTGTAATCCAGCATGAGGTGAATGCATTTAATTCCAATCACCGGAACGCCCGGGCGCGGCGGGAACACGAGATGTATTTGGTTACAATTTGAACCTTATTTCATAGGGTCACGGAGCATTTAGATTGACGTCCGGGCGTTCGTTGATCCGAGCATCAGCTGTTTTTAATTTTATGTTTCATTGCTGGTTTTATTTTTTCTGAAACTATTTTAGTTTACTTATAGCTTTAACTTTGTCCTTCATCATCATCATCAGTCGACAGACGTCCACTGCTGGACATGGCTATTTTCGAAATAACTCCACATCTATCCACCTTAATTATAATATTAAAAAATAATAGAAGCTCGAATCTCTCTCTTTATCTCTTGAAGTCGGTTCTTCAACACTAAAGGTCTCGACACCTTATCAATAATCTGTTCTCAATCATGTTACACTAATTATTTCTAAAGTTAGAAGATCGAATACAAACTTAAGATTTCTTCATTTGATCTCCTCCGTTCTTAAAGTGCGATATCGGATAAAACTCTTTTCTTCTTTTCTTTTAATTAAAAACCATTTTCTTTGTATTCCTTTAGCGGAGCAAAGATAGCACTGTGTTTGCTAATAGATTGCAGTTCTTTAGTTAATTAACTCCTTAGGCTGTAGTGTATACGTCCTATCTGATTTTCTCTGGTTGGGGCTGACTTCTAAAAACATAGAACTTCTCCCGTTTAATATTTTTATTTTATATTCATGTACATCCATTTGTATGTATATTTTCTGTTAGAAGCGACGCGATGTACAGGATAATTACCTGATGGAATAAATTGGTGTACTCTATACATTAATTATTGACTCTCAAGTTAACATATAAATAACTGGATTAACGTATTACTAGTTAGTATTTAACCAAAGATCTCTTAAAATTTTATTGTTTGATAGTATATATCATCATTATCGCTTGACGTCCACTGCTCTAAAGATCTTCACATCGATCGGTCCTGTCGGAGATCTTTCACGTGTTACTAAGTATACTGGTGATAGATCTCTATCACCGGAGACCGCCTAGGTAGATACCACCGCCCTCCCTATTACTGGAGTAACGAGACAACATCTTATATCTCAAGGCGACGAGCGCAATGTAGGTACAGTGTATAACATTCAATCTTGCGCCATGTTGTTATGGTTCGGCGTATCACTTATCATCAGGTGGATGTGCTGCTCGTCTCGTTGCTTCGTTTCGTAAAAAAAAGTGATAGGCTTGTCTATAATAACGTGGCGCTAGTTAGAAATACATGTTACCACATTGTGCTCGTCGCCATGACAATTTTCTAAGGACATTTCTCCAACTTCTTATGGCGTCACCAATCCAAAGGTCGTGATCAAATGCGGGATAAAGAACGCACTCTTTTAGCTTGAAATTAAGTTCGGTTACAAAGTCCTTCAAATCGGAACACATTAATGTTTGCATGATACTGTTTAGCGGCACAAATAGGCGCTGCGGTGGAGCCTACTCAAACGGTCTCTAGCTACAGAGACCAGCAACTAATTATTATCAGCTGATATACATTCACTGCTGGACCTCCTTCCTCGACCTCCTAGACCTCCCACAAAGATTTTTCCTTCGTCTTATCATCATCACGTAGAGTAATTAACACAGTCTACAATTTAGTATTCTACTGAAATACTTCTACCTAGATTCTTTTATCTAGTTCTTTCTCGACTGGTCGGACTCTGTTGCCGTAGACCGTCTAGGTATCATTGCAGGCTCTATTTCGGTCGCTTAACAGTCGTCTGTAATCAATGTGTTCCGGTTTAAAGGACGCTGTAGCTAGGGAAACTATTGAGGTAGTGAGACAACATCTTCACGCCGCTACGAGCATAATATGTTGCTGTGTATACCATAGTAACCAACACCACGTTGTTATGGTCAGGCGTATCTCTTACTAGGTTACCCAGGTCTATTCTCACTCGCCTCGTTGCTTCGCCGAGTTAAAAAAAAAGGGAATCGCAGCTTCAAACAGTGATAGATTGTGCTCGTATAAGCGGCGTCGTTACACCCGTTATCTGTATTCAAAGCTGCCGCCTTTATCCGGCGGTGTCACGGGCGTTGGAAATAAATGCCTGTCGCCGCGGCTAAGCGCACCGCTCATGTCGCTCCCCAACAAAGACTGAATGAGGTTGCGTGTTCGCTCTTCATATCTTCTCCAACTAACATTCACACCGAGCTCCTTTCAACACAACTCGGTTAATACACGAACAGCTCAATACCAAAGAAGATGATCCATTCGTTATACAAACTCGAAATAAATAAACCCTTAATATAAGGAAGCCCTTTCTCTTGGTGGTAGCTCTCTGTAGCCGGAAACCGTCTAGGTAGATATCACCGCAGTTCCTATATCTACGGCCATTGAGTGGAGTGCAAACATTATTGTATTCCGGTTTGAAGGGATTTGTAGCTAGTGAAATTACTGGAGTTACGCGATTTAATATCTTACGTGTCAGAGGACGAGCGCAATGTGGTGGGGTGTATATTATCCTAATTAGCGCCATGTTGTTATGAGAAGAACGTATCATTTCCCATCCCAATTAGGGGTTCTAAGTAAACGTTACTTTGTTCCGGTTTGAAGGGCGCTGTAGTATTATTTGGATATAGGATCAGGCGGTTTGGTGATTGATCATAAACACAAGTGAGAGTAAGCGGAGTTTAGGACATTGATATTGAAAAAGATTAGTAAAGCTTTATTATTGCACGATTAGGAAGAGAGGGAGAGAGAGACTTAATTTTTAATTATTAATGTATATAATAGATGGGATGGAAAAATGCATTTTTTTAATTCATTATTATTTTAGGGGTTTTCAGCCTATCAAAGCTATGCCAACCCCATCATTACCTAAACAACTGTTATATAATTATTACTGTTAACTAATATAATACTAAATATAAAATACCTGCTACTTTTAAACATGAAATTATATTATAAACTATGTAAACGTAGTTCGATTTTTTTTTGTAAAGCGGACGTTAGATCATAAAAGAATGAGGAATTTATAGTCTAGAAGAAGTGCATTTAATCTTCTTTTAAGATTTACCTCTTATCTCGACGGGAACCTTGATGAGAGACATTTTAAGTTTTCTTAAACGTCTCAATGACTTCACGAATTCAAGGTTCGATTCAGGTGCCAACTATTGTAGTTTTTTTTATATTAATTTAAGTGAAAAGACAGGTGTTTACATGATGTTAAGTGATACGTCTGCCCATAACTATGGGGCACTGTTGGGGATGATATACATTGCACCACCTTGCGCTAGTCGCCTGAGACATGATGTCCGGTCTATTTACCCCAATAATTACACTAGCTACTATGCAATTCAAACCGGAACACAGTAATATTTGCACACTACTATTTGGCGCTAGAAATAAGCTTTGCGGTGGTACATGTGGTGGTGGAGTTTGATCAGTGGTAGGACTTTTTCCAATCCGTATGTGTTCCACTCTCTTATTGTAAATCTGCCGCTATAACTTCATTGACAGACACAGACAACTTACAGGTCCATTACCAGGTCGTTAGTAATATAACACACAACCTATGTATATGTTTAGTACTTAATATCTAAAAAGGATTTAGTCCTGTTAAGTAAAGTCCAGAGGGGACTATCTGCAATCACTACTACACGTGAAAAGTCAAACTGTCCTCCACAAGTATTTATTATAGAGATTCTTAAGTTACCGAGTTTAAATTAAGTTAATATATATTGTAACAAAAAAAATCTGCTTATTGTCCGATAGATTATGTACTATTATAATTTATAGGAAATTTTCACTACAGCGATTTCAGATACAATTATATTCGATAAAGCGAAAAGGAAATTGCTAATGCTTCTCGTATTTGCAATTTAATCGGGGAGTTCTAATACAAGGCCCCACCCCTCTACCCCCTACATCGATTCTGATGACTTGATATTCCATTGAATATTCACGCTCATCATGTTTTTATTGACTTTCTTATAAAAATATTTTATGTTTGAGCCTCGGAGTAACTGTAATGTTATTTTCATTACGTCTAAGTCCTTTCAAAATGATCCTTACAAAATATCTGTTTTTTTATTCGATTAAGTTAGAAGACGAGCGCGACGGTCACCTGACGGTGATGCTCCGACCTGTGACGTGGTCCTGGTTCTTCTTTTTCGTCGGTATCACTCTTGATAGAGTGCTCGTAGTCATCACTTCAGGTGTTGGCGGCAAGCTTCAAACCACGTCGCCATTCTTCTCTGATGGTCTCCTTTCTAGTCCATTCGTATAGTGATAACAGGATGGTGCTGGTTAGGATGATATATATTACACTACATTGCGCTTGACGCCTGAGAGATAAAATATTGCATCTCGTTATCCCAGTAAATACACCAGCTACAGCTCTTTTCCAACCAGAACACAGTTTGACGGCAGAAATAGATGCTGCAGTGGTAGTTACAGGACTTAGACGGTCTGCGGCAACAGAGACCCACCACCAGTAAAGTATCTCTTTGCATATATATTTAATTAAAAAATATAATAACGATGATAAAATCTGGTGTATATATATATGGTTAATCTACAAGAATCAAAGAAGATGTATATATATATATGTAATCTAAAAAAATAGCTTTAAAATTTGAACGTTTGCATACTACTTTCAGCTGTATCAAATGGTACTTGATTCTTATCAGCAGGATCTCTTCTCGTATTAATAAATATCATTCGTGATGCAGATTGTAGAAGTTGGCGAAAAAGTTTTATATTTCCTCTTCAGCGCGAGAATAGCATACCGAAGATGCACTGCACAGCAACTCTTCAGGTATCTCACCTTCTGTAATATTAAAGAAACGCTGAATACAAAACTGTTTTATATGCGTATATATAAATATATACACACATTAAGTACGTATTGTATGTTATAACGAATTTTAAATAATTAACCTCAGGATGAGTAGGATCTTTGGCTGGTGGTAAAGGATATCTGCGCACAGCAGTGAGGTGCTTGTCAGTGCAAGATTTCTCTCGAGTCAACAACTTTGAAGGCATTCAAAGCAGATAAGAATTTAATCTACTGGTACCACTGCAGCACTTATTGCAGCTGACAAATAGTAGTGTGAAAACATTACTATGTTCCGGTATGAAGGGTGCTGTATGTTGTGAAATTACTGGAGCGTTTTCTTCTATTTCGTGAAACTTTAGAGTGCGTACTCTCGGCGACGAGTAAGATGTGATGCAGGGCAGTCATCTTGTTATTACGAGCAGGTGTATCGCTTACCATCAGATGAACGTCTTTCTGGCCTTCTTCTTAAGTCAAATAAAAAAAAATTGCCACCAGTGAAACATGATGATATTTCACAACTTCCTAGTAATTATTTATTTCGCATAACTATGGCATAAATGAAGTCTTGTTAGTTGAGTCAGTAAAGCTGTCATATGTGTCTCAGCGAGGTGCGGGTTCGATTCCTACTGAGCTTCACCTTTCGGCTAAAGTCAAGATCGAGAGGATCGACACGTTCTAAGAACTGCAGCTTTCTTAGAGCATGCGGCATATATCTACCCGCATTATGCCAGTGTGAAGGTTGAATGACCTTGATTCTTGTGATAGAAGCCATGAGTCCTAGCTGTGGGAACATGACCTGTATAGTATAAATACAGCATTTTAAAGGAAGCAGCGAAATGAGCTAGTTTAAATAATTTTCGTTTTAAATAGAAGACAGCACAAGATTAATCCAGCTTGATATAACTAGAGCGTGAGGTACCGGAACCTCTGGGCACCTTCGGGATCTGACTGTGTAAATATCGCAGTGAGGACGTATTTATTCCTCCCTCTTGTTGCTGCAGTATTAAATTTAACATTAAAAAAAAGGGATGCTGTTTACCAGAATATATAAGAAGAGCAAAGGAGTGGAACATCTTACAGGTTCTAGTCCAAGTACGAATGTGTCTTCAAGGAAAGAGTGAATAGGCTGTTACTTGATTAGTGCGCTTTACATCAGATCATCAGAAGAACCAACGGCCAGAAAACATCGCTTAAAGGACTGACAGCTGATGTAGCACCAGGGTCCTCGAATGGCAATCGCGTACCAAAAGACGTAGCGTTGACAGGCCTCACAACAGGTGGTTTGACGATCTGGTGAAGGTTGCAGGAAGCAACTGTATGCGGGCATCGCAGAATCGTTCGATGTGGACATCTTTAGGAAAGGTGTATGACCAGCAGTGGACGTCTGTCGGATGATAATAAAAACCAGATCATCACTTGACATCAGGTGAGGTCGTAGTCAAGCGCTAACCCTATCGTTTATAAAAAAAACATGTTCTCCTCTATTGAGTGTCGATCCCTTTTGCAATACTTTTATATAAAGGTTGCAGTTTGGCCGACGGGGTAAGTTCTCTTCTTTTTTTTAATACAATGAAGCGACGAAACGAGCGGAACGTTCACCTGATGGTAAGTGATACGCCCGCCTACAACAACGTGGCGTTAGTTAAGATGGTATATCACATCACATTGCGCTCGTCGCTCGAGACACGATATTGACTCTTGCTACACATGTAATTATACTAGCTACAGCGCCCTTCAAACCGGAACACAATAACATTTGCACACTATTATGTGGTGGCAGAAATAGGCGCTACAGTGGTTGTGGACCTATCTAGGCGGTTTAACAGAGAGTTCACCAGTGTTTTCTCATTTTTCTCTTCTCTACTCTTACATTGCAAGCGAAGTCCACGCGTCTTAATACCTTAGGATATTAATCGTGCTGTTTATACTTACAATTGAAACTACATTTACAACCCCCACCACTTTCCCTAAATAAGCAGTAACCGAGTAATACTTCATAAAACATTGTCTTTATTTCATCTGTACGAATATAAAGAGATAAGATGTTGCAATGGAAATTTATTACACAGTAAATAAGGAGCGTAACATGGATTAAGCTCGACATCATTCCAGAGGGAGGCGGGCGGCACAACCGCCGACTGGAAAACATGTTTATTCGGCTCACAAATAATATTCAGTTCATGCTGTATAACAAGGAGTTCCATATTGAAAGATGGAGACTATTTAATTGTGGAAGTCACACTGGTGGTAGGTCTCACTTGCCGGAGAGCGTCTATACAACCACTGCAGCGCCTACTGCAGCCGACTAACAGTACTGTCCAAACATTACTGTGGTACAGTTTGAAGCCAGTGTTATTACCGGGGTAACTAGACACTATATATTTCAAAGCGATGAGTGTAATGTGGTGCTGTGTATAACATCTTAACTAGCGCCACGTTGTTATAGGCGGGCGTATCGCTTACTATTAGGTGAACGTTCCGCTTGTGTAGTCGTTTAATTGAATAAAAAAACATATTGTTAATGTTGCTAAAATTGTTTAAATATAAATATTTTATTATTTATATTTATTATTTTATTATTTATTTTGCTATATAATTCACAGTAAAGCAATAAAGCTCCGTCAGTTTTAATTAGGTTTATGGAAAGTAAAGTCTTTAAAAGAAATGATCCACGCACAGTATATACTTAAGTGTATATGATGGATGTCCAACCACAACAATTATTTTCAGCATATCCAGTAATTTGATTGTGCTATATCGGTGTATCTAATAATTAATAAATTAAGTACTGTAAAAATAAGTTTTCAAATAATCCAACAGATGGCGCAACCATGAACAATAGATCACGCTATCGTTTGCCTTAACGCAAATCCTTATAAGGATCGTACATCTTTTTGTACATTTTCTTCGGCCAACAAGTCAATACGGAGTATACAATTGTATACATTAACTAGATCTCTCTGGGATCTTCGTAGTACTTAGTACCTTGCTCTGCTCATCATCAATATAGTGCTGATATAGCTGCTTCCGTTGACATTCACCAGAGATCCCCACCCCTCTCTACAATGTTTTATATGTTTCTTTCAGTTGTTGGTTTCAAGATGTAGTTGTAATTATAATATAAGCAAGCTGTTTCCCGTTCGCTTTGCTGCCCATAATATAGAATTAGGCTTAAAATTTGTCTGAAATTGTCCTTTAGAGCAAACGCAACCACAAATGACTATAACAAGCGTTACTATAGCAACCGAATAACTAATACGAAATGAAAATATCTATAAAAGTTAAATAGAAATAAAATGATGATCGATCTATGAAATTAAACAAATAAATAGCCCTTAATTGTCTACAAATCATTCCGCGTGAAATACTCACGTTCCTTTGACGTTACGTTCACTAGTTTTCACGTGATTGGCGAACAAAGGAATTCATTATCATTACATCTATATAGATCATTATATATGAATAGATAATCCATGTTTCCATTCAGGTTTGTAACAGCAGCGCTACTTTAACTATGGCGTGTCGAAACACCTCATTGTGTATCGAATTCAAAATTAAATTTTCTAATAAAAAAAAATGCACATAGTGAGATTTCTATTGTATTGGTAAATAAACAAAGGGTGGTATAAAACTTTTAGATGTATCAAGATAAACCCATACGACCGTATCGTTTGATCCCGTCATATATCACCACCGCCGGACGCTGAGGGAAACAAACTTCGATTCCATTGCAATAGAATAACCATCTTTCAAACTCGATAAAAAATATGAAGGGATCTGTGATGGGGCGGTTATATATATAAAAAAACAATAGTCTTTTATTACTTTTATATTGAAATTGCTTTTATGTGACTATGGGGTTAAAGGAATATTAATTTAAAATATATATATATATGTATCACGATTGCGAAACCTATCCACGGTACTTCGAAGCAAGTGGTTATATGATCAGTCAAACACTGCGGGACATAGGCTGTAAGATCCATCCTATTCTACTGCGGCTTTTTGTGATCTTCGTCAGATTGTCGGCTTATGTTTTCAAAGCACCTGCTAACCGGTAGCATGAGTGCTGCCTCTACCGGTAAATCTAGCAATCTTTTCGACTATAGTAACTTTAGCGGGTAGTAGTGACTGATATAGTAACTAAATCATTATTACTTTAATTCTACGTGAAGAGCAAGACTTTCTCTATCTCTAGTGTTGTTCCTGAGGATCGTGGTCAGTGCTAGGGTTTATGTCTGCACACGAACTGCTTCCACCGTTTCCTATCTAGTGCATCTCTAATGATTGTGTAGAATTTAGAGGACGACGATTCCTTAATCTGATCGGTCCATCTGGTTGGTATCCGACCGAATGATCTTTTGCCTTCGGTGTTTCCAATGAGGACCAGTTTTTCCAGACAATCGTTGCCTCTGCGCAACGTATGGCCGAAATATATAAGGAAGCGTTGCTGACATATGCGGCATATATAGCTATCTACGTAGATGGTCTTCGCCCACAGAGACTTATCACCAGTGTGGTAGTTATTGGATCAAATAATAATTGGTAACCATAGTCACGGATAAAGACCAAACTATGTGCAAGTCCTTGCTTACTTTCATTGAGAACAAAGATATTTTCGTGATAACGGAATGTAGACTTCTAACCAGTTGATTATCTGAATACCTTAGTATTTTCAGACCACAAATCATCGGATTCGTTCTTCAAGGCCTTGTTTACGAAAAGCGGTAGACAAGAGAAAAATTAACACATCATAAATAACAAATGAAATTGCATGAAGAGAACATTATAAGGTGCGGCGAATTAGCGTTGAGGGAGCAGGGGGTAAACCGGAAGGCAAGTTAGGGAGGGCAATTTAACATAATTGCTTTAACTTCGCTATAAATTGCAGGACATGAATTAAATACACGAACACCAACCAAAGTTATAATGGCAAGTACAAAACGTTCGAAATGCTAAAAAAAAAATCTTCTTTAATGCTATAGATTTTTTTTTTATACAAAATTAATATAATTTTAATATAATTTTCATAAATTAAACTCGTGAATAATTAATAGAAATGCATAAAAAAATATATATATTTTAAGAGCTGAATGTATAGGCAAATTTAACTAAAAAAAAATGTTTGTACTCACTGTCTGAAAGTATCTTAATTTTTTTTTATTCAACAAAACGATGTGTTGAACGGAACGTTCACTCAATGATAAGTGATACGCCCGCCTGTAACAACCTGGCGCTAGTTAGAATGATATATACAGCACCACATCGTACTCGCCGTTTCAAGACATAGGATGTTGAGTCTCGTTATCCAACAACACTAGCTATAGCGCCTTTCAAACCAGAACACAGTAATGTTTGCACACTAATGTTTGGCGGCAGAAATACGCGCTGCAGCGGTATCTACTTAGACGGTTTCCGGTAACAGAGATTTACCACCAGTATATAATTGGATATAAGTAAAGCTTAGTATTACTTGGAGCCCAGGCCTTTCAATACAATTCATTTACCATGATTATTTAATCCAATTCTATTTTTCAATATTCTCATCATTCATTCCTTTACTCATACATACTCTATTCTTCTTCTTTTCTCTTTCGTTCTACATTTGATTTCCTTCTTTTATTCCTCTTTCTTAAGTGAAGACCATCGACCGTCATCTTTTTTCGTGTTTCCTTGGAAAAGACCAAATACATGAGATCATACTTTGCAGCATGTTAGCGTTTTCTTAATTCTTCTTCTCCTCCCGGTTTTTTTTTCTTTTTCATTCACGGGTCAATCTTACAATTATTATTTTTTTAGTTTTATCACAGATTTTTATATTTCTTTTACATTATATTCCTATATCTTTTATTTTATTAATATTTGTTCTTTTTAACTGTTACATTTAGATTAATGTAATTATTGTAATTATTATTATTATTGTGTATTATTATTATGTAAGTATTATTATTATAATATAATTATTGTTGTTATCACAAAATGTGTCAAACACAAAATAACAAAAGTGTCAACACTGCTACTTGGGGTGTAAAGGATCCTGTACAACAATTTACGGGATCCAAGCCAACCTCACTTGATCGTGGTGCAACCTGCTATTCAACAAACCAGGTTCGGGCTCCTACCAACCTAACACTCCTAACAAACTATCTACGAACCCGCATTGAGCCAGCGTGGTGGGAAATGGCCCAAATCCACCCACTACGAACTTCTACAAACATGGAAAGGCCTATGTCCGGCCATGGACGCCTATCAACTGATGATGACCGCTACTTTAGGGTTAATTGTAAAAGTAATTAAGTTGGAAATAGATAAAAAGATATTGCTTCCGAACTGTTTTATTAAGCCATGAAACGAAGTCCTAACACAAGGATGTGACTAAGAAATATAAGCCTAAATTCTTGATTTACGTTTTTTTTTGACTGTCATGATCATCATCAGCCGATAGCGATAGATGGACACAGGTCTTCTCCAAAGATCTCCACATCGATTGGTCCCGCGTTACTCGCATTCAGCGGGTTTCTGCGATTCTCACCAGATCTTCTGTCCACACTGTGGGAGCCTCCCAACACTACGTATACCAGAACGCGGGCACCACTCGAGGACCTTACTGCCCCATCGGCTATCGGTCCTTTAAGCAATGTGTTCTGCCTGCTGCCGTTAAAGTGTAGTAATCTTTTGGGCTCTGTCGGTGACCTTAGTTCTTCTGCGGATCTCCACATTTTCAACTATGTTTAAGGTGCATTAAAAACATGGAATTTTTTATTATTTATGTGTGAACTTTCGTCCCTTCACTCGTCCAAACATAAATATTCTAACGCCAAAGTTGGAGATTAGGAAATCCCTGAGTAAAAACACCCTCGCAAAGCTTCTTTGTCCACTTGAAAATTTAAGCGGGAAACTTCGCGAAGTGCTCCTGATAAGGAATCGCTAGAAATACTGAAGAGTTCTGACGTTAGACACTTTAAATGCAATGAGTCGCAGGTGCTCATAATTTCAATTGTGGAATGGAAATTCAGGATGAGAATAAAGGAATTTAAAATCACCGCTATCTCTATAAGGTGGCAACAGCTTCTTTGGATTTCTCTCTATTAAATTATCTTTTTTTTTATTCTATAAAGCGAGACAAGCCGGATGTTTGGGGAAGTGACAGGCTTACCCATAACAACATCGCGATGGTTAAGAACTCATTGTTCTCGTCGCCTACATAAAATGTTGAGTCTCGAAACCACGGTAATTTCACTAGCTACAGCACCATTCAAACCGGAACACTGTAATGTTTGCATAGAACTATTTGGCGGCAGAAGTAGGAGCTGCGGTGGTACCTAGACAGTCTTCGGAAACAATGAGTTACCAGCAGTCTGTTTTTCTATGTTCCTGATAACCTTTTATTTTCCAACCCGGAAGTCTCTGGTGCAATTATAAGGCTACATGCTGTGGAGTTTGCATGGCGGAAAGGTTTTTGAACCACCATCGCGATCTACTTCTCTCATATAGTAAATCCATCACTAAAAAAAGATGACCATGATCAGACTCTTAAAATATATGGATGAAAGTATTCAAGGTTAGAGACCTTAACCATTTTCAACTTCATTATCACTCAATATCAAGTGACAATTAGATCGAGCGATTTCTGTTGCCGTTAAAAATGAAATATGAAATTTCTGTTTCCGGATTCTTTATCTGTTTCAAAGTACTTCATCTACTTCCCGTCTGCAACGTGTTCCGTGCATAGTGTGTATCATTTTCAGTTTAAATATTTAATCTGTGCCGCTTTCTAACTAGTTTTGTTCGTTGAAGTTGAGAGTGCAAAGTCTAATAGAGCTGGAAATCCTGATGCGACGGCTGAGTCGACCCAACTTGGATTAGCGGTTGTTGAGTAACGAACTTTAATTTTATTGTGGTCTGTCTAACCTAGTCCATCTTATTTGGTCTCCATCAAACACAGTGTCCTATTTTAACGTAGCTAATTATAAATTCTACATTTGTAGCTGATTATTTATGCTTTGTTGTTGTTGTAGTGTTAGTCAATGAAGTACTACATGAAATATTGAGCCCTGAGTCCGATGAAGCTGCTATAGTTAGTAGAACTACATGTAAGAGTAGATGTGATGTTTACAAATATAAATTCAATATTTCCAAGTAAAGAAATATGAATAGGAAAATCTACAAGATCAAAACAAAGGAAACGTAAACAAATAATTAAAATAATGAAAAAAACCTTGCCAATGTAAATGGTGGCGGTAACTTCCTATCACCAAGTCCAAAACACAACACACTCAAAGTTGGAGCAAATATCCGCGTGTGAAACAAATATTGACCCTCGCGCCGATCGATTAGTACCCGCCGCAACGGATGAAGCTGCTGTTTATCCAGCATGGACTTGTAAACTGGGCTTAGGTAAAACCGTAAGGGTATCTATTGCTGGTGGGTATATGTAAAAAGAAATGATGCTTGAACTTGCAAAACAACTTATAGATAGATCGATGAGAACAAATCGTGAAGATATAGGTTTATTTGGGGAAGGGACAGGCCTAACCATAACATGGCGTTGGTTGAGACCTCATTGTTCTCGTCGCTTACCTAAGATGTTGAGTCTCGTTACCCCGGTAATTTCACTAGCTACAGCGCCATTCAAACCGGAACAGTGTAATGTTTGCATATTACTACTATTTCGGATAACAAAGAAGCTGAGAGAAAAACAGTGATACAGAAGATCGTTAATGAATTTACAACTTAACACAAATGTAGAAGTCAAAACAAAAAAAATATTAATTAACATCTTAGCTTTCATCTTATCAATAAAATAAGATGTAGATCTATATCATCATCATCATTATTATTATCCGACAGATGTCCACTGCTGGACATCGGTATATATATATGTATATTGTAATACATATATTGTTGGTTTTTTGTTAAAAAAACCTATTTCATTCATTATATATATATATATTATTTAACCAAAAGAAATTCTCTTGTGTCTGCTTGTTGTTAGGTAATCGTCGAAACGGCTCCGGTTCTGGTTTGAAGGGCGCTGTAGCAAGTTTTAATTCAAGGGGTAATGAGGCAACATCTTATATCTCAAGGCGACGAGCACAATGTGGTGCTGTGTATATCATCCTAACGCCACGTTATTAAGGGCAGCTGTCTTAACATGAGGTGAACGTCCCGCTCGTCTCGTCATCATCATCAGCCGACAGACGTCCACAGCTGGACATAGGCCACGTCACATCGTTGAATAAAAAAAAACTGATGGATGTTAACAGTATATTTACTTGCAGTTAGTCAACGTTATTAGCGGTTACTTGGATTTCTCTTCCGCTGTTGTTTTAACCTGTGAAAAAGGAAGACCATGGGATATGCGCGTATGTATCATGAAGTAAACATCCCGGTTGTCTCATCGAATAAAAAAAAAATGTTAATTACCTTAAAGCGCCTGCGTATGTTAGGTTACTTTTTTTTTATTATAAACAGCCTTTTCATTAGCCCTCTATTAACGTTTCGTTTTTATACGGCTGGTAAAGAGGATTACAGCGCAGGTTTTAATAAAGCTGGGAACCGAGCTTTGTCTCGTACCGCCGATCTAGCCCGGATTAGAGGACTTTGACTGACTTAAAGTTTACAGTTAAACAAGCTATACTATATTAACATCAATGTGTTCCGGTTTGCAGAGTGCTGTAGATGTTTACATTATTGTAACGAGACTGGACATCTCACGTTTTAAGACGACGAGTACAACGTCCCGTCGCTTCATTTATTAAAATTAACTTCACCTGCTGATGGTGCACCTTGGTGATCCACAAACGAGGCTCTGACTTCCATCAACCCGCATTTCGCCAGCGCGGTGGGAAATGACCCAAATCACCCCATTAGAAACCCCTACAAACGTTCACATCTAAGTATGAAAGTTACGTATTAAATTGATATCGTTCCCTTGTCTCGGCTGTTGAAAACGATTCAAATTTCGCGTAATAAACTAACGCCGCCTTTAATCTGACCATATATATATATATTGTTACAACCTTATTATGTTACAAAGAATTTAAATGTGAACCCTAAATGCGAGAATACGGACCCCAACCTGAATGGGAACTCGGCGGTTTTATTCAATTACCTCTCGTAACTGTCCAATTTGTAACCTTATATTGTTGAGAATCTAACTTAGTAATAAAAATAGGAAGTTTATTGAAGCACCACGAAAATATCATTGTATTTAAGGAAAAACGTAACGAGAAAAAAAAATATTGATCTGTTTGTAAGAAAGGAGCAGGTTCGATTCCCACTTATTATTAACTTTGGGAATACATCATAAGAAAACCGACTCGTGAATGTTACACCTTTAATGTATATATGACATCTATCATCTTGCTCTTGGTCAAAGCTTTGAGAGGATGCCTTGAATCCCAGCAGTGGACCTTTATTGTTCACTGTTCTCTTGTATGTTATTTTATTTTAAATGTATTTGTTTTAGATGTGTGTGGGGAACCACTTTTACTCGTATTATTGAAAATACCACGCAAACGCGGGCGAGAGCATTATTCAGCAGTGCCCAGCTGTGGGCACGTCGTGTCTGCACCGGCGTGCATTAAAGGACGGCGCGTCCCTCGAGCGGACTCGCCAGTCGTACAGTCGGATAGTCGGACAGTCGTATAGTCGGACAGTGGTACTTGAACATCAACAGCGAACGCACGGTTACTTCGCCATCTGTTCCCGAACCTATTTTTTGTTGATGTCTACCCGAAGATCATTTCTTCTCACCTTGGCAGACTTCCACAGTGTGTATACTAGAATTAATTAGCTATAACATTTCTTTTTTTTTCACATTTTATATGGTCACTCATATGGTTAGGATAGCACTGGATCTCGAAACTAAAAATACAGGCCCTGGCAGACTCCCGACTACTTGATTGACGATGATAAATAAAGATCTAAAGAATAACAAATTGACGGAAGCTATGACACAGAATAGAGATAGATTTAGAAGAGTGACCAGGAGGGCCGACCCCAAGTAAAGATGGGATGGGACACATTGTAAATGGTAAGTATTCCTTATAAATAAATAAATAGATTTACATTACATTTGAATAACAACTTTAGCTATGACTACGTTTATTTAGCTTTAGCTTCAAAATTGATTTTTCCCTCCATAATTTTTATCAGACGTAGTTCGGATGATAATAAAAAAAAGGGTTTTAGTTTCCAATGTAGCAGAAGGTTGCTCAATCAAGTATTAAAAGGGCTGCTGTGGTACAATTATTGGCTGTAGTCTCGAAGGAAATTATAAACAATACATTTCCCAACATGCTCGCCTCCTTAGATTGAATTTGTAAAGCCAATAGGAAATTGGGTTTCGCTATATCAATACACGAATTTATTATATTATATATAAATTGTTTCCTACTCGATAAGATTGATTCTGAACAGGACGTTCTATATATTTTATATACTTTAAAATCCATATGGAACTTGTCATTAGAAGATTTTTTTTTATTTAAATAAGCGACGAGACGAGTGGGACGTTCATCTCACTGCATGTGGTTTACCTGCCTATAACAAAGCGGCTTTAATTCATCATCATCAGCTAATAGACGTCCACTGCTGGATATAGGTTTCACCCCAATAAATTCCCACTTTGGGTAAGGATTTTCCACTACGCTGGCCCAATATGGGTTGCGTGCTCGTGGTGCATGTGAGGTTGGCTTGGATCCCATGAGTTGTTGTGCGGGACCCTTCACATCCTCTAGTTAGGGTGATATAAACTGTATCATGTTGCGCTCACCGCCCAAGCCGTAAAATATTGAGTCTTGTTACTCCAGTAATTACTGTAGCTACAGCGACTTTGAAACCGGAACACAGTAATATATACACACACTGGTATCTACCTAAACGGTCTTCAGCAAGAGAGGCTTACTACCAGTAACCTAGTCTACTATGGATAGATTCATTATACATCAACTACTTAAATAGTAACTTTACTACCTTTTTAGCACATTTTCTTTCTTAATTCATTGTTTTTATAATAAGCTTTAAAGTAGTAAGTTATTGTACTCGAGAAGAATTTTTTTGTTGTTGTCAAATCGTATCCCCTTTGGATAAATAGGCCAGCGAACTTGGATAGGGAAAAGAGATTGCTTAAGTTATATCAGTGTCACCGGAGTGACTTCGCCCTTTCCAAGTCACTTAACTTGTCAATAAAGCGACCTTCTCCGGCATGTAAGTATTTTGGGAAACGTCGATTGACTGATACTGTAGGAAACAAGCAAGTAATAAGCTCTTACGTCACTTGATTGTTTCCACCGGCCACTTGACTCAAAAATCGCAAGACTGTTTTTAGGAATACATCACAAGAGACATTACAACAGTAGTGGTCCATCGATTGAGATTTTTTTTTAGTTCATTAAGCGACGAGACGAGCGGGACGTTCATCTGGTAAGTGACACGCCTGCTCATAACAACGTGGCGCTAGTTAGGATGATATAGACTGCATCATATTGCGCTCGCCGCCCAAATGTTGAGTCCCGTTATCCCAGTACATTAGGTACGACTCCCTTTAATCCGGAAGACAGTGTCTTCATGACACTACTGTTTGTCGGCTGCAATAGAAACTGGGGTGGTACCTACTTAAGTGGTCTGTGGAAACAGATACCAACCACCACTAAAAATACTTAAATACCTTATATTTTAGGATATGCTGTAAACAAGCAATATCATCAGCAACGTCTTCGGTGTTCTGTGATATAAAAAGTACTTCGAGTCAGATTCGGGTGGGAGCAAAGTTTACTATCTGTATATTTCGTTGATTTCTCTTCACTCTAATTATTCAATAAAATGAGGTGTAAGGATTCCCGCTCAACAGCTCACGGGATCCAAGCCAAACTCACCTGCTCGTGGTAACCAACGAACAATGCTTTAGCCCCCACCAACCGGCTTCGGGCCAGCGTGGTGTTAAATGGTCCCAAATCCTCTCATGTGAATCCTTACCCGATCAATGTGCTATGAGACGTTAGTATGATATTCACAGAATCACGCGTGGTCGTCGCTAATCTTTAAACTCCACATATTACTGAAGTCTTATCTATTTATTATCTAGCTTCCTGTCGGTGGAAGGAGCACGTTTGGTAAATAAGGCTTTATTCCTTTTGTTGGATCAATTTCAGTTAAATATCAATTTATATCTAGAATAACATAAGCACAAAATCAAAGACATCATATTATTTTCAATCCTTGTACTTGTAGGTCTCTGCTGCCGGAGACCGTTTAAGTTGGTACCTACGGTGGTCCGCAGCGTATATTTTTCCCTCCAAAAAGTACTGTGTAAATATTACTGTCTTCCAGTTTGAAGGGAGTCGTAGCTAGTGAAATTACTAAAGTAACGATACTTAATATCTTATGTTTCGAGGCGACAAGCACGTGTTGTCTATAATAATTTTACTAGAGTTAAATTGTTAGGCACGTTTAGACAGGTGTATGATTTACCATCAGATGAACGTTCTCCAACTCGGCAACTTCTGTAGATAAACATGCGTAGTTCTTGAAGTTTCAGCGCTGTCGAGCTGATACATCTAGTATTCTGTTGTTCAGAATATAAGCGTGAAAATAGAAGTTCAAAGAAATTTGCTGCGATATTTAAAATCATGGTTCTATTAAAATCACAGCTTCTTAATAATCCTTACAGAGGATACGACTTCACAAACAGATATTCCACTTGGGGGAGTGGTATATCACAGGTAAATGTACTGGTGGTAGATCTTTGTTGCCGGAGCATATAAGTAGGTACCGTTGCGTCTGTTCTTTCTATCACCAACTGCACCAACACTAGTTTTCCGATTTTAAGAGGGACTGTGGCTAGTGAAATTATTGGGGTAAATAGATTTAATATCTCAAGTTTCGAATTGATGCGGTTGTGTATATATCTTCATTACTAGAGCTAAGTAATAACATCATTTGATCAAGCGTCGAATAAAAATATTTAAATTTTTATTATATGTATATGGTTAAGTCTGTCTCAAGGTTGTTCACACTGATCGGTCCTATGCTGTCTGTTGATAACATATCTTCACGACCTTCACCAGATAGAAGAATTAATAAAAAAAAGCAAGCCAATTCATACTTGTGTGAAGAACTCGTGTCATTCAGGAATTTTCATTCGGCGAGCAGGTGTTTAAGGAATTTCTTATAAACATCCTTGCAGTCAAAATGAATTTATTTTCTATACTGCAGTTAGTAAGTAGTGCTGCAGTGTAAGCAGATGCTAACGGAACTACGTGTTGCTGCACACCCTCCGGTGCACATTTGGTAGTTTCATGAATGAACAACTGAAATACAATTAGACAGATTAAAAAAGCACATCTAAAGATTTTTCATAACAGAGATAGTCGTGGTAGGTCTCTAATGACGGAGACTCCTATGTCTGTCGCAAAACGGCACTGTGCAATTATTACTTTGTTCGGGGTTGAAGGGCGTTGTAGCTAGTGAAATTACTGTTGCAGCGAGACCTAACATACTCTGTCTGATGGCGATGAGCACAATGTGGTGCTGTGTATATATCACTTATAGGATAATAACTAGGAAGAGAGTAAGACAGCCTCTATGGCCCATTAATTGACGACGATGTTGAGGACAGAACTAAGTGGAGATGAAAGACAGAACCTACCTATCACCGCCGCTATATGAGATAATGGCTAGGAAGAGAAAGAGTCGTTGTAGCGCAGTGCCTCACTGCTTGCCTGATAACACGGAGGTCCTGGTTCGATATAAAATTTCTGTCCCCTATCCCCCCTATGTCTAAATCCTCTAACTCATTATAATAAAAAAAGGTATCTTAATGATATAACACTAGTGGTTCCCCGTAACACCTCTCAACTCCCTTTTGGTGAAGGAATTTTATGAAATCCGTTCTTAGCTGACCAACACCCGGCAAAAGGAATATTACTACTAAATTTCAAGGCTCCAGGCCTTATGGTTACAGAGATATCGTGATGAGTCTCTAGATCGGTGGAAATATACACTTATATATCATCATCATAATCAGCCAATAGGCTTCCATTGCTGAACGTAGTCCTCACCCAAAGATCTCCACATTTGTAAGGATTCATACACATTGTAAGGGGTTCCGCACAACAACTCACGGGACCCAAGCCAACGTTACCTGTGGTACACCCTGCTAATCAACAAGCGAGGCTCTGGGTCCCACCGACCCCTATTGGGCCAGCGTGGTAGGAAATGGCCCAAATCCCTTCTATGAACCTCAACAAAGGACGGCACCTGGTACCCGGCGATGGAAGTAATAGAGACCGATCGATGTGGGAATCTTTGGGGGAGACCTATGTCCATCAGTAAGCGTCTGTCGGCTGATGATGATGATGATGATGATGATAAACACACACATATATATATATATATATATATATGTATATTTTATTCTCTCTCATTAACTTTCACAGCGATTATACAGTTATAGACTTTTTTTACTACTGGATGAAATGATGGTATAGTAGTTAAGATGTTTGGATAGTAATTTTGGATGCTTGAATTTCTATTTCCGATTACCACAGTAATTTCACTAGCAACGAAAAATTTAAGGCAATGGCGAACATAATGGTTTACCTCAAAAATTTTTTATTTGTTGTCTGCGACAAATTTTCTTACCGAGCACAAGGGAAAAGAGCACTGAAAAATTCAGTGAAATCCGATGTTAAAAAGTTTTAGGTGCGATACCGAATGTTCTACATTTTAAAGGCTCGAAATCCGGTTCAAATGGCTGCAGGTATCTCTAGATGCGATCTCACGTGTTTGCTGTTGTCAACGAGCAAGATCTTCTAAACGTTACATTTCCTTTATTGAACACTAGCGTGTTACAATTACTATCCGTATACACTTTTAAACTGTTACTATCTTAAATATACTATATATATATATATATATATATATATATCTTGATTTAAGTTATGTCTGCTCATAACAACGTGGCGTAAGATGGTATGATATACACAACATCACATTGTGCTCGTCACCGTCAGACATAGAGAGTGGCGAGTTGAATCTTGTTACCTCAATAATTTGGCGATGGCAGGTCTTTGTTACTACAGGTGCGTTCCGTAGGAGATCCCGCAACCCCTCCTAATGCACTGATGAAGACCACGGAGGCGATTTTAGTGGATAGAAGCCCCACATAACCTTGTCTTCCACCCAGTAGCAAGGTATCTCTTAAAAAGACTTCCCCCGCGAAAAAAAAAGGTCTCTATTTTTAGAGACCGTCTAGGTAGGTTCCACTGCAGCGCCTATTGTAGCCGACAAACAGTAGTCTGCAAACTTTTCTGTGTTCCGCCTCGAAGGGCGCTGTAGCTAGTGCAATTACTGGGGTAACGATATTTAACATATTATGTCTCAGGCGACGAGCGCAATGTGGTGCCACATATATCATCCTGACTAGCGCCACGTTGTTACGAGCAGACGTATCACTTACCATCGTCACTTAATTGAATAAAAAGCTACATTGTGCTTGTCGCCTTGAGACGTTATACCTCCTTACCTCGCAGATTCCACTAGCTACAGCGCCTTTCAAACTGGAACATCGTAATGTATGTACCGCTCTTTGGCGGCAGAAACAGCAGCTGCGGTCATCTTCTTACTAGACCTTGTCCCATCTTTACTTCAGTATCGGCCTTCGAAGCCATTCTTCTAAATCTATCTCTATTTTATGTCACAGCTTCTTCCAGGCCTCTCTTTTTAGTTATCAGATCCAGCGCTACCCTAATCATATGCGTTGTTGGTCTTCGAATAACATGGCCGTACCAGCGCAGACTCTCTCTACCATTTTCTCTTGAACCGGTTTTACTTCAAAGGAAACTGACATGTATATTCTTCACCCCATCTTCTAGGGTAACTACGCCTCCAGATATAGAAGCTGCGGTAGTATCAGTAGTTATTGAAAATGTGATATCTCTGCAATGAGAAAAAATCTATTAAAAACACTATGATTCTGTTGTTATTATAAAATTTTAATTAACCAGTAAATATACGTTGTATGTCTAGTTTCCCTTTCATCTCCGAAATTAGCCGACTAACGGCGTACCTTATCTACGTAACCGGTTCCGTGAATTCAACATTCAGGGCACGATAGCGGCAAATTACTTCAGCGACGCGACTCTAACCCAAACCGGATTCAGGAAGTAGCCAAATGTTTTTTTTTTTATATAAAAATATGCTATTGTCTTCATTATGTTTTACTTTTCTATGCGAATGTAAAATCGTAATCTCCTCACAAATCATCACCTCAATGTAACTCCTCCTTGACCTCTTCACCTCATCTCCTATAAGTGATTCTTTAATTGTCCAGTGAAGTTCTTTAATTTCGTACATTTGATTGATGTGATGTGTGTGTGCATCTCTGTGAAGGTCGATCTGGTGAAGGTCGCGAGAAGACGCTGGATGCGGGTAGCAAACGATCTATCGATTTGGTGATCTTTTGGAGAAGTCTATGTCCAGCAGTGGACGTCTATCGGTTGATGATGATGATGAACTTTTTTTTTATTCAACTAGGCGACGAGACGAGTGGGATATTTCCCTGGTGGTAGGAAATACACGCCCGCCTACAACAACGTAGCGCTAGTTAGGATGGTATAAACTGCACTATACTGCGCTCGTCGCTTGTACGTAAAATGTTGACTCCTGTTACCCCATTAATAATACTAGATACAGCGCCTTTCAAACCGGAATCCAGTGATGCCCGCACACAACTGTTTGGCAGAAATAGGCACTGGGGTAGAACCAACAAATAATAATAATATTTCCTCTCGAGTCACTTCACTTCCTTATTAATCGTAAAACCGATGGACGTTCGGGTCTTAAAGTGTTGGAAGCCGACCCCGTACCGGAAACCGCAGCGTTGGCAGACCCTCCCCTCTACTAGGTGGACAGAGGATATAAAGGGAATTACTGGAAGTCACTGGATCCAAACAGCGCAAGTCAGTGCTTCATGGAACACATTACAAGAGATTTATGTCCGGCAGTGGAAGTCCATCGGTTGGTATGATGACGATGATGACTTCCTTATTAAAAATTTTTTAATGGGTTTCCAAATTAAAGGATTTCCGGTTAATTTTAACTGTAACGAGAATATTTCTGTTACTTTGCTTGAAAGTTGGATTTTCATGATTCTTGTTCGGTGTCAAATCAGTGTATACACTCAAAATTAGATATTCTGGATCTGGGAGGGAAGGTAGACCGAAAATGTCGTGCCGGAACTCCCCCGAGACGTCACTCCCTCCTACATCTTACTTATGACGTTGTTTAGTGCGCTGTCTATATAATTTAAGTTTTGTTTGTTTCACTATTTTTAAAGGTAAAGAAGTTAGATTAAATACTATTTACTTAGCAGGAGCACTTGGTAAAGTATAGATGAAGTAAAGTAGCGTAGCTTGAGACTTAAGATATTGGGTCTCGTTACCCCAGTAATTTCACAAGTTACAGCGTCCTTCGAACCCGAACCTAGTAATGTTTTTCCACTTCTGTCTAGTAGCTGAAATAAGCGCTGCCATGGTACCTAACGGTTGAAAGTAGACAGTCTCCGACAACAGTGGCTTACCAAGTCCAGAGAAGTTCATCATCGTTATCATCAACCGATAGACGCTTCGTTGGACATTAGCCCCCCCCCCCTAAAGATTCCCATATAGATCGAGTAGGAATTTATATGGGGGGTTTGAGCCATTTATCAATACGCTGGCCCAAAGCTGGTTAGTGGGACCCAAAGTGAGTCTATCAAGGTAGGTACTACCGGTTACTTATCACTGTTTCCCGGTTTTAAGGGCGCCGTAGCTAGTGTAATTACTGGGGTAACGAGACTCAATATCTTATGTCTCAAGGCGAGGAGCACAATTCGGTGCTGTGTATAATATCCTAACTAGCGCCACGTTGTTATGGGCGAGCGTATCACTTACCATCAGGTGAACGTTCCGCTCGTCTCGGCGCTTAATGCAATAAAAAAAAACTTTTGTATACATATGTACAAATAACATTAACTTGTCCTTATTTTCATTGCTTACCATGTTACTTAGTTAACACTTTATCTTCAACTCTGTCTCAACATTTCAAAGAAAGTCATTCTTTGACTTTCTATGAATGGGATATCCGTGATGAGGAACCGTTGGGGTGTCATCACATATGTGCGACGTGTTCTCTCGATACACATCACCATGCTCATTGCTGGTGAAGACCTGCAATATATATCTATATGTTGCAATACCCCAAGCGGGCGTGCGGTACGCGGACCGCTGCTCCGAGCCAAAAGTTTTCAGCGCGGGATTTACACGAATTCAACATTTATCTGTTTTTCACGCCTGCCTCGCCAGAATCCTTCGTACGAGAGATAAAACTGTTCAGGAAAGCATAATTATTTATTGTTGTCCTTTATTGCTTCCTTTTCTGGCGAAGCACCAGGCCGTCCGCAGCGGATTTTCGGTTTAATACAATTACTTTATATCATAATAAATTGTTTGCGTAAAATTTAGGTTTATATAGGGAGTAGTTCACCAATGGTTAGAGTATGCATCCTTCATTCCGCAGGTCGCGGGTTCGAATCTCGGCATGTACCGATGACTATAATATTTAAGTTATGTACATTTGTGAACTTCAGCAACAACAGCGAAATACAAACGGTGAAGGGGACCATCGCAAAGAAACTTCCACATGAATAAGAATTTATTCAAAGGTGTGTATGAAGTCACCAATCCGCATTGGGCCCGCGTGGTGACTATGGGCCATCGTCTTCATATTGAGGCCTGTGCCCCACAGTGGAGATGAAAGTTGGCTGTTAAAATAGGGTGTAAGAGGTCCCGCACAACAACACACGGTAGACCAAGGCCAACCTCACCTGTTCGTGGTGTACCCTGCTAATCAACAAACCAGGCTGTGGTTCTCAACAACCCGTATTAGGCCATCGTGGTGGGTAATAGCTCAAATCCCCGTATGTGAACACCTACTAACGTGAAGGTCTGGAGGAGGCCTATGTCCAGTGGACGTCTATCAGCTGATGATTATTATTGTCATTAATCTCTTATGGGCTCCAAGGCAAAGGGCGTCCATAGTAATTCTCCATCACGTTCGGTCTCGGGTTTGACCCTTAATCTTCAGGTCTTCCTGATCTTCTTTGCTTCGTCAGCTACTGTGAGGCACCACATCTATCTGGGGCGGGACATACGAGGCTGCAGCTCCTAACAACCCGCTATGGGGTAGCCTGGTGGGAAATGGCCTTAATCCCTCCACATGAACCATTATAAACGATGGCCGTTAGTCTCTGACGGTATCGGACGATATGCTAACTGTGGACCGATAGACGTGGAGAACTTTGAGAGAGGTCTAAGTCCAGCAGAGGTCGTCTATCGGCTGATGATGATGATGATTAAAGCTTACTCTTCTTTTGCCTGTCTTATGTTTTGTTCTGTTCTATTCAATTCTTAAAAATCCGATGTTTACTTTTTTTATATTTGATTTTACTAAGTCATTGGTTACTTAGTCTTGCAAAGGAGTCAATAAGGAGACAAGAACTTGAAGAAAAGTTATTATGAAGATATTTTAAGGCACGTACTTTAAAATTAAATGCCACTTTGGTTAACGATATCGTTACTTTTTGCTTTAAACGTTGTAATTTTAACTAAATCACGCAACTTCTCATTCCGCTGGGATATGCTCTCGCTTTATCTCACTTCGCCGCAAAAAGTTTCCCATCCCCCGGAGATTTTACAATGAAAGGGTAATGTTTATAAGAATATTTACACAGAAACGATTAGCTGTTATAACCCCGAATGATACTTAAAATAATACCACAGGTATTAAAATGTTAAAAAAATGGCAACATCGTGAAATATAATGTTTATCTCTACAACCTACAGAGGTACCTACAGTCCTCTTATACCGCAGCATCCATTATCGCTTTAAAGCGGTAGTTACTGGTGGTAGGTCTCTGCTGCCGGAGACCGTCTAGGTAGGTACCACCGCAGCGTCTATTTCTATCTATTTCTACCTATAAACAGTATTGTGAAAACCTTACTGTTTACTTAATTACTGGGGTAATGAGGCACAACATATGTCACAGGCGACGAGTACAATGTGCTGCTGCATATACCATCCTAACTAGCGCCTCTTTGTTATGAGGTATCACTTACCATCAGGTGGACTTCCTGATCGTCCCGTCGCGTCGTGGAATATATATATATATATATATAATTCATATAACTATAACGTTTTCCGGTTTCCAACAACGGTTACAGTTTTTAGGCACCGCAGAGGAAATTACATTTCTTTTTCACAAAATAAATATTCCCTTATCGTAATAAAACAAACAGCAGAATAAAGAAAAGGAATAATACTTCAGGAAATTTCATTTTGTCCGTCCCCTATTTTTCAGGAGGTGTTGTCCATGCTATTGTCGATTTCCCAAGGGACATCTATATGTTGTTTACTTTGTGTGTTTCAGTTAAGTGTTTACTTTATTAACGCTTAGATCTTACCCGAAAAATCTTTATAAATTGGTAAAATTTCAGTTAAATATTATTTACTGTGGTAATACACCATTTAAGTCACCAATCGGCATTGGGCCCGCGTAGTGACTATGACCCATCGCCCTCATATTGAGGGTAGGCCTGTGCCCCAACAGTGGCGACAGAAATTGGCTGTTGAAGAAGAGGGTAATACAAAAAAACTTGCTTTATTGTATATTTATCTTAAATTAAGTTACGTCTGCTCATAACAGTATAGCCCTAGTTGTTATGATATACACAGCTCCACATTGTGCTGGTCACCATGAGACAGAGAGTAACGGGTTAAATCTTGTTACCACAATAATTTGGTGGTGGGTCTCTGCTGTCGGAGACCGTCTAGGTAGCTACCACCGCAGCGCCTGTTGCAGCCGATAAACAGTACAGTGTTTCCGCTTAAAGGACACTGTAACTAGTGAAATTACTGGGGTAACGAGACTCAATATATTACGTGTCAGGCGACGAGCGCAATGTGGTGCAGTATTTATCATCCTGACTAGCGCCACGTTGTTGTGGGCGGGCGTATCACTTACCACCAGGCAAACATCCTGCTTGTCTCGTCGCCTAATTAAAATAAAAACAAATAAAACTTGACTTTTTCAAGTATTTATAAAACGTCTCTCAATTTGGCCAACTTGGTGGGAAATGGCCCAAGGTCCTCTATAGTCTTTCATCAATCTTGTGGGAATTTCGGGGAAGTCTATGTCCAACAGTGGACGGCTGGTGATGATGATGATGATGAACCTCTATTAAGTATCTATAAATTAACCGCTCTATTGTTTCTTATTTATATCAGATAAACTAAATCGGAATTTGTTTATGACTTATTGTTGCAAGACTGTAACTCTACTTTTCAAAATGTAATCATATTTTGTTACGAGTAATATCTTCAGCTAATTAGTACAAAAATCGTATATAATCGTCTCAAAGATTACTGAAAAAAAGATAGAAGAAAGACAAAAGATTTTTTTTGTACGGGTAAGTACAGTCTGTTTAAAAATTTAAAAGAGATCTTAGTTCATTTCCTACTGAGCCTTATTTTGTCACTCTGGTAATCTCTTAACTTTACCCTACTTCTAAGGTGAAGGTAAAGTTTAGTGGAAATTATAACCAACTAAAACTTTCTCGGTTATTCTCATTAGTATGTAGACCCTAACCCTCCACATCTCCCTTTGCGAAAAACAGTCACTTTGGACTTGCTTCGGCCTGCAAACCCGAAGACTGTTTTAACCGCTTCTAATCAGGAGTAGCCTTAGTTGTATTCTTAATAACCCAATTCCCTCCCATCTAAGTCTATACTTGAATAAACTTAATGTTCTATACTAAACGGAATGTTCTAAGATCAGCTGCTTTCTAGAATATACAACAACCGACTATTTTAGCGTTTACTGATTTATGAGTTCTGTTCAAGTTCTACTTCTAGAGTTATTTGGGTTTGTTTCCAATTGATTGCCAATATTAATTTTAATAATAATAACGAAACTTAAACTAGAAAGCGTTGCTTAATTAATTTGAATAGTTATAAGTCGATTTTTAATCGTTAAACTTACTTAAACTGTTAATTTAACTAAGCGGAGATTTGTCTAGTAAACTGTTACAATGTAACGTGTAATGTGAACCGAGTAAACTTAAACAGTCTTTTGTGATGGAAAAGTTTGCTATATTGTTCGGTAACTTGTGAAAGCGTGTACACTGACCATTAGAGATTGATACTTACTAACTTGTATGTTACATTGTGATATTTACCAAAGCTGCGTGCTATACTGTAAATATGATTTGATGATGTATTAAAGTAACACCCGACAGCATTGCCTTATCATATTTTATCTAAATCTTACGATTTTAGAAACCTTCAAATATAATCTGTAACTATGCTAAGTTTTACTTACTTAATGCTTTAATAAAATGGAGAACTGTTATAGATATAATATAAAGAAAAGTTGATATAAATATATATATAAACAAATAGTAATTTAGCATCGAAATTAGGTTCAGCGGTTGTACTTAACTGGACGGTATACGATAAGAACCAGTTGGAAAATAATTAGTAATTATTCAAAAAAAAAAAAAAAAGTATTAACCTTTTGTGTGACACAGTTATTTGTGATGGTAATCATACCATTGCCCTGCAATTATACGGCGTGCTATATAATTTAAGGTCTGTTTAATTCAAAGAAAACACACGATTCCTAATGTTAGGTTGTATGTGTATGAAATTGGGAACGGCGTACATCGCAGAGGTCATTGCCGTAATGTACAGAGGTCACGTTAATAACTACGACTGCTATTGAAATATAATTTTGTGTTAATCTATATAAACTGTATAGGTACAGGATGATGTCCATGAACCTGGGTCATTAAAATGAAGTCCTTTAAGGAGCGTTGATTGTTGATTGTATAGTCAGTGGTATTAGTCAGTGTTAATATGACCTAAACTTGATTCTTTCTTCTCTTAGCAAAAGGTAGGTATTTCCGTAAAGTAAAAATGAGGCTAAAATAAAGATCATACCTATATCCGGTTCCACACGTGAATTTAGATGCGCTGTCTATATATTTTTCGTTTATACATTAGAGAAATAGGCTGGATATCTTCAGTCTTCAATACATTAACAAGTTACTTTGGATTTGCATAGATTAAAGTATAAGTTGTTTCACTTCTTTGCGATTTTTTTATTCTGCAAAGTGTCGAGATGATCAAAACGGTCACGTGATGATAAGTGTTGTGACTGCCCCCTACAATGTTGTGCTAGACAGGATGATACTGCATTACACTGTGTCTGTCGCCTTAAGACATAGGACGTTAAGTCTCCTTACCTAAATAATTTCATTAGCCACAGCGCCCGTTAAACCGGAAACTGTAATGTTAGCACAATATTGTATGAATGTCAGAAATAAGAGCTGCACTGATGCCTACAAAGACGGTCTCAACAATAGAAGCCGTTTGTGAAAAGCCATTGATCGTACTTCAACTTTCTAGCACGTTCAGGCTTATTCAACATTTGGGGGGGACCACCCCAGGCTTGTTACCGTTACTTGTACTTTTTGTACACAGTGAGGATGTAACTTAAAAATCTTACGGGAGGTTAACGTTACAGCCATTTAAATAATTAATGCTAGAACAAGTTCGGCCGGCGTGCGGTCGGGGTCTAATAGCTGGCAGGGGACCAAAGGACACGCTTTATTGGGTCAATTTCATTCCATTTGTTACTAGCTCGCAACAGGGCAACCCTATACTGTTACATCATTGTTACTTTTGGGCCCACCCGAAGGTACTTAAAGTTTAAATGTAAAGACCTTATCACAGGCTAATTGAGTTCTTGTTAAATATTTGTTAGTTTAATATTAATTAATTAAACATTTTCGTTTTGAAAGGGTACGCACGTGTTATTTAGATATGAGGTTAACAAGTGGCCGGATATCCGACTAAATGGCGTTCCTTGTTCAGCGTATGTCCAGCGGTGGGATACCACGGAGCTTTAAAGCAAGTAAATATTTTTGTTTATTTATTAATAGATTCGAAGTAAGTAAATGAAATTGTAATGGGATGTCATCACGGAAACCCATTGGATGCGAGCAACAGGGACCGATGTGGAGAATTTCATGGCAGGCCTATGTCCAGTGGACGTCTATCAGCCGATGATGATGATGATGGGATGTCTTATTTCCCATTGGGATGTGGAGCCGCTTTGTAACAAGATCCCAATTTGATTCCACCGCATAGGTATGCTTTGACTTGCCTTGTAGGCCGCCGTATCATCAATGTGCTGTTATAACAGTAATATTTAATTACTGTAGTAATAAAAACAAGGTCCAGGGTCTTCTGCGGATATACGCTTCACCATATTTTATCACGAGGATAGATAATCAAAGTCTTATACTTAACAGTCTGAAACTATCGTGTTGGCGTGCTTAGCAGTACTTCAACGAGATCCCAACATAACTGTATGTTAAGTTGGGATCTCGTTAAAATCCATATCCGTATAACATATGAATTCAGATACAAGTGTACTCCGGGATGCCGTGATGGCGGTGGAGATTGTAAAGTGTGAAGTTAAGAGTATTTTAATATTCATACACCCTCAATATTATTAATTTTTCATCCCTCTACCGAAGCAAACTCGAACTAGAGAGTGCTGTACCGCAAATGTATCGAGTATTGGTTTATATAAAAACAAAATTTAACATTTTGCATTGAAAGAGGTAGCGTTGAAACAATTTTCATTTGTATTAGAAAATATATATATGTATATGTATATATATATAAATATAATAATAAAATTATCAATATGTTTAAGTCTCTTTTATTATTCTACTCTTATTTAGATTAATTTGCGAATAACTGATTAACCATGAACGGATTACTACCAGTTGAATTATTCTCATATACATCATCATCATTCTTACCTAATAGATGACCACTGTTGGATATTGGCCTCCCCCAAAGATCCCCACATCGATCAGTCCTGCGGTGCTCGCATCGCTGGGTACTAGGGGTTGTCGTTTGTAGGGGTCTTAGGAGGAATTTGGGTTATTTCCCACCACGCTGTCCAATGTTGGTTGATGGCAGCCAGAGCCTCGTTTGTTGATTAGCAGGGTGCACGAGCAGGTGAGGTTGGCTTGGGTCCCGTGAGTTTTTGTACGAAACCCCATACACCCTATTCTTATATATAGAAGTAGATAAATGTTTTTTCCCCTTATATTGCTATAAAGGTATACCTTGCTTTGACTAATATACTTAATAGTCCTTTAAAGGATGTTTTTTCAATGCTCAGTAAAATTTCACATAGCTACCGGAAACAGTTTTAAATTTTAAATAATTGTCACAGACGTCATACTTCTAATTTCTGCTCTGGTTCTCTCTACGTTTTCAGTTTTGTTTCCGTACAGTAGAAACATTAATATTTATTAGACACAGTACACTAACACGTTAAAACATCTCGTCAGCTGATCAAAGAACAATTTTGCAGGTGAAAGTAGGTTCGAAATTTGAAATGTATAAAGGAAAAACTGTCTGAAGAGCTCTCGGTGAAAATTGCGATAAATGTTGACCCCGTTTCGGGACAATTTACGGGGTTGTATGGACCAGCTGTGAACTAAGCGAGAGACCCCAAACCAATTACTATTTAGTACAAAAATAAACTAGCCATTGTTTTTTTGATCCAAATCAAGTTATTCACATGATTCATTTTACCCTGAAAATATATAAAATAACTCTGTTAAGGGTTGTAGTGTATGCACGTTTAAGGTTTACACCGTCATATAGAAAACGAAGAGATTTACCGGTCATAAACTTCCGTTGCCAATTCGACTGGTGGTAGGTAGCTGTTGCTGGAGTCTCGTGCTAGTAAGAATAGGACTAAGGTAATCCCTGCCTGTCGTAGAAGGCGACTAAAAGGGTCTAGGAATTTTCCCAAGCCTTGAGGGTAGCAGCCCTTATCGCTCGACAAGCGAACTTGTGTGGGACAGCGTATGGCTCAGCGAGAGTGCGAGGGTTTGGCCTCTTCTTCAGAGACGTGTTAACACAAGGTGTAGAGGGGCACCGGTGCGATCTGCGAGACATCCCAGGGTCTCTCCATATGCACTGATGCAGACCGCCGAGGGGATTTTAGTGAATATGAATCTCACAAACATTGCCTTCCATCAGAATCAGGATATCTTTTCGAAAATTCCTCTCTCGACACCAAAAAAAAAGCATTACTGCAGCTTCTAATACAGCTGATAAACCGTAGTGTACGAATATTATTGTAATCCGGATTGAAGGGCATTGTAGGTAATAAAATTATTGAGGTAATAATACTTAACATCTTATAACTTAGGCGATGAGCACAATGTGGTGCTCTGCTCATTCCAACCAACACCAGGTTGGGCAGGTGTATCACTTATTATCAAGTGAATAAAAGCCAGCAGTGTACGTCTATCGGCTGATGATGATATTGTGTATGTACTTTACGATTGCGGTATAGTAACTTCTATTCTACCACTGTGAACTGCCGCTCGATGATGAAGGAACTGGTTTCTATTCTATGACTCAAAACTTCCATAATCAGTGTTGCCAACATAAAAAAGAAATTTTTGGTGGTGTTCACATAAAAAATACTTTTTTTTTAGTGATTACAATCTGAGATGACTATTAGTCAAGACGCTAACCATCACACGGAGGCATTTAAAAATTATGATTTTTACTGAAAAAATTGTCTTCCTATTTATTGCATTGTACACTTCCGGTGATTTATAAGTCGATGTTTGTATAACGATATCTCCGTTTCTAATTCCTCTGCGATTAATATTTCCTGTGACATTATTGCACCCCCAAGGATAATTTTTGAGATAATTACACTTCATTTAGCAAATGAACATGAAAATGGGAACGATGTTTTATCTCGGTTTGGTAATCGTGTACAGGGAGCGACCATTTGGGGGTTGGTTTCAAAAACTGTAAAATAATCGCTGATGGCGAATATAGTTATTAAATATATATACTTACGGTGGGTAGATTCAAAAAAATATTAATTCATTCATTCCATTATAGTTTGGGATACAGCTGTCGGTTTTAAAATTGAATTGAAGGAAAAACATGCGAGAAGAAAGAACGAACGTTGTCCAGCAGTGGACGTCTATCGGCTGATGGTGATTTTATTATTCATGATTGCAGTCAGCTGCACTGTTTCTGAGTAATTTTATTGAATTATATGGATCAGGACAGGGCTTCCCGGCGCTCCCCGGGCACGTGGACTCAATCCAGTAATCTGTGTGGTTTGAACTGACTATTTAACGGTTGCACATTTTAACCCATTGATTATTTAACTATATTTATACAAATTTAAAATGCTAAACTAAGCTAAGCTTAGAAGCTACGCTTAAAAACAATTCGGATTATTATTATATATATATATATACTAAAGAGATTTCCACTTAAGTATAGACTCATCATGATATCTTTACAAGGAACTCATCATGATAGGAACCATAAGGCATGGAAAACTTGAAATTTGGGAGAAATATTCTTTTTGCTGACTGTAGGTCAGCTGAGAACGGATTTTACAAAATTTCTTCTCCAGAGTGAAGGTGCAGGGGTGTTACAGCCAGAAACACTGGTGGGGGATAGCTAGTAATATATATATATTTATAGTGGCATTACGTATACATATATGTGAATTTTCATACTTGTTATTTTATATAAGTTAAGGGGTGTAAAGAGTATCAGGGGTCCCATACAACAACTTACAAGACCCAAGCCAACCTCACCTACCCGTGGTGCACCCTACTAACCAACAAATGTGATTCTGGCTCCCACCAACTCGCATCGGACTAGCGTGGCGAGGAATGGCCCAAATCTCCTTTAAATAAACCCTTATAAACGATTACCCTTACTGCCTGGCGATACGAGCAGCTCAAAACCAACCGATGGAAGTGGGCATGTTTGGGAGAGGCCTATGCCTAACTGTGGACGTCAATCGGCTGATGATGACATAAGATAATAATTAAATAGCCTAATACTGGCAGCATCGGCTGTATCAATGTCATTCCCGTTAAACTGAGATGTTCAAGTAAATAAGTTATTTAGATTTTATTCCATACAATATATATATATATTAATTTAAGTAAATATGTCTTTACTACAATATTACAAACAAACATACCCATTTTATTTATATATATATATGGATAATACGATGATGTATGCACTTTAAACAGATTACGCGAACGCGGTTGCGTGTTAAGGAAGCTTTACAAAAGCTCTCTAATCTCTTCCTACTGCCTTAATTGTATAGGGAACAGGTATGAGGAAGTAATACTCTGGTAAACAAGTATTTATTGATACTTATATAAATAAAACTAACATTTGTTCATATAAGGATCGAACATTATCATCATCTTCATCATCAGCCGACACACATTTTGCGCTGCCTGGGTCCATCCGCTTCCTGCTTTACGAGATCGTTGGACCTAGAGCGTGGCGTGCCAACACTGCGTCTACCGGTAACCGGTCGCCATTCGAAGATATTGGCCTCCCATTGACTGTCAGACTTTCGAGCGATGTGTCCTGCTGATCAAATTCATAAATACCTGTATTTTTTTTATTCGCTTAGCAGCGTTTCTAGTTTATTATTATGAAGAAGCACGACAACAAGTAGAACAAGGTGTTAGTTGCTGGAGATCGTCTGTGCCGTCAAACAGTGCGCAAACATTACTGTGTAGTAACTAATTAAATCACTCATCTAACATGTTTTAAAGTATTGTGGCTAAAGACGACCAGCATAATTTGATGCTGCGTATCTAGGAGCACGATCTTAAAGTGCAGTTGTATCACTTATCATCAGGTGAACGTTTCGTTTCATTGATATAATAAAATAGTTTAGTTTATTACACAGTATCTGTTTAAGCCGAGGTTGTAGGAAAGAGACTGCTTTCAGTAAGACAGCGTTTGGTGTTGCCATTTAGAATATTACTATTATGTTTTTTTTTATTATATGCAATGAAAATGTCTCGTAGAGCTATGTCGGTGTCTCTAGTTTTTCTGCGGATCTCCTCATTTTGGGTTTTATCACGCAAGAGATACTCCAAACATTGCCCTCTCCAACGCCCGCTGTTACTCTGAGCTTTTTTATAAGGCTCACAGTCAGCGACCAAGATTCGGAGCCGTAGCTCATCACTGTCGAGTTGAGTCATGAGGCTAAAATGGCAATGGGCGGGGCACATAGCTCGTAGCACCGATGGACGTTGGGGTCTTAAAGTGCTGGAATGGCGACCCCGCACCGGAAAGCGCAGCGTTGGCGGAAAAAACGCTGGGAGCCACTGGATTCGAATAGCGCAAGACCGTGGTTTATGGAACACATTACAGGAGACCCATGTCCAGCAGTGGACGTCTATCCGTTGAAATGATGATGATGAAAATGTCTTACAATTGAGCCAAATAAAATTATTAATAAACAATTAATTATAGGGAGTAGTTTATTTTTATTAAAATGTTTTTATACCACCCGTGCCTGCGTTACATCCCTTGTCAGAGACCGTCTAGACAGGTATCACCGCAGCGCTTATTTCCACGGCCAAAGAGTAATGTGCAAACATTACTGTGTTCCGGTTTGAATGGTGCTGTAGCTAGTTTAATTACTGGGGTAACAAGACAAAACATCTGACATCTCAAGGCGACGAGCACACCGCGGTACAGTGAGTAACATTCTGAATACAGCCACATGGTTGTGAGCAGGCGTTACACTTAATATCAGGTGAACGTCAAGCTGGTATTACCGCTTCATAGAAAACCAGAAAAATATTAGTTTTCTGAATGATAACGAATTATGCTAGCTTAAACCATTCGTACTTGGAAGGCATTAACTGTAACACAGTATGTGTTTACGCCGGAAATGCTTATACCGGCAGGACGTAATAATAAAAAAAATATTATTTCTACCGTCAGCGCTCTCTCAGACTGTTCCATTGAATTTTGGAGGAATAATCATCATCATTATCAGCCTTTGTTTATCCACTGCCGGATATAGGCCTTCCGTAATGTCTTCCACCGAATGCGATCCTCAGCTTCTCGCAACCATCGACTTCGACGAATAAACTGTAAATAGTGTTTTAGAGATTCCTCTCATATAACTTGAAATTACACTAAACAGTTATATTTTTAATGGTTTGTTGTTTTTCAGTTTAAACATGATGCGATAGATCATTGATTGTTTCAAAACGTTAACAAATTTGACGAGGAGCGTTGCCAAGGTTTCTAGAGATGACGTCGCGATCCTCCTTTCACTTGGGACGACGTCTTATTCTTCCAAAATAATTTCCGCTCTTTTATATTTGTTCCTTTACCGTATTTATTTCAGATCTATCACTTCAAAAAATTTACAGAAACTTAGAATATTTTTGCTGGTGATAGATCTCTGGAGGCAGTGTAGGTAAGTACGACCGCAGCATCAATTTTTGCCGTTAAACAGTAGTATTTAAATATTACTGTGTTACAGTTTTGATGGGCGCTGTAGCTAGTGAAATTACTGGGGTAACGAAACTCAACACCCTATGTCACAGACGATGATAGCAATGTGGTGCAGTACTTCTAACTAGCGCCATGTTGCTAAGAGTAGGCGTATCACTTACCATCAGTTGATCGTTCAGCTTGTCACTTATCACTTAATTAAATTAAAAAAAAACTTTTTTAGACTTTTCCTAATACATTCTTATACATGTGTGTAACAATAATATAAGGCACATGGTAGTTTCAGTCAGTTTGCACTGCATCAGGCTGTGCTGGTCGTTTCGGGCGATATGCTCCCGTTACCCCAGTAATTACATTAGCTACAACACCCTTCATATTGGATGGTGATGGCAGTAATGACGTACCAGTAAAAAAAATATATATATGTGTACGTCCAGTCATAATTTCGCTTTCCGAGTTAGCGAACATCCGCTTTCATCCCCGTTTTCGCAATTCGTATTTATTTGACAGTCGCGTTCTGTGCGGAATAAAAAAAAAACCATTTGGTATTCAAATATGTCTCGTAATTGAATTGTCGGAGTCGATGGTTCTTATTATGAGCGAATGTATTGTGATTTCCGTCTTACGTATTTATCAAATCGTCCTTTCCCTTAAATAACATTTATACAACAAACGGATACATTTTAATTTCACTGAAGTATAACTGATCGATGTGGAGATCCTTAAGGGTAGATCTATTACGTAGGTAGTTAATTTTTTAAAACGTATATATAATAGTTCAGTTTATATCTCCACTAGCTATTCCCCGGCAACTTCGCTACCGTAATATAAAAATAGACTTGAAATTTGTCTGAAATATTCCTTGAAGGTAAAATGAATTTCTATAGCAACCGTCACTATAGAAACCGCATAATAATACAAAATGAAACTGTTTATAAAAGTTGATTAGAAATAAAATTAAAATCTGTGAAATTTGAAAAATAAATATGGTCATATACCCACGTCGATACGTTCACTAGTTTTTACGTGAATAGCGAACAAACAAAACTTATTTTCATTATATAACTAATAAAGTAGTTACTAATATAACTAGTCTGGCCATAAATACTGTTACATAAAAACTTTTCTCTTTTTCAACTATTTAATTATTTTGAATTTGGAACAAGTATATTATTTCAAAAAATTCTTTCTATTTTGCGCCATTTCACGTATTTTTTCGTGTTCATTATCAAATTACTATATAGTATGGGGTGGTTAAAGAAAATAGTATTGCAGTGATCGCCTTGCATACAGTGGGTATGGAGTCAGTCCGGTCGTTCATATTCCAGACACTTAAAAGCTTGGTACCAGCAGTATGTTTGTATACCGTACTATCAACAGATACAACAACACTTCCTCAGTCCAGAAGAAGACCAGAAAAGATCGGAGCGGCCGCGAGCTGTTAGAACTACAAAGGCAGTTAATGCTGTTAAAGTCGGTTTTGTTAAAGTAAAGGATATACAGGACATGCCCTAAATCGATCTTTACAATTAAAGAGAGTGGATCGATCAAAACGCCTTCTGTCGCGATACGCAGGTGAAAGGCACAGAAATATCCTCTTTACCGATGAAAAAAATTTTCATGATTGAAGAACACTACAATAAGTAAAATGATAAAGTGTACGCTCAAAGTTCTAAAGAAGATGCTCAAGTGGTCGGAAAGGAATAACGTGGTCATCATTCTGCCTCAGTGATGGTTTGGTGGAGCGTGTCTTATCAAGGAGTCACAATACTACATTTTTGTGAAAAAGGAGTGAAAACTTCAGCCAAAATGTATCAAAGTTCTTGGATCATGTTGTGAAACCTCCCAGCAATACACTTTTTAAAAATACACCGTTGTCTTTCCAGGAGGACGTTGCACCTGGTCACAAAGCACGAACTACCCAAGCCTGGCTTCAAAGCAACTTTCCGGACTAGCCCAGAGCTCAACCCTTTAGACTACAAATTATGATCAGTTTTAGAGGACTGTCCAGCTCTAAACATCACGGCGACATTGCGACTCTAAAAAATCTGTGGAGCGAGCAGTGGCGGTGGTGGAAATTTCCCTTGGAGACAGCGCGTAAGTCCATAGCTTCGTGGCCAAACAGATTAAAGGCCCGTATAAAAGCCAGAGGTGACCATTTTAAATATACTTTTTTTTAATTTTTTGCCGAGACTAATAAATATGAAGGTATAATTTTTAATAACATTACATTGTTTTTTTTTAAAAAATGAATTTTCATTTGTAACAGAACTTATGGCCGGACTAGGTATACATTGTGCGTCCATACACACTGAGCTGAATGTAAAATGTAATAATGAACAGTTATTATATCTACAACTTTGTAGTCAAATAAGTTTTTAAATATTTCGTTATATCTTAAAGTATTATGTTAAACATTAAATTCCAAAAAAAAAAAAAAAATAATAAACAACCCACTTAATGATCCCAAAATTGGGACTTGAGAAATTTACTCACAACAATGTAGCAATGGCCATTTATATTCGTAAAGGACTTCATTTGTGGTTGGTCTCTCTTGCCGTTGACTGTTTACGCAGACACCACCGCAGCTTCCTTTTCTGCTGCCAAACATCAGTGTGTTCCGGTTTGAAGGGCGCCGTAGCTAGTGTCATTACTAAGATAATGAGATTTACTATGTTTCAAGGCGAAGAACGGTATGTGATGTTATGTATATTATAATTAGTACAACGTGTTATGAACACGCGTATCACTTACCACCAGGTGAACGTCTCAATTGTCTCGTCGTTTCGCTGAATGACAATAAATGTAAACTACACTGGCAAAGCGCGGGTTGGCGGACGTCATGAGACTATGAGTCAGATTTCCTCAGGATGTTTTCCTTCACCGCAAACTCCGCAGGGATTGAACCCGCACCTCCTCTAGTCGTATAGTCGTAGTATAGCTACTATCAAGTTATTTGCAAGTGTAGCCTGCACCGGAGTACGTGGGATATATATTTGAAGAGCGGGATTTCGCAGCTTACGATTTTCATTTGCGTATGGTCATCCTAAAAGCAAACCGAGTGCGGACATTCCGAATTGAATATTACTCCCAAATCCTGTGCAAACAGTCCAAGCGTGGGTTTCATACAGGCGAGTATTATAGGACACTAAATAAATAGTTGTAGAATATCGTCATCGTGATCATCATTCCAACTGATAGATGTCCACTGATGGGCACTGGTCTGTGAAGTGTCCCACAAAATCCGGTTGTTAGATTCCTATTGGATACTTCTTGAATTTGAATTTGGACATCCCTTTATATTTTTGAAGTAATTAACATTCATATACAAATTAGTATATACTATAGTATCCAAGTTTAATATATTTGTTACTATATCATTAAATGTAATATATAATCACAGTAATGGCCGATGGGGCAGTAAGATCCTCGGGTGGCGCCTGCGTACGATCTGGTGAGAATCGCGGAAACCCACTGGATACGAGCAACGTGGGACCGATAGATGTGGAAATCTTTGGGAAGGCCTATGTCCCGCAGTGGACGTCTATCGGCTGATGATGATGAATTACGGTAACCACCAGTACTCTCCGTGAACTTTCATCATCATTAATATTTAAGGCTATTATAGCCCCCTGCTGAAACAGGGCCTCCTGATCGCGTGATCGCTGCGGTGTTACTTGCGTTGAACGATTCCCTATAATCTTCTCCAGGTCATCGGTCTACCAAGCAGGTCGTCCAATTTTCGCATTATGTAGCCTGTTCTTTCAGCTTACTAGTTCATTGGACTACGTCAGGCTTAAATGTTTTGCTGATTTTCTCATTCCTTTCTCTATGGCTCCATAGCTAGAACTGTAAGTAATACTAAGTGTCAAACTCCTCCGTATCAGCTATGTGCTTGTACAGCTTAAATTTTATTGTGGTGTTATCACCATCATCGTCAGATGATGGACGTCCCTGCTGGACTTAGGTGTACGCTAAAGATCTCTAACGCGGCAGCACATCCCATGGTTCAAGGCAAGGTAGTGTATATCATCGTAACTAGTGATATGTTATTATGGGCAGGCGTGTCACTTACTATAAGGTGAGTGTCTCCTTTGTCTTGTCACTTTGTGGAATAAAAACAATATCTTTATCTCTGTTACGGTTTCTTAATTTATTTCATGACCTAATGATGAGTGATACGCCCGCCAATAACAACGTGGCGTTATTTAAGATAATATGCACTGCACCGCATTGCGCTCGACGCCTTAAGACATAACGATTGTAGTCTCGTTACCCAAGTAATTGCATTAGCTACAGCGCCCTTCAAACTGGAACACAGTAATGTTTGCACGATACTGTTTAGCGGCAGAAATAGGCGGTGGTACCTACCTAGACGGTCTCCGGCAACAGAGACCTGCCACCAGTATTAAATAATATTTACTAAATGGTAATTATAATTTGATGTAGTGTAGTGTTATTCAGTGTAGTATTATTCAATGTTATATACTTCTTCTTCTTAAAGTGCCTGTGCAAGTAGTGAAGGATGACGATGAGCGCGGTCCAGTACTTTCGGTCTCTGGTTCGGCGGAACAATTCGGACGCCCTAGATATGCCAGTCCATTTCCTGATATTCCTCAACCATGACTCGTGTAGTATTATTCAGTGTAGTATTATTTAGTGTAGTGTTATTCAATGTAATATTATTCAGTGTAGTATTATTTAGTGTAGTGTTATTCAGTGTAGTATTATTCAGTGTAGTGTAATTCAGTGTAGTATAATTTAGTTTACATTATAATCTCGTACAGAAAATTGTTCCGTTCAACAATCTTTGTTCCAACGTTTGTTCGCTTGAGAAATATTTGTGAAATTCAACTAAAAGTTGGATTCGATCACAATCTCGACATTGTTGTTTTATCTCCAGCAGGAATAATGATGGAGTACGCTGAATTCGTTTCACGACGTCGAAAAGGCTGTGTTTCCGTCCCTGTCGGATCGATGCAAAGATGCCGTGACGAACAGCTCGGCAACGTTTAAAGGGACCTGTTCCAACAACGGGAGTCGCGTGACTGATCCTCACTTTAGATTGGAAGAAATTGTTCACGTTAGATTGTTTTTTTTTTTTTTAATTAATTATTACGTTCAAAATAAAGATTTTTGTGTACTTTGATAACACTGTAATTGAATGTCACTTGAATTGAAGAACTTTAGTTTAAAAGTATGTATACATTAGTCAAAAAATTATTACTTATGACAATTTTTAGTCATAACGACATTTATGGTGGAAAATAAATCAGGTGGATTTTTTTTTATATACGACGAAGCGATGAGACGAGCAGACATTCACTTGATAGTAATTGATACGCTTGCCCATACCAATGTGACCCTAGTTAGGATGATATACTCTGCACCACATTGCATATGTCGTTAAGATCTTAAATTCCGTAACTCCAGCAATTTTACTAGCTACAACGCCCTTCAAATCAGTAACACAGTAACATTTGCACACTACTGTTCAGCTGCAGAAATAGGCGCTGCGGTGGTACCTAGATGGTTTCTAAAGTAGACCTAAGTCATGTATATTCTGTTTAGTAAAGGAGTTAGTTTTAAAAGTTTTTTTTTAATAACATCCTGACAATATAAGCAGGATATCCAATTGATAGTAGGGGCTTTTGCCAGTGGACATTTCTGGATGAGAGTAGTCACTACTGAAGAGTTCTTTTTATCATAGGTCAGTGGTAAAATACTTAACCATGTTTACTCTCATATAAGTAGGATAACAGAGCCACATCTTCTCTTTGTTGCTTGACATATGAGATTAGATGTATAAAGAATTTTAACTAACACTAGCTATGAGATCCTTGAAAGTATAACCTCTACGCTGCAATATAGCAGCAGATTTAAATGCTGCTCTCCAGCAACAACGTTCTGAACCTTGATTTAGTTTCATAATACGACGCAAGGTATTTCCGTTCCGATCACAAAAATTTCATCGCCGATTTTTTAAGACTGAAAATCTTTACCAATAAAGTCCCTCATTTATTTTGTATCGAGTGCTCTGATCCTCTCACCTGCTCAATCAATAAGAATTAAGGCACCGGATTATCCCGGATACGGGGGGTGTGAAGGAAATAATTACACAGCAATAATTTATTTGTTGTAACATTAATATTAATTAAAAAGGTTTACGGTGTACTTAATACCAGTGAACAATTTAAGTATAAAACTTTGTAAGTCCGATGACTTGGTACAAAGCGCTCTAAGTTATAAGTTGATAGTTAAGTGGGTATACATTATGTCTGTCTGTAATTTGCAAGGGTCGTTAACTGAAAGGCCGGCCCAAATGTGTCCTGAACTCGAGTAAAACGGAACACTCCACCGGTTGGACCTTGTTCTCATATAACAAACATTTCTCGAGCATGTAACATATTAGATATTACAAAATCAACTTGGTAAAATAAATATAATTTCAACCCTTATCAGAACCATAACAGCCCATTTACGTCCCCACTGCTGGAGCACAGGCCTATTCTCAATATGAGGGCGATGGGCCATGGTCACCACGCGGTCCCAATGCGGATTGGTGACTTCACACACACCTTAGAATAAATTCTAATTCATGTGGAAGTTTCATCGCGATGTTTTCCTTCACCGTTTGTATATCGCTGCTGTTACTAATATACAGAAATGTACATAACTTAAATATTAAAGTTATCGGTACATGCCGAGATTCGAACCCGCGCCCTTCGGAATGACGGCCGCACGCTCTAACCATTAGGCCAGCGAGCTTCGTCCTAACCCTTATCCGTCACATTATTATTAAGGAAGCAACGAGTAAGATGTACGATCTAGTGAGTATACCAATGAGGAGTAACGATGTTTATACGATATAAGTTATTAGATATTAAGTCTAGTAACTTAAGTAATAGTAGCCTTTAGACACACTACCCACAGTTCCATTCAAACTGGAACAGTAACTGCTTGAGGGAAAAATAAGTACTACAATGGTGGCTTGCTTAGACGGTTTCCGAACTATATAATATTGTAAACTAAGTTATATAACTTATTTTAAGTTGAACCAACTAACCTAAAACGGGCAGAAAGTCTAACATAAAGTAATCGATAAAGCCCATCCACGATGCGCGCGTTACCTTTAAGTATGTATATTGTTAGTTAAACAGGCTACAGTGATATCCTAAGTGAACTGTTTGAAGCTAAAGCTAATAAGCTAAGCTGAATGAATGAAGCTAAGATACACGAGACACGCATAAAATTCGTTACACTCCTTTTTAATTGGGTGGTTCGATCAATAATGCTAACGTAATGACTTTCTACCCAAATAGATTGAATGCTAAAATGCTACTGTTGACTTATTTTGGCTACTGTATATATTTAAACCCAACCTCATTTGCTCGTGGTGCACCTGCTCATCAACAGAGGCTCTTGCTCCGACCATTCCACATTTCGGCAGCGGAACGGTAAATGGCTCAAATCCCTCGTATAAATCCATACTAGATCTACGTGGGAATCTTCGGAGGAAGCCTATGTCCAGCTGTGGGCGTTTATCGACTGATGATAATATATTTAAATACGTATGAAATTAAAGAACATACATACAAATTTAATATATATAAAAACCAATAATTAAAGTTTGTAGAAGTCTTGTGGTGAAGTGCTGATATCACTTATAATACTAGTAGTATCTCTCTTAGTATTACGAAGATCCAAAGAGATCTAGTTAATGGATACAATTGTATACTCCGTAACGACCAGTTAACGGAAGACCTGGCATCACGAAGGTCCAGAGAGTTCCAATAAACGGATACAATTGAATATATATAATGATTTGTTGGCTGAACGATTTGCGTTATGATAAACGATAGCGTGATCTATTGTTAATGGTGGCGCCATCTGTTGAGTTGTTTGAAAAGTTAAACATTTGTCTTACTCCCCTACAGGATCTAAGGACTTTATCCACCACGATGGTGAAATCAGTATTGTAAGTTGTCAATGCGTACATAAAAAAAATGTTTATGGAACATGTTACTATTATTCACGGTGTTATATACCTTCGATGTTTTCTTTCACTAAGAGCTCGAGCTCTTTGAGGAATCAATCAGCGTCTTCTCATGATGAACAGCGCGTACGACCGTCTTACAAACGAAGGGACCGTGGCTTTTATAAATAACTGTTTTTAGCTGTCATACGGCGTCTATAGGCTGATGATGATGATGAACAGTATATTTTGATATCCTTATGTTACTGTTAAAACGGCGAGACTGATAGGTGTGAACATCTTTGGGGGATGTGAGGCGTACGTCCAGCAATTTATCGGCTGATAGTGATAATGATGATTACTTCTAACGTTTAAAGGTCAGATAAGAATGAATTTTATAAAGTTCCTTCTCCAATGGGAAGGTCAAGCGGAAGGGGCTAGTACATATATATAAAGGCTACAAGCGTAATGTGTTGTGTAAACAAACAAGTAGATTATCACCAGGTAAACGTCCTCTACTTCTCGATGCTTCGTTGGAAAATAAAAAAAAAAAACTCGAAAACAAGGACATTAATCTCCTTTATTGCTTTTTAATATGCATGAAATGTCGAATAAGCTTGCAAGCGTTATCGCGAATTCTTGCTGCTGGCAAAATTTCCAACTTGATCCTTTTTTATGCTCCGTTGCAAGTTAATTTTATCAAATAATGTTCACCTACCGAAATAAACTATAATAATAAATATTTTGTTAGTAACATTTGTTGTATATTTTATAAAATTAATATTTGGTAGTCTTTACTAATCATATTTTTAAATGTCCTCTTCTTAAGATCTCCACGCGATCGATTTCGCGCTGATTGCTTACCGCGGGTTCCAGGTACTGTAGGACTTCCATGTAATATAAATTCTTTGTGATAACTTGAAGTTACAATAAATTTATCATAAACGCTAGATTTGTTCTCATAAAAAATAAAGAGAAAACATATATTTATTTTTCCAATTGTTTTATCAAAATAAACGAGTTAAAGTATTAATAATTGGGGATGGTAGGGGTACCGCACAACAATTCACGGGATCCAAGCCAACCTCACCTGCTCGCAGTGCACTCTGCTCATCAACAAACAAGGCTCTGGCTCTGACCAACTCGCATTAAGCCAGCGTGGTGGAAAATGCCCCAATTCCCCCCCCCCCTCCCAAATGAAACACAACAAACAACAGCCCACAGTAGCCTGCTGTACCGACAACCTTGCTGACTGTCGATCGATGTGGAGATCTTTGGGGGAAGCTTATATCCTACAGTGGACATCTATCGGCTGATAATTAATTAATAATTAAAAGGAATTTTTAGATGACAAATCCTGTATCATCATCAGCTCAAACGACGGACGCCAACTACTAGACAAGTCTAGATTAAAAAAAAACGGCCGTTGTTTGAACAGTTCAAACACTTTAAATTTACACCGCGACCGCACGAAACCTGAAATATCGGAGTGATATGCAAAACTTTAAGGCTTTCGGGGCCGAAAGTTTCAGCGCGGGGTTTACAGGAATACCACATTTATCTGTTTTTCACACTCGGCTTGCCAAATCCGCTATTCCGTTGGCAAGATAAAATTGCTAACACCGGTATAATTATTTATAGCACTCGTTCCCATTTAGTTTTTTTTATTTATTTAGGTGAAAACAACAAGAAACATTACCTTCATAAAATTATAAACTGAAGCTGAATAAGGACTTTATCTACCTGGGAATCGAAGTGGTTCAATGTTAGAATAATTTATAACCAAGTAGAAGAACGAGGAGAAGTTCTCCTACTCCCAATGTTTACCTTTTACTCCTTAAAGATTTTTCGCTTAGAATGAAACTCTCGTTTATACTTATGTCTTCTTCCTGTTGGTTTCACCGATGATGATGATGTAAAGATAATCTTAAAATGGTTAGAGCGTGCGGTCTTCATTCCGAAGGTCGCGAGTTTGAATCTCGGCATGTACTGATGACTTTAATATTTAAGTTATATACATTTGTGAACTTTAGTAACAACAGCGAAATACAAACGGTGAAGGAAAACATTACGAGGAAACCAGTCAACCAATCTGTATTGGGCCACCGTGGTGACTACGGCCCATCGCCCTCATATTGAGGGTAGGGCTGTGCCCCAACAGTGGGAAGGTAAATTGGCTGTTGAAAAAAGATATCTTCACATGTGAAATATTATTGTCCTCTGCTAACATTGAGGATCGCGTAACACGATAGAGCCGAGGGGATATCGTTTGTTTCCCGCAAAGTAAATATTTTTTTCCATAACGAAAATAAATAATACAACTGGGTAAAAACAATATTATGTTTAGTTATTCTCGTGTTTACTTTGATGTTTTATTTTTCCTGTGAAGTTTATTTCTAAAATGTCCATCTAAAACTCCTTTATTTTTTCCCACGACGCGCTAAACTTAACCAATATATCGCTGAAGCGTTACCGCCTTGAATACAGTCTCACATGGTACAAGTTAATGAACAACTTGATTACAGAAATATGTTGTGGCAGTAGACTGGCAATGCAAAAGTGGTGAAAACTCCAAACTCATCTGTAGGGTCCAAATATGTAACCAAGGGCATTTGCGTTAGAAGTAAATCGGTAAGATGCTGTATGATGAAGCTGGCTTAGAATGGATACGTATAGTCTAAGTTCGGGCTAAGTTACTTTCCTTTGGAAAGGCTTTTTCTGGGTGTCTATTATAATTCATAGGGTGTAAAGGGTCCCGCACAACAATTCACGGAACCGCAGCCAACCTCACCTGTTCGTGGTGGACCCTGTTAATGAACAAACGAAGCTCTGGCTTCCGTCAACCCGTGTTGGGCTAGCGTGGTGGGAAATGGCCATAGTCTTCCCATAGCCAAAGCCTAGAATACCTTGCAAACGCACAGCCCCTGGTGTCCGGCGATACGAGCACCGCACGATCAATCGATGTGGGGATCATTGGCCTATGTCCAACAGTGAACAGCTATCGGCTGATGATGATGAACCGTAAAGGAATGTAGTAAAACATGTAGTAATGTTATTGTTACAAACTTGAATCAAATTAGATTCATGTGCAAGTATATTAAAAAGAAATCTGTATTTTAGGGTCTAAATTAAGCTAGTTAGCTTAATATTAAAGCTTGAAAAGTTGCAATCGACGGAAACATAAAATCCTATATCCGCCGCCGTTAGGTTCAAACCGTAATTTTCCTTATCGTTTATCAGAAGTAAGGAAAGCGGTGATGTAATAAAATTTTACGGTGATGTTCCACATATCATACCGTATCACGCACACAGGAGTAAATTTACTTCCGCCGGAAGAAGTTAAGTCTTTAAACTTACTATGACCACTTAAACTTGAAAAAAATATCAATTTATTTGTAGACCGTTTTCTCTTATCGAAGAGTGCTAGTGAGTGGTTAGTTATTTACGCTAGGTAGTAATATTACTGGGGTAACAAAAACTACTCCTATTGATTGAGCGTATTGTGATGCTGTGTAGTAAATAACTCAATCATTGCCACATTTATGATTTCGTAAACCTCGCCTTTGCGACTTTAAGTTATGTAGAACTTGAACCGACTTTGTTGTTACTAAAGCGCTATTAGCTACGTCGCTTTATAGTTCTGGGGGGGAAGTCAGGGTTATGTGGGATTTTTAATCATTAAAACCCCTCTCGGTACTCTGCATCAGTGCATTCGGAGAGTCTTCGGGATCTATTAAATATATAAAACGCACCGGTGCTTGTCTACACTTTGTTCTAACACGTCTCTGAGTAGGGGTTTAACCCTTCTAGGCACCATTGCTGAGCCATATGCTTTGCCATACAGGTTCGCTTGTTGAGCGATAAAGGCTCCCACCCCTCAAGGTCCGCGAAACTCCTAGACCCTTTTAGTCGCCTTCTACGATGGGCAGGACTTACCTTAGTCCTATTCTTACTAGCCCGAGACTACAGGGCTGATGGGCTGGTGCTTCCATTACCATCGCCCCGCCGTCTTATTCTCCGAGCGGAATTAACCCTAGCGATTACCTTTCGCAGCCTTCTTCTGTACCGTTTCAACTTCACAGATGAAGGCCAACGCTGCCCATGCACTTTTGCTCTTCATCGAATGGTGAGACACCTACCCATAACAACGTGGCGATGGTTAGAAGGTTACACACTGCACCACATCGTGCGCGTCGCTTTGAAACATGACATGTTGAGTCTCATTACCTCAGTAATTTCACTAGCTACAGCGCCCTTCAAATCGGAATACATTAATGTTGACGCGTTGCAGCGGTCTACCTAGTCTCCTACCACCATAAAAGATAAAGATATATTTGATGTATTGTCATCGTCATCATTCTTTTCAAAACGAGGAGATACATTAAACAGGTACAAAATTATTTGCGTTTCCAATTCTGAATGCAATACTGTGTTCCGGTTTGAAGGGCGCTGTAGGTAGTGTAATTTATCGGGTAATCAAATTCAACATATTAAATCCCAGGCGAGCGTAATATAGTGCTGTATACATCATCGGGGGTATCACTTAACATCAGGCGAACGTCCCGCTCGTTCATCCCTTAATTGAATAAAAAAAAAATTATCGGCTTGTAATGAATCTGCTGAAGCTAGTCGATCAATATAATTGGGAAAGCAAATAAGAACTCTCAACGTTTAGCTCCTTACATTTATGAGGAATATAACACCATAAACTGCAATAAAACGTTACGATAACGACTACACTACCGTCTTCCTCATCATAAGGAATCCACTATTAAAGGTATAATGTAGCCATTATTCTTCCTTATTTATCCGATCCTCTACTATTATTTTCATCCTTCAAAATACTTGAGGAAAGTAATGAAAGTTTGTTATTAATCATTAGATGAAATTGATTTTTTGTAGATCATTGTAAGTCTCATTCACATAAATGTTTCTCCTATTTTGATCATTATACTATTTTTAATATACAGTTTGATAATCAATACTACATCCTAATGGTAGTGAATCTCTGTTGCAGGAGACCATCTAGGTATATACCACAGCAGTTCTTAGAGGTTAGTAAACTTGACAGGTAAGTCTCAAGGCGACAAGTGCAATGTGGTGCAGTGTATATCATCCTAACTAGCGCAAGATTGTTATGCGTAAGCGTATCACTTATTATTACGTTAAAGTCTCCCTCGTTTTGTCACTTCATTGGAGAAATGGATCTCACTTTGTGGAGTTTGGTTCCTGACATCCGTTTAGTTTGTTACCTTACTGTTAATATGCCATTCAGATTACTTCCGCTTCAATATTACTTTACTCCGATATGGAAAAGAGATAAAGTGTTTGTAAATAAAAGAAAGTAAACCACATGAAGGTATGAAAAACAGATTATTGAAGACTTTTAAGTCTATCCAAAGTAAATAACATAAATACTATTATATAGACAAAAGTTTGCTCTCCAATGTAAAAATGGCACAAATAAAAACTTCCGTCAACTAATCTACTTCGAATGGGATGTGGGAGCCGGAGGAAGAATATTAATCAAAGGTCGAGCTCCCGGAATTGCCGAGCTTTTCTCTTTTTGTTATGCTTATTAAATTATCCCTTTAATAAAAATTGATAAAATGACGACAATTTCTCGCTTGTCCCATTTTAGATTTTCATGAAAGAAACAACCACCAACCCTTATATGAATAGTATGAAGAGAGTCTGCAATTCGATTCAGAGTTGAGTATTAGCGGTCCATTGTTATACTAATGATTAAATTTACTGTACCCAATCTACAGATGAATTCATTGGTTTCTCGGCAATAGTTTTCAACGTGAAACAATATATTTTTTTTTAATCTATGAAATAAGAAGACGGGCGAGATATTGAGCTGACGACGAAGGTAACACTGTACCACACTGTGTTCATTGTTTTCAGGTACAAAATGATAATCCACATTATAGCAGTATTTTCACTAGTTATATTTCGCAACCTACGATTGCAAACGTTTGACTGATTATCAGTAAAATAATTTTTCAATAACCAGTGCGTAATGATTGTTATGATTATCTCGTATAAAATGAAAGTATATATGTTTAACTTAGCGAGCATACAGACAATGCGCAGTTATATACGATATCCGCTACAACATATTGTCACTTCCCTACAAATTTTCCCAATAAGAGCCTTTCAAGTAGTTAACTTAATACTCTGTCGCCAGCAACTGATATTCATCAATCATCAATAAGGCCATAGTGAGAAACTTAAGGAGTTATTACAAAGTTTTTCACACATTAAAAAAAATTCCAACTTGAGTAGTCCCAGTAGACTCCTACGGAGACATTTGAAAATGATATATGTGATAAAACAGAAGTCAGGTTTCCATGCTTCATGCGGTATAGTTAGACAATTGTAGTAGTTTCTCAATTTGGGTGCAGTCCGGCATCAACTGAATATTAGATTGTCAGAAGCACCGGCTGCCGACCCTTTGTTTCATCAGGGAAACGAAATGAGTTTAACTTGTCAAAGAGTAAACTATTCCAGCGAATATAAAAGTATTCAATACACTATAATAATCAATTGTGAGATACGAAGCGCCTTGAGGAAATAAACTTATATTTCTTCCTTAAAATTTACAATGTTGCTGTGAATCTTTGGATGCTGCGACTGGTCCATCGGCGAGAGTAATAATCACATGACCCGTTTGCTTATCAAATATATAATACAGTTAGTTTATTTACAGTAACGTTGTCTTGTGGTGAGTTATTACAAAGTAGCAGCGGAGTGGTGACAGATAGGGCTGGAATGCTTTCCACAATTTGAATAGAATCTGAGGAGTGCGGCCAGAAACTGTTGGATTCAGGCAGCGTAGGTACAATTGGAGTGGAGATCGTTTGTACCTTGGTTTAGCAGACTTTTGGAACCATGTTTAGCAGCGAGTGCTTATCCGCTGTGATTGATGGATCATTATGAAAACTTTTCATATAATAGGCTTATTCATTTGGGAGATGAGCAATGTCCAAAAATGTATGACATATCTTTTTATATATATTTTCACTGAAATATATTAGATTAAAATCTATATGTATGCGTTATTGATACAGAAATCTTGGAGACCATGGAATATATTTCTATATTCATATAGATTCATAGATTAAGTAAACCTTAGTGTACTTTGAAGAAAACAAAAACAGTACTACTAATGTAATGATCTTCGAATTCAAACGTATGTATACGTTTTACGGCGGCTATTAAAGACATCGCATTGGCAAGTGGCCCGCATCAGGAGTGTTCTCACGTCGGTAACCCATTCCATTGGAGTCTAGCATGTTAATAATCCAACGAGTTTGAATGTTCGCTTTTAAAAACAGCTGTACAGAAGACATTGAAAAATAAAGCCTCCAAATACATACAAGCGATCGATATCTATACGAAACAGACTCCGATATCTTCAGATTAATAATACAATGAGAATTTAGAACAGGTTTTCATACAAATAGATAAAATTCAGAACTGTTAACTAAAGGAATATTTATGAGACTCCGTTCTATATTCTCATAACGTCAAATTCTCTCATAAATATAAATGTACTACACAAAAGGAAAATTTATGCGAGAAATATAATATTGTCTTGTTATAAACGTACGCTTCGGATTCCGACAATAATTTGTATATAACGTAACAGCTAAGGAGAACCTTCTCAACAGGCAATTTACGTCCCCACTGTTGGGGCACAAGCCTACCCTTAATATGAAGACAATGGGCCATAGACACCACGTGTATCCAATGCAGATTGGCGACTTCACACACACCTAAGAATAAACTCTAATTCATGTGCAGGTTCCCTCGCGATGTTCTCCTGCACCGTTTGTATTTCGCTGTTGTAACTAAAGTTAACAAATGTATTTAACTTAAATATTAAAGTCATCGGTACACGAGGAAGAGGAAAATTTAGGTGATTGTTAACACGATTGTCGAAATAAAACTTTTTAAAAAGCAGTACATTACATTAAAAAGGGATAAAAGGGATAAGTTATTCTCATGTCATAGTGATCATGACATAGACTTATAATAATATTAGCTTGAGCGAAAATGCCAAATCCAATAATCTGAATTTGGCCTAACTGATGAATAAATGATCTAGATTCTCCCTTTGTGATTGAAGATTCCCTCAAAAGCCTCAGTGTCCAGCAGTGAAAACATGGAGAGGGCTTTTTATCTAATATTATTCTTACACACCACCAACCCAACATTGGAGAAGTATAAAGAGAGACTTTACTGAAAAGTATAATCTACTTGTACATGTAGCTACACGTGTAGCCTTCGTAGTTTATATTCGCTGGTTGGACATAGTTTAACGCCGCATTACAGTGTTCCTTATACTTAAAGCACCCCCATTGAACCACTTCGCTCAAGTCATTTTAACCCGAAAAGGGATAAGAGGGTCATGTCAACATCTGCGTAAAGCTATCGTTACGGCCATTATGGGAAATCGCTAGAAATGAGATAATTACTTTGTTGAATAATTTCTATCATATTATTCCGTTATTATTGTATATGTGTACTATAACATATTTAACCATCGACACAAAAAAAGGATTTTTCTAAATTCATAGCATCGTACCGATCATAAATATACAACCCTCTATCAAACCCCTAAATAAACGATTGCCGATAAAGACTTAACTATTGAGTATTACATGATGTTAAGCAATATTTTAAGCGATATTGAGAATATCATATTAATATTTCGTTTAAGAAGATAATGAAAAAAGTAAGTTTAAGTAAATTTGTATGATTTTTATCATATTCACTCAGTCAACTCTTAACCGTAACTTAGCGAAGCAAACGGTCTCCTGTCGTCATAGGTCGTAAAAGAAAATAAGTAACATTAAATCCTCCAACTATAAGCCCCGCCTGATGGGATGTACAGTCGAGAACAGTTTTTATTGTTCTCAGATAACAATGTGACGATAACGTCCATACTTTCCACATTAAGCATCGCGAACGACAATTAAGCAGATTATATTGCGTAAGTACGCCCGACGACGGCTAACTTTCCTTTGTGTTTCTCAATCACTTAAATAAATGAAAATGTATCCAATAGTACACAAATACTAAATTACTGTTTGTAGAACTGAAAAAACATTTAAACATGAGGGTGTTAAGTTACAAGTTATTATAACGATAATAGTTATAACTGGATGGAGACCCATTGCTGGACGCAGGCTGCTCTCAAAGACCTCCACGCCGATTTATCTAGGAATATTAATTGAATATAAACATATTATTATGAGAAATGTTCATTATAACATTTCTCATAATAATATAATTAATTATATTAAAATAATTAATTATAACATTTCTCATAATAATATGTTTTAGTTATACAAATAGTCTAAGATTATTAATGTAAAGATATAATATATAATAACTATAGTCGGTTATTTCCTTCCTTTTGTTTATATTTAAAAGCAGTAATAAAAATTAAAAAAAAAAATTGAACAGTAATAAATTGTTAAAAAAATTCAAATGTTGAAATTGAGTTCTTCCTCGTCGGTATCACTCTTGACAGAGTGGTGGTGGTCATTACTACAGGTGTTGCTGGCAAGCTTCACAACACGCTGCCTTACCTTTTGGCCGACTTTCTAACGATGATGAACCATTTACTGCCGCTTTAATCTGATCAACCCATCTCATAGGCGATCTTCCTCATCGCTTCATACACTTTCATCCTATTCCCTGGACCACAGGTCGTTCCATAGCCACCTCTCTTCAGCGGCGTACGTAACCACAAAAAGTTATATGAATTCAAAACTGAGTTATAGTTAGAAATATGTTTCATACTAGTTCACCAACTCACACTTGGCCGTATGGATAAATGGTATTGACTCCCTCGACTCTTTTCTTAAAAGAAACCTTGAGTCCCAGTAGTGGGAATATTAAATTATACATTTATGAGTACATTAATCTATCTCGTTATTCTATATCATAGTAGTCATTATATTATATGAAATCAGGGACTTGAGTAAGTTAAAAATAATATATTAATGTTTTTTTTAATATGTAAATATACTTGTTTGTATTAAATAGAATATAAACAAAAAATATTTATTTTCCAATGCATACGAAGTTGAAATTTGTTTTGAGATATATACGGTACCGCTTACCTACTTCCCAAGGTATGCGGTATTTGTGAATTTAGATCCCAATCGGTAAAAGGTTCTGAGTTATGTGATAGAGCCATTACCTCTGCTCCTCACTCGATCGCTTCGGTATGTTGGATACCCTTCTATTCAATGCAATGAACGTCACAGTTGAAGATATTGATACTTTTTTTTTTATAAAATACAACAAGAGTTTTCGTTCGTTGGAATATTTAATAGTTATATAGTACTATCGGAGTGTAAGGGGTCTCGCACAACAATTCACGGGGTCCAAGCTAACCTCATCTACTCATCGTGCACCCTGTTAATAAACGAGGCTTTGGTCCCCACCAACCTGCATTGGGCCAACGTCTTGGGAAATATCCCAAATCCCCCATGAACGCCTACAAATGATGGTCGCGGGAAGCCGCTGGATCCGACCGATCGATATATCTTTAGAAGATGCTTATGCCCAGCTGTGGACGTATCGGCTGATGATGACGATAGAACTCTATTCTTTTTGTTGATATTGGATGGTTATATTAAAATCCACAAAAACTAGTAATTATATTTGTGTGCTGTCTAGACTATTATTAAAGCTATATTCCGATTCGTATGACTATCAAACTAATGGAATGTTGGTGTTTGGAAGCGTTACCAGGTCATTATATATTTATTAGTACAAGTCTGCTGTACAAAACATGAAAGAAGACTGCTGAAGAATTTAGTATCGATAAACCTTGAGAACATATTGGATACTCTGTGGTAATTTGTATAATGGTGTATAATGAGGATCGATGTTGACTCAGACATACTCGTAATAATAATCATAGGAGTATAGTTTAGATTCGATACGGAAGTTATAGCAGGTTTTCCTCTAGATCCTATTATCTATTAGCTTCCTTGTTAATCCACCGGCATATATAGCTTTACTGTCTATCTGGAGTCAACATTTCTGAGCCAGTATTCTGGTGAGAGCACTTCACCTTCTACGGTTTTGTTGACCCTTTAAACGATGTACTGTTAAGGTTCTAGTGCTTCCGTAACGCAGCGGCTAATTGCTAGCCTTGTTATACAGAGGTCCCTGTTTCTACTCCGGGTCCACGCGATCGAGTTTGTTTTGATGGTAAGATTCTTGGGACTGCCTGGTTGACCACCTTATTATAGCAAATCTGTCGCCGTAACCACTGCCAACATTTAGGGGAGTATTCCGCTCACCATTTACAACCCCTTTGTCATTTAACATCACGTAAAAAGAATACAGGAGATTTTAAAATGAATCATGTATGAAGTTATTTGTTCTCTAAATAACTTTAATCTTTAGGCACAGTAACTGTAATATTAAGTATGCTTATATTTACTGCATATGTATACAGATTACCGTGAGGATACGGCTTCAGGATCAAGGAGGTGATATATTCCACGCGAGTCGCAGATCGAATTAGCCGGCGCTACAAATTGCCCACTCTGAATTTTTTAGTCTCGGCTTTTTCAATGTCCGGCTCCTTTGCTGTCCAATTTTTTAAGCTCCAGACGTCTGCTCGAATTGGGACCTCATCAACATGGTTACTACACAGGAACTTGTACTCTATTTTTATTTACATACAGTAAGATAAGTGACGAAAAATTTATACTACTTCATTGTTGTTTTCATGAAACAATGTTTATAACAACGACCACGTTACCATTTAACTGCTACCTCTACTTCGTTTCATTTCTTCACCAGTTTGACCTTCAAAAGGTAGTATACAAAGGAATGTTTAGTGGTACAAATACGGTAATACCTAAATAAAAAAAGTCCAGAAATGAAATACTTAACAATGTTAACCAGTTTAGACTATTCCAATACGTTCCCAAGAAAGGTACGCTCATCACAGCTCCTACAAAATCCTTTCTCTTCGTTTATTCCTTTATTCCCTTTAGGACATGGTGTAGTTTTAGTGATAGTAAAAGATCTATTTATAACCATATATATAAACTGTTCCCGCACCTATTATTAGTTAACAATAATTATTAAAAGATAAAAGATCCCAATTGGTCTCGTGACTTCGACACATATAGCCTTTAATCACAACTACGCCGGACTGACACGCGAACATAATTATATATATAAGGAGACTAACGTAGTGTGAACAAACTGTAGCCTATGTATATATACATATATGTATATATTTGTGGGAATCTCCAAATTGAAACAGTAGTGGATTTTTCATTAAACTTTTAATAATCTTCCACAAAACAAACGTTTCATCTGCCTTTCTATCTGTCAACTAACACGTATCCGTCACTCAGTGTTACCATTTTACAATAACGTCATTACCAAGTTAAATAAATAAATAAAAAAAAACTAAATATTAAAATTTTTTCTTCGTATATGTATAATGCGTTGTTATGTATGTATAAAAAGTTATAACGAAGGAATATCTAGTTCGTTTAAAGTAGTACATGAAGAACGAAGTTCGTGTATCGAAAATGATGTTGAGTTGCCAGAAGCTATAATATAGTGTTACTCCCTGTCGCCGGAGACTGTCTAGGTAGGTACCACCACAACTTTTATTTTTGCCATCGAACAATGGTGTGCAAATATTACTACAGAAATTACTGGGGTAATGAGACTTAACTCACGCGTCAAGACGACGAGCCCAATGTAGTGCAGTATATCTCATCATAACTAGCACCATATCGTTATGGACAGTATCACTTACCATCAGATGTACGTCCAGCCCATCTCGTCACTTCCTTGAATCAGAAAATCTGGATATTTTCTAAATTCCATTGTTTTAGTAAAGAGGTATAATTTTTAAAAGTATGACCTAAATTCAATGTGTTGATAAAGTCCAATTTTCCTCAAGACATTCTACTTAGCTACTGTTAGAGCAAAGTCATATGTATTAGCTGTAGATCTGATTTAATGATAGCCGCAGTCATTAATCATGCGGTCGCAGGGGTCCGCATGACGCGTCATCGCGACCCTAGAATATACACAGAACTAGTCTGCAAAGGTCGTACTGGGAATATATGGAATAAGATTAATTGCTTTTTATATGACACTATGGACTTACGTCCTTTTGTTGCTGATGGGTTTTTATTGACGTAGACCGTCCAGGCAGGTAGGCCAAATAGTAACCAGACATGTCTCAATGCGACGAGTACAATATGGTGCTGTCTGCATCATAACTAGCACCATGTTATCGTAGGCGTATCAGATGAGGGTTTCGCTCGTCCCTGCACTTCTTCAATAATATTTTCTGAAGACGTAAAAGCTTATAGGAAAGCTCGTATCTGTAGTATGTAGCAAATTATTGGATGCGAAATTTTGATATTTATTATCTCAAATGTATATCAAAAATGTAAGAAAAAAGGATATTTATATACAACTGCGGAAAGCACGTCTTAAAATATATAACTCGTGTGTTATCAGCAAGAGCTCTATATGGAGGAATTCCGTCGCATGTCACTCAGTATTAGCTCCCTACTGTGTGACCTCTCCTCTGATAAATGACTGCAGCTATTTTGGAGAACTCCTTCGCCGGGCAGGTTATTTATTATGGTACGTCTCTACTAAGCGGAGTATAGAAATTGAACGGAGGAAGTGGTGCATCATAATTGGCATACATTTGACGACATATTTTTACAAAAATTATCGTCATCGAACGTGGAGATAGAACATTCGAGATAAATAAAGCTCAGCGATGGTTCCTAGGAAGGTTTATATTCTTGTTAAAGTGCCTCTCCAATTAGTAAAGGTTTGCGATCAGCATGGTACAGTCCTTTCAGTTTCTTCCATAACAGCCAATTTACGGCCCCACTGCTGGGGCACAGCCCTACCGTCAATATGAGACCTGCTAGCTACCTGGTTCGCGCGAAATAATTCAGATGCCCCAGATATACCAGTCCATTCCCTGATATTCCTCACCGATGACTCCCCCCTTCTCCTTTTTTTTGTTATCCAGAAAACTCTGATTATAATAGGTAGTGATCCATTATAATGAGCTGCAGAAGAGCATATCGCTGATGACGGAGTACATGACCGAGGTGGTGATCGTAAGCATGAGGTTACGCTTTCGGCCGATTCGTTGAAGAACACTTTTTAAGATCTTCGATAGTCCAAGCCTCACATCTATACAAAAGTTATATTTTATATATTTATAGTTAAGTTACTGATTGTTGTTATATTACTAAATGATGATGATTTTCATTCGTTCAAGCACTCTTTTAAGAGTGTGTTTGCACGAACTGAAACGATGAGACGAGTGGGACATTCACCTAGTGTTTAGTGTAACGCAACGTAATAATTACACTAGTTACAGCGCCCTTCAAACCGAAACACAGTAATGTTTGTGACTACCATTTGTCGACACGAATTGGCGCTATGATGGTACTTATCTGGACGATCTCTGGCTACAGAGACCTACCACCAACAAACCTTGATTGTCTTCGATAAAAGTATACGATTACGACAAAAGATTATTATTAACTTTAACATTTGATTGAAGTCTCCATTCAAACATTCAAATACTTGCAGCTGGTGGCAGACTGGTGGTGGAACTCTATAGGACCGCCTAGGTAGGTACCACCGCAGCGCCTATTTCTCCGCCCAACTGCAGTATACAAACATTTCTATTTTCCGGTTTGAAGTGCTGTAACTAGTGTAGTTAGTGGGCAAAGAGACTTAACGTCATATATCTCAGGCGTCGAGCGCAATGTGGTGTTGTATATATCATCCTATTAAGTGCCACGTTCTTATAGGCATATGTATAACTTAGGGTCGTTGGTGGTCAGGATGGGAGTTCTCGTCGCCTTCTAAACGACCCTGAGGAGGGTAATGTTTGGATGTGGTCTCCCGTCATTGAAGTACTCACGGGGCTGGTAGGATCTGCGTAAAACAGACCCCGGGACAGGCTATCCCATCATAGCATTAGCCGCGCTTGGTTTCCGAGTGGAGATTCTGTGACCTCTCCAAACGTCGAAAGTGACCACCGAGGGGTTTTTAGTGGGTAAAAATTTCCACATAACTCCTCCGAAGACGGAGTATCTTTTCGAAGATTTCATCCCCAAAAACCAATAAAAGAAAAGACAGGCCTATCATTTACCATCAGGTGAAAGTCCCGATCGTCCCGTCACTTCGTTGAAAACAAAAAATTCATAGATGAAATAAAGTATTAGAGGATTTAGGTTATTTATTCAATTAGTTACCGTCATATACGCAGATGGTAAGGTCATCGACCCCGCAGATTTTAAACTGGAGCTGATAAAAGTGAGACGTTTAGAAATGGCCGTCGCACGCTTTGTACGTAACGGAATGGCATTGGTTAATGTTGCAGACGTCGTGTAAAGCGCATTTGCATACAGATCCACTTTTGTTCTACGGGCGAAACAATAGTGGTGGGGGTTGTGTTGTTTATATAATACAACTTGCTGTAAATTGAACATGTCTCCTATAAGAGAGATAAATAAGCTTTAACAGAATATTCTTTTGTGCGACGACACGATATTAGACTTAAGTGGCAGTGAGTGGGCGATGGAGGGACGTAGTGTTGGGAGGCCTCGCTCAAGGCGGACCGGCGATGTGGTGAGAATCTCGGGGAGATCATTGGGAGAGGCCTATGTCCAACAGTAGATATTTATCGGCTGATGATGATGACGACGAAACGATGGGATGATCAAGATGTTTACTTCATGGTAAGTGATGTGCTTGCCGATTACATTGCGCTTGTCGCCTTGAGACATAAGATCTTAGGTTACCCACAGAGCTCACAGATCTACAGATTATATGTTGAATTATTAAATTTTCTTCTCTTTAGTGCACTTCATGAGTGAAGGTCGTGCTTGTCCTGAAATGCTCTTAATGACGCATCAACCAGCCGCCTCGACACCACTCTGTTCTCGGCACGTCTCAGATCATTCCGAATGTTCGTGCCTAAGATTGCTTGTATCTGGTCGGATCATGGGATAGGCGCTCGACCCCGTGATCTCTTGCTTTCGATCTTTCCTACTAAAACCAGCTCATCCAGATTATCTGGTTGTCTTCTTGCAATATGACCAAACTAACTTAGGACTCGTTTGTAGCAAATGATGGACAATCTTGTTGTGATTATGAGTTTCTTGAGAACGCATTCGTTGGTTCTCTTTGCTGTCCATGATATGTGCAGCATTCTACTCCACCACATCTCAAAAGCTTAAATTTTTGAATTATGAAATAGATATCAGACTTTGTACTTATATTTTAATATTACAATAAGAATGCATCACAAAAAATGATATGCGTACGTTTCTCAAATTGTTATGTTTGTGTGCTCTTACCAGTGGTACATGATAAAGAGTACTGTTTAATGGATGCTGTAGCTAGCGACATGTGCTAACTATAACGGTACTTGAAACAACGAGAACATTGTAAAAATCTTATCGAGAGCCACATCGATATCTATGGCCGTATCATTGAATCCCAGGCCCAAATTGTTACTCCTACATTATATCATACAAAAGAATATATAACAGTAATGAGAAAGAGAGCTGCTTTAATGGGATCAGTCTATCGCCAAAAGAAACAGACGCAGATGGCAAAACTATTGCCGGATTTAAACCGAACACCCCCTTTTGTCTGGCTGTATCTTTAATTAAACTTTAAGTCGGCGGATTCAGGAGGAATCTATTACCCGAATGCATAAGGATAATAAATAAGTAAAGGAGTCTTAATACTGAAACAGGAATTGCTTTACATTATCTTCTTCCTCTTTAATTTTACTATAATTCCACTTTCAATTATCTCTACTAGGTAATAATGATCATTTGATAAATAAAGGCTTTAAACATGAGTTATCATTTTATTTCAGCCAGTAAGATGATGAAAGCATCTGACTTGTTTATAAAAGCCGGAAACGCCACAGGAGTGGAGTTTCTATGATAGTAGGATTTAGAGAGATTACCAATCCGCCTAGCTATAATCCTTGCGTTGTAAAACCCACAACGACGCAACAGCATCATGTTCATGTTGACAACTATGATAGTCAATACTCTTCCTCTCAGCTACTATTATCTCTCTTTTCATTTTTCTATCGTAAGCAAGGCGAGTTTGCTTTAAATTCCTCGCACTTATTGTTACTTAATAAAATTAGAAATTGAAAGCGTTTGTTAGTATAACTTAACAAAGAAAAGCTGCCAACCGCAAATCTTTAATTTTTCTCCATTTTTTATCTCTTTATAGATAAATTTGAAAAGATCTGGTATTATTCATTGAACTGAAGACAATTTCTTTAATTACACCTGGATAGACAAAACTTTCGATCCACCCCATTTATAAAATTTGTCCGACACAATTAATAGACATTTTCACAATTTTTTATCAGACACTAGTAATATACTTATTTATCGCGCATAGTAGAAAATATTTAATATACACTCGAAACTTTATTTCTCTACTTGTACTTCCGGTTCAAACTTTCATTAATCATAGACTTTAAATAGAAGCCATATTGTCATAAGCTCTCAATGGATTAGTGTCGACCAGATCTGATGTGGTATTGTCGACTGACTTCAAAGCGGGTTTCCAATTTTCTGTCGGTGTAAACAGTTCCTTGCCGTGCTGAAAAAAAAAACTTTATTTTTATTGTAAAAACATTACAGTGATTATTAAGAAGAGTTGATGGAAGCGACAATGAAAGATGAAGTGAAATGGCAAGTAGATATGAAGAGGAACGGGAAGACGAAGATGAGAAAGATGAAGTAGATTTGATTATAGTTTCATATCCATGGTAGTTATAGGATACAGTAGCGATGATATTGATAATGAGACGTATAAGACATGAAATGATGATATTAGATATTTAAGCCGTGGACTCCGGATCCTTGAGTCCAGAATCTCATCTGAGTAAGAGTTAATAAAACGATAGGAAAACTGACTATCAGAGAATGAATATACTAGAGGAGTTGTGAGGTCGCCATTCGACCGTTATCACCGGAAATATTATGAGAATTAAAACTTAAGGAGTTTTAACATTTAATCTTAAATAAGTAATCTTCTTGATTAGATGTTGATAACAACTTTTGTTCTTATGCCTTTATCGTTAATATCTTAAGTACAGTTGTAAGGAATGGTCGTGCCGCGTGACTTTTTTATATGACCGATATGTCCGCGGGGAATAAGTTATGTATACATATAAGAACGTCTGTCCATCAATAATGTAAACATGATTACAATACCACCACCGTCACCGTCAATACCATAGCATACTTTTATGTAATCCGTGAAAATTTCGCTTATGAGTATCATCGTGCTGTTTATACGAGGTTTCCAAAAACATGAAGGTCTTTTAAACAATCCAAGTCAAAACTTACGTATCCTTTATACAGTGCCCAACCGACTCCGACAGGAAATAGAATCAGCGTTGATAGACCGACAGCCCAGCCGATGATGTCAGCGAACAATGGAAATACGTAATCTTCGTAAGCTGGTGGGGTCCAGTCGAAGAATATGAAGATAAGCACCCCCTGAAACGCAAACGTTTTACATTTAACGTCTCGTATCGCATATCAACCACTTCCTTTCTACGATGAAAAAGTAGTGGACGCTCAATAGTTTCTTTGGAAGCTTTTTTTATTGATATATACTACCAGTTTTTTTCAATCATAGCTACATCATACTACAGCTACCGGGATTCACAGGTCATAAGTTTAATCCTATATTACTTTAGTATTATAAGACATATCTTAACAAAGACTAACATAACAGTTCGCTCCCAAAACAATCACTAAGTTGTTGATTCGAGGTGTTTTTCTTTATGTTTGCTTGTGTAATTTGTAAGTATAATTACTAAGTTACAATTATTGATAATTAGCGTTGTATTAATAATCGTAGAAAATATTTTAATATAACTCTAACACGGATTAGCTGTTATCTGTATTGATATAAGGAGCATATTTGCCGTATCGCTGTACCGAGTAAAGTGCGAGCTTATCGGCTGTGCCCTTATCGTTTGAATATTCATCTACCATATGGCGGGGACGTTTCTATTCAAAGGGTTTATTTTGAAGGTATAGAAAACGATTTAACTGTGCACGAGTAAACATAATGAAAAACCTTACAATTTACTCTTATGTGGTAATCGGTCTTTCTTGTCGGTGAAGTTTAACCATCGCAATAACTAAAGCCGCTAAGTCGAGGGAGAATTTTACTGTGTTCCGATTAGTCTATACTATTCACGTCATTGTTATCTACAGATTATGATTCACCGCAAGGTGAAAGTGATATCATCTATCATCGTTTTAACGGCTAAAAAAACGATGATTACCTTTTGTATAAAATTACGTAATCACTGGAAGTGGGCAGCGCTGAACCGATTGGAGGAGAAATCTTTGATGTAAAGCAGTGGACGTCTATCGGCTGATAATGATGACGATGATGATGTTAACGCATTACCTAAAAATATCTTTCAATAAATTTTATGTTTTAATAAAACGGAATAAGTTAAATGATTACGTACACATATTTTTATCATACAGGGAATCCCTTGACATTTGAATATCCGGGATAAACCCATCGCGTACCGTACAATCAACTATAAGTACTACACAGTATTATTTCGATAATAAAAAAGATTTTTTTTTGTTATAAATGTACGTCCGTATAGTAAAAAAAAATATTTACTAATGAATATCAATTTTTCTGTTTCACTGTACTGAAATGGAGGTTTACAATCTTCAACCGGAAAAGAGTCGTAATTTAAGAAACTTCAGGCTTCCAGTAATCAAAATAATCTTAAATAATCTATAAGCTTACAATGCTAGATACAGGTACAGCGACAGTCCAGGCTGCTTTCCAATAAAACCTAAGTACTACATTCAATTTCATGTTCATAGAGGCGAGGTCATTCATTGCGCGGTTAATTCCATAGCTCCACGCCACCGATACACTCTGAAAGAAAGAACAGATAAAAAATATAAACCTGATTTTAATTTACACCAATATCGATACGTACAATCGATAACATATCGAGATAAGATTCCGATTTACAATTTGAATATATGATCGGTATGTGATTACCGTAAAAATTTATTGATTTACTTTAGAGTACGAAATTGTTTAAAATTATTCACTCAAGGGGTGTCGTCGCAATAACTCACGGGACCTAAGCGAACCTCTACTGCTCGTGGTGCACCCTGATAATCAACAAACGAGGCTCTGATTTCCGCCAAGCCGCGTTGGGCCAGCGTGGTGGGAAATGGCCCAAATCCTCCCATATGAATATACAGACAAAGAGCCCTAGTGCCCTGCGGTGTCGGAGGCCATATCGACTACAGCGCAGGATCGATCGATGTGGAAATTTTTGGGAAAGGCCTATGTCCAGCAGTGGACATCTGATGGTAATGATTCACACAAGTAGTTATTTTACAATTAAATTCAAAATTTATTTAAAACTAAATTATATGAAAAATAAGAAAGTTAATGTGAGAAATATTTCTATCATTCATCACTATCATCAGTAGACGGAAAGCGCCCACTCCCGATATCTTATCATACAGACAGACGAAATGTATTACCTCTGCCATGCCGATTAAAAGTATAGCCCATGACGCTGTGTTCCAGTCCAGCAGTGTGAACAGATAGACACCGCCGCTGAAACACATCGGGATCCCGAGGATAAAACAAGAGAAGCAAGTAAAGGCCGTTACCTGCAACATAATAATAACACAGTAAACAAATTGAAAATATCCTGCCAGAAATTAGAAATCAGCTAGAGATCTATTACAGTTAATAGCAATTTTTTTTATGCGTTCCCCCCAGATAAGTGAGGCTGGGGCTCTGTCCTTTCTTTTATCTAATAGTTTATTTAACCATCATGTTCTTACCCTATCTTTCGCTCTCTTCTTTCTTTCCTCTTTCTTTTATACCTTTCCGCTTACAAACTTCATTTCTCTTTTCACTCTCCATCCTAATTCCTTCTTTCTTTACATTTCTTCACTTCCTATCATACATTTTATTTTCTTATCATCTTACACTATTTACATTCCTGCCTGTGTTTTATTACTATCTACTGTTTTCCTTATTAGGGTCCTGCAGAATTTTAAGGATGTGAGCCGACTGATCGGAATCACCCATCAGGAAGGCAATGCTACCAGCGCTTATGGTCTTCTCCAACACGGTCTCACATTCGTGGTGCTCTTATCCGTATAAGGGACAACTCGCGATCAAGTGCACCATGGTCTGGTCCACCGCCGGGTCACAGAGGCACGAGGGACTCTCCTTGAGCTTAAACCTGTGAAAGTACTCCGAGAATCCCCCGCGCCCCGTGAACATCTGGTAATAGCAATATCGATTGATTCAACTACCAAACATAAATAGTTAACAACGAAGATATTAACGAAAGGTGGGGAGAAAGAAAAAATTATGGTTGAGGAATATCAGGGAATCGATCAGCATATCTGGGGTGTCCGAATTGTTCCGCCAAACCAGAGACAGAAAGGACGTTCAGCGTAGTGATTGCCAACCTTGACTAGTTGGAGAGGCATTTTAATAAAAGGCATAACTGGTATAAATTAAAAAAAAAACAGATTATGAATTCCAAATATGATATTAGTTACAACAGTCTTTTTTATTTCGCGGGGGAAATCGTCTTAAAAGATACCTTGCTTCTGGGGAGAAGACAAGGTTATGTGGGGCTTCTACCCACTAAAACCACCTCGGTGGTCTCCCTCAGTGCATTAGGAGAGGCTCCGGGATCTCCTACGGAACGCACCGGTGCCGCCCTGCATTCTGGCTAAAACATCCCACGGAAGGTCAAAGCCCTCTTTAGCACCCACGCTGTGCATTTGCCGTCCTTCTAATGCTCACTTATTGAGCTCTGAGGGCCTCCACCTTCAAATCCTACAAACCCGAGGACCCTTTTAGGTGCCTTATACGATAGGCAGGGACTACCTTAGTCCTATTCTTAATAGCCCGAGACTACAGGGCTGATAGCAGACTTACCATCCAATATCGCTTCCTGAACTGCGGCCACTGATCCACAATGGCGGTGTTGATCGCCTCGATACCGGCGAACTGACTTCCGAGGCCAAGTATGAACAGCATCAAGAAGAATAGTATTGACCAAAACTGAGGTATGGGCATTTGGAGTAGTGCTTCTGGATATGCGACAAACGCCAAACCGGGTCCCTGCTCGGCGACGTCTGCAAAAGAGACACTTTTACTTTATTACACTACTTTTACTTTTTTTTTGGTATATATATATATATATATCATTGTGTCTATAACAAAATATTTTTCAAGCTTTAAGCTAAAGCAGAGCTTTTATTCAAAGATCGAGACGTTCACCTGATGTTAAGTGACAAGCTTACCCATAACAACGTAGCGCTAGTTATACACTGCATCTCATTGCTTTTAGATATAAGATGTTAAGAGTTGTTATCCCAGTATTCACGCTAGCTGCAGCGCCCTTCAAACCGGAACACAGTAATGTTTGGTAGGAGAAAAAGGCGCTGCTGTGGTACCTACCTTGACGATCCCTGGCAGGAGAGACCTACCACCAGTGAAGATATAACGTTTTAATTATATATCGTCTGACGTTTCTAATGTTTCATAGTTTTGACGTCGTAGTTATCATGGACTACCTTCAGCTGATACTAAATACTTTATTTACAGTGTGATCTTCCTAGAATTATTTAGATTAGTCTGGGATTAAACAGATGTAGAGCTTTGGTAGGTATCAGTAAAGAACAGTACCAAAATCTATAATCGCCCGCTCATAATGTTTGTTGTGATGCTCCTAACGCTGTTAATAACAAATAGAGATTAAGAGCGTCGTCAATATTGGACTTTATTACTTGATAACTTCGCATTATGACAGTGTCAGTTATAGTGGCCAAGTTGGCCATTGATGTTATCAGATATTCGTACTGTGCAATAACTAGATAAACTTTATTAAAAAAAATAACCTGTTAAGGGAAATGTGCGCGGCGAGTGAGCGGTTACATATCTTTAGAATTATGTTTATAAAGTAAATATGTTTTTCTTGTTGTGCATTACTTTAGAAACTACTGCAATACCCATTTCCGTTATCAACAGATTGTGTATTTTATTTTGTTCCTTGTGAAGGATGCTGTAGTTTTAGAAATTATTTAATATAACGAGATGTACTGTCTTATTGTTATGAGCAAACGAAAGTTCCGTGAGGGTTACGCGAATCATTTGAGGTTTATTTGTATTAAAAAAAAACTCTTTTGTGTTGACGCTGTAAAAAATATTGAAAATGATAATTTTTTTTTTACCACAATAAAAGAAGAACAAAGATGCTTTAGCAATATTTCCAATATACGAAACGTACGCATCAATAAAGCCTTCTCCTGCGTACTGCTAACTCAATCCTTTATCTGCCGACTGAAATTCAAACACATGTTGTTATGGAACGAAATCAACAGGGATCTCGGATCAATCGGCGATTGTGTACGATCCAATACGTCTACCCAAACATACAGGGTGTTTAAATTGGCGTGGTCATATTTATAATTAACGTTAGTAATCGTCATTTCCGATTCGATCGCGCAGATAAACTCCGAGCATAGCTCTCCCCATCGCCCTTTGGGTGACTATCATCCTTCCTTCAGTTCCATATGTCAACACTGGTAACACACGAGTTGAAGACTTGTCTGCAGACACTGCGGTATCTGAGACGAAAAGATGCTGCGTAACCCCCCGAACGCTATCCACCCGAGTCAGATACGTTGACTGACCTCTTTCTGGAAGTTGGACTTACCTACCTGGACTGTTTGTCCCAGGTAAACGTATTCGTCAACAACTTCCTGTATAGAGCCCTCGACCGTTATTGACGTGGGTACAATATGGGCATTAGACATAATCTTTATCTTCTCCATATTCATTTTAAGACCCACGCGTCGGGACGCTCTCCAGAGATCATCTAGCATCTGGAGATCCGCAGAAGAACTAAGGGTACTGACATAGCCCAAAAGAATGCTAGACTTAAGTGGCAGTGGGCAAGGCAGGCACATTGCTCGAAGGATCGACCGTCTATGGGGTAGTAACGTTCTCGAGTGGCGCCCGCATACTGGTAGACGAAGTGCTCGGAAGTCTCCCACAAGGTGGACTGACGATCTGGTGAGAATCGAGGGAACCCACTGGATGCGAGCAACGCAAAACCGATCGATGTGGAGATCTTTGGAGAAGGCCTACGTCCAGCAGTGGAAGTCTATAGGTTGATGATAATGATGATACTGCATCACATTACAATCGTCGACTGAGACATAAGACGTTGAGTCTCGTTACCCCAGTAACTTCACTAGCTACAGCGCCCTTCAAAACCGTCACACAGTAATATTTATACACTACTGTTTGGCGGTAGAAATAGTCGGTGTGGTATCTACCTAGACGGTCTCCGGTAACAGAGACCTACCACCGGTGAATCATCAATATATTAATATAAACAAGGGGTGTAGACGGAATAGGGAACATCCTGTATACTATGTAACACATACTCGCAACATGTTTACTCTGGCCTACGGTTGTATGCAATTTGCTTGGTTTAATCAACTTGAGCAAATCAATGGCATAGGGTTTTAAAATTTTTGCGCGAACGTACAAAAGTCAACTGTTATATAAACTATGCCTATGTCCAGCAGTGGGCGTCTATCGGCTGATGATGATAAAATATATTATAATTACGTAACAAAGGAAATATTGTGTGTTTAATATGACTAAGAACTTTTAATCGTTATATTCGATAGGTGTAAGGATTCCCGCACAATAACTCACGGATCCAAGCCAACCTCACCAGCCCGTGGTGCATCCTGCTAATCAGCACACGAAACTCTGGCTCCCACTAACCCGTATTTGGCTAGCGTGGTGGGAAATGACCCAAATCCTCTCATATGAATCGTCACCCGATTGTGTGGGAATCTTTGGGGGAGGCCTATGTCCAACTGTGGACGTCCATCGGGTGTAGTTGATGGATGGTCTAGCTAAGACCGAAAACAGGGAACACGATCATGAACCATATTTTTATTACGGGTAATCCATATACAGGCGTAGAGACTGTGTCCTTATTTATGAGAGAAGCGCAAAAGAAGGAAATGGGATGGAGATTGATAGAGAGAGAAAATATGTAAGCGAGAACTGGGATGGAAGAAGAAGACGGATGAAAGAGGAGAGTGGTCAAAAGGAATATAAAGCAAAAGAGACTGAAATAAAATAGAAATGAATAGGCCTCAGCCTAACACAACTGAGGGTACATTAAAAAAAATACTACTAATCCACATTTGACTGGTGTGGTGAATAAATCGTCTTCCTTGTGGGACACTCCAACCAATTTAAGCCCTTGAGGTATTAAGTGAAATGTTTTTTTTTTTAACTGCTGATACATAAATGAGAATTTTATAAAATGTTTATCCATATGAATACCTTTGGATCTGTCAGTTATTTCATGATTACGAAATAACATTACTTTAATAATATAGACAGATTTAGGAAAATTATGTTTAACAGTTTAAGATTTATAATCTCTTAAAATTCTAGATTAAAATGTAGATTTTAAACTAGAATTTTAAGAAGGAGAAGATAATGTTTCTTAATTCAGATTTTTTATACAGTATCATACATAATGACTAGCTGTTCCCCTCTTTGCTGCCCGTAATATAGAATTAAGATTTAATACTCGTCACCAACGGCAACCAGCTGTCCTCGGGTCCCTTCGCGTTATTAACCCCTGTGCAACACCCTAAAGGGAAGGAATTTTGTAAAATTTATTCTTAGCAGACCTCTAAATAACAAGCAATATGTCTAACAAATTTTGAGTTGTTCATGTCTAATAGTTTCGGAGATCTTGCGCGAATCAATAAATCTGTATGCGTCCCATAAAAAAAAATTGTAACAGCAAATACTCTTACAAGTTCTCTTTTTTAATTAGTACATCTATAGAGATCAAGAAGAGTTATATTAAAGCGAATGTGTCTATGATGTAATTACAAATTGCGAACGTTAGACGTAATAAAATCAAAGTTAACCTAAGCACCACACAGGAAAACCACTTAAGTACCTGATTACATTTAATAACTCACGTCATTGTATAATCGCGTGATGATCATCAGGTACCTTGATTATTTTTCAATTTGTATAATTACAATTATCTCGTTAAGCTGATACGTAATCTTCTTTACGCTATGAAATATTCTAATATACATATTTTCTTTAATTAATATCGTTGCATAACTTTGATGATGTTTCACGGACATTTTATAGTAAGCAAGAAATGGTTGGAGGATCCTCCTCATCAGCCGTAAGGCACTAGTAATGAGAAAAAGAATATCACTGAAATGTATTCGTTATTACAAATATGGATGGAATGGAGTATATGCATTTCTGATGAAACTGAAGAATTGTGTCACGGTGCCAGCCGATGAGAAGTTGCATCAAACGAACAGTACAAAATCCTCCCCCATGAAAAAGTACTTGGTTAATGATCAGCTTTTGGTTACTAAAGGTCTCGAACTAGTTATATTGTTGGAAGTAATAATCTTACCGTCCACACTGACTCCCATTAGATCAGCTTGAAAACCCAGGACAGAGAATATCGCGAAACCAGCGTAGATCGAGGTCAAAAAATTTGCAAAGCAGACGAAGACGGTGTCGAAATGGCAGTTGTTGTGGAAGTTGTTGTAAGACGCCAGTGTTACCAGAGAGCCACAAGCGACACCGTAAGAGTAGAAGATCTGCAAAGGGTAAAAGAAATAAAGATAATGTACCGGATATGGGATGAAATAAAGCTTTTATATATAAATGTGAAGTAATGAATTGTTTGAAAGAATCACTGGGTACGACTGGACTTAAACAGCGCTATATCCTGTTTTGTGCAATACCTAACAAGAGACCTATATTCAAAAGTGGACGTGGGTTAGTTGTCGTGATGCTGATGATTTTAGTTGAGGTAACAATAACAACAGCTATATCTAAACAGAAATAGTTTTAAATATTAAATATAAAGTGTCGGTGAAAGAAACGTATACACTCAAAAGATGAACCAGCGATGCAGGCGTTGGAAGCTGGATCTTCTATCCAGAGATCAATTTCTTTAAAGATCTTTAAAGAAGGCTTAGTTATGATGCCTCTTAGCTTATGATGATGACGATGATAATTTACTATTAATAATGACTATATAAAACCTATAACTCTTTCATAACAGTGCTTGGTACAGGGCGGACTTAATCCATTCTCTATCATTCAACCCCGGGAGACGTGGAAATGTTGAAGGCGGAAGACGTGAATAATGTAATATATATATATATATATAATATAAACAATATATAGGTGTACACAGTATTAATGATACATATTAGGTAGACATAAAAATTATATATGGAGACTCTAAAATCAATGAAAGGATGTCCAATACTTGCTGATGGGGTGTTTAAAATATCAGAGCAAAAGGGAGGTGTTGATATGTAAATACAGCATCAATACTCTAGATTTGGGCGCCTTACACATGATGTTGTGTGAACCTAATTCTAGGGTAGAACGAGATATGTTTGATATGTTGGAACCAAAGTATTAGCACTTAAGTTTTATTGTGTTGTGTCTTCTTTTTGAGCTAATAAGGCTGATATATTTCTAAGAGATAAAATTCCCCCCCAAAAAAAAAGAATGAAAAAAATTAAAGAAGATCCACGAATAAACAACGTATGCGGCAAATTAAGATCATTCTCATTCCGTTTCGAAAGTATAAGTAAAAAGGGAGTCTGCTTCACAAAACAAATAAAATAAAATGCATTGGAGAAAGTAATTAAAAGTTTAGGAAAGTTAAATTGGCAGATAATTAGCTCTATTTAAGTTGTTTCACAAAGACGTTACTTTTAAAATTAAGCTCGTTTATTATTAATTCGCCTTTCCAAAGATTGATGTTCGTCGCAAAAGTTTTGCATTTCTAATCTTAGTCGAAATTGCACGTTAAGAGATCAGATTAAAACTGCAATTAGTATAATTTATTTTCGCTAGATAATCGAAAATTTCCGAAGAAGAAACATTCATAAAGTACTTCCACTGAATACTGTTGTTTCGCAAATTACAATACTGACAACTATCTTAGTTAATAAGAAAACTTTTTAAGACAAATTGCTTGCTTACTTGTGAAGCAGCATCTCCCCAAACCTTTGCCTCTAGAAGAGTGTTCCAGTCCGGTGACAAATAGAAGAGAATACCTTCAACGGCTCCATCCAATGTTACTCCTCTAACGAGCAGAGCTGTCAACATTACATATGGGAATAATGCCGTGAAATAAACGACCTTTCCAGCCGACTGTACACCCTGAAAATAGTGAAATTTTAAACAGGAACACACAGATGTCACTTCAGCCGTATAAATTATAATTATATATTTAATGACTGTTTACTTCAAAAAGGAAGTATAGAAAATGTTCTTATAAAAAAAAAAACAAAGTAAAAATGAACTTACTTTAATAACAACAAGGAATGCGATAAACCAAGAGAGGCAAAGGCATCCGACAAGATGCCACTGAATTGTTCCCCAGCTTTCCCAAGTCGCATCGCCCCGACCTAATACACGTTCGCTGAAAAGACATTTCTTCTAAATGAAGTTTTATTCTCCGCAGAGAATGTAATAGACAGTGTTCCGGATTCATTATAGATCCAATTCTCATTATAGATCAAAGAATTATAGATGTTGAATAAAAAATGTTACTGCTGTCAAGTCAATAATGCTAACAGCCCCATAGTCTTCGGCTAGTAAGAATAGGACTAAGGTAACCCCTGCCTGTCGTAGAAGGCAACTAAAAGGCTCTAGGGCTTTCGCGGACTTTGAGGGTGGGAGCCCTTAATCACTCAACAAGGGAACCTGCGTGGGACAGCGTATGGCTCAGGGATGGTGCCTAGGAGGGTTGAGGCACCTTAGAGACGTGTAACAGAAAGCGTAGAGAGGCTCCGGTGCGTTCTATAAAAGATTCCGGAATCTCTCCGAATGCACTGATGCAGACCACCGAGGGGGTTTTAGTATCTCACATAACCCTCACGTCCCTCCAGGAAGCTGGGTAGCTTTCGAAGATTTCTCCCCCGAAAACAATAAAAAAGCGTCAATGACGTCGGAGACCGTCTAGGTATGTGCAAATATTACTTTAATTCGGTTTGAAGGATGTTATAGCTAGTGAAATTACTAATAACTACAAACTAACTAATTAGACTTTAAATCTTATGTCTCGAGACGAAGAGCAAAATGTCATGCATTGTAAATCATCCTAACTAGCCCCAAGTTTTTATGGCCAGACGTATCACTTATCATCAGGTGAAAGTAACACTTGTCTGGTTGCTTAAATATGCAGAAAAAAAAAACTTTTAAAATGAAATCTCTAACGTTACTTTTAATATAGATTTTTTCAGCAGTCTTTCATTAAACTTATTATTACTTTAGTATTGTCATGAAGTTTATTTTCGATCTTTATTAGTTATTAATAATATAAACTTTATTATACACAATTAGGCTTCTGTTCACGAAGAGTTCAATGTTGCTGGTTTCAATGATTATCCCTATTAATATAGTCGATATCGAAATACTACGACATCGTTAGTACATTTATAGGTTGTGATTTACGTCGTAAACACATGACAGCATGGCGTGATACATAATCTTGTGAGATATATACTTATTAATAATATATAGAAAATATTAAACATTATAAAACAATTATTGTTTTATAGGTTATACTACTGTGCAAAAGAAAACTTTCGTAACAAAGTCCATAATCACTATTATCAATTGTTAAACTAAATACGTTTTAGGGAAAAATATAATGTAGTAATCGTATAAAAACTATTACAATAAGTAATATTTTGTATAAATTCAAAGGAAATTTCACTGTAGTCGAAATTAGTGCATTAAGAGAAAAATCTGTTTTTTTTTTTTTAATATAGAAAGTTATCAATTACAACATATTCTATAAAAATAGAAGAAGACAATATTATCTAGTGAAAGCGTAAAACAATGTTTAGTCGCGACTATTAGTCTAATTATACAATAAATTGAAACACTTCTTAAAACTGATCATCGAAACTGATGATGAATCGGAATCTGTTGATAATTTATCGAGGTTTAATTATGTCTTCTATTTATGTTATTTTCAACTACCCGCGTCGAGGCAACTTGAAATTGAATCAAAATGGTTTTATAACAACTTCCTTAAAAGCTAGCTATTCCCCACCCACTTATATAGAATAAGGTTTGAAATTTAGACTTTAAATTTGTCAGGACTGGTGCATCTCGTCGCTCCCCGGACACCTTGTCGTCACTATCCCCCCTGCAACCCATTTTGGAGGTAACATTTCATAAAATCCGTTCTTAGCCGACATATGCTCGTCAAAAGGAATATTCCTACTAAATTCCAAGTGTCCGACCCCTATGGTTGCAGTGATATCGTGATGAGTCTCTACATAGGTGAAAATCTTTTATATATATCATTATCAGCCCCTACTGCTGGACATAGGCCTTAAGGGCTTTATACGTATTTTTTATAAATTAAATTTTATTTTAAGATTAAATAAAAATGTATGTATGACGCCTTATTTTTTACTGTCACGGCTTTAACGTTTTAGCATCTAAGTGATGATTATTAATTTAATTTAATAAAACAATAATTAAACAATAATAATTATTACATTAAAATTTGTTTAGAAATAAAATCATCGAATTTTTTCTTAGAAAATCGAGAATTTTTTGAAAATATTCAAAAAATTAATAACACCAGAACCATTGTTTTTGTATGGGATATTCCATACATAGATAGACAGGATACGAGCTATACTTTAGCCCCTCCAGATCTTTTACACCTATTACCTTTCACCTTGTATATATAGATTTTCGGAACAATGACATTAGAATATTATTATTGATTATATATATGAATTAACTTACTTGTAATATTCTTCAGCTGCTATAGTTCTTCTCACCCTGGTGTACCAAGGAACCTGCTCCGTACCGTTTAAACAGTATTGACCGTCGTACGGTTCGAGGCCAGAGTTCAAGCAAATCTCTCCAATACTCATGCACTGTCTCATATAATAGGTTAGGTCCGTCGCGATACCAGTGTTATTTTCTCTACAATTAGCATCGTACAAACCACTGTAACAAACTGTTTAACGGAATGAAGTTTTATACATAAATTTTTATTGCTTTTTAACATAAGTTTATTGTTAATCGTATAACAGATCTTGATAAGCTTTAAAGATTTCAAATCTTGAATGTCCATACTAAATTATGTATTATGTTGTTTAATTAAAGCAAGTGTTAAAGAAAAATATTCATAAATCTTGAAGTCTGTGAAGTATTATCTTGATCTTCTTGCTATAGTTAACGTTAGCTATCAAGAATTTAAAAAAAAACACTTCTACGTCAAATATTGTTGATTCTGTCTCATTAACCTGAGCTATTAAGCGAAGTTGGCAATTAAAATCTGCTCTGCCTTCAGGTTAAATATTAACAGAATTAGCAAATGTTTACTTTAATTAAAAAAAAATATTTTTACTTCGTTAAAGTTACTTTTTTTAGGAAACTTATAATAAATTTTCAATCGAAATTAACTAATTCTGTTTGAACTTCAAAATATTCTATAACCAAAAGATATTAAATAAACTCACAGTCTGTGTTAAAAGTGTTCTCACATGACCCCCAATCCAGATTTCCAGCTATTGATACAATCGTGTAGAACAACGTCCAGGAAACTATGATCATGTAATAAATGCTGACAATTGTGATCACCACCAACGTGCAGTAACCCAGACCACTGAAGAATGGTCCGATCGCTCCGAACGCCTTCAATGGCCCGAGGCTCGTGTACTGTCCAATGTATAATTCCAGATAGAATAATGGTAGACCAATCAGGATCATCATCAGGAAGAACGGTATCAAGAATGCACCTGAAACAAAGTTTTTTATAAGTAATTTCTAATGTTAATGTATTGGTGGTAGGTCACTGTTGCCGGAATTTTCTAACTACCTCCGCAGCTCTTGTTTCTGTATCATTACCAGCTGATAGACCTCTATTTCTGGATATAGCAGCTGCTGGTTTCTATCTACGATGTAGTTTATGAAATTACTGGAGTACCTAGATTTAACATCTTATGTCTTAAGGCGACAAACACAATGTGGTGTTGTGTATATCGTACTAACTACCGTCACGATGTTTTAAGTATTACCACTAGTTGAACGTTTCGTCATTTCGACAAACAAAAAAAATATTATCGTCTCTATTCTCTGATGATGTATACCGCTTCCTAGTAATTTTTGACTTAAACCTGATCATGTCATCTGATACTGGGATCACGGACTCGAAGTCCACGGTATAATCATAATCTCGTTCTTAGTTCTAAACGAAGGAACAAATCTTTTGTTAATTATTCCTTTGTCCCCATTTATTTGCTTAAATATTAAGATTGATAAATGCTGGTTGATTTTTACGTGAAGTTGAGATTAAGTGATTTATAGCTCACCACCGCCGTTTCTGTAGCACAGATATGGAAATCTCCACACGTTTCCTAATCCGACCGCATAGCCCAAACACGCCAAAATAAATTCAAGCGGACGTCCCCACGACGCTCTGTCGGGCGCTTCCTGAGATGGATTATCCCTGACCGGCACCTTACCATTCACTATGAGCTAAAACAAAATAAACATAAAGAAAATCTCGTACGAAATGTTAATGTTATGTATATGATTTAAGTTTATAACCCCAATAGTATGTTTAAATTGAAGTCGAGTTGTTAGTAACAAAGTTACTTATAGGTATCGTAGTTAAAGGGTGTAAGGGGACCCGCTCAACAACTCACGGGACCCAAGCCAACCTCAACTGCTCGTGGTGCACCCTGCTAATCAACAAATGAGGCTCTCGCTCCCACCAACCCTCATTGGGCTAGTATGATGAAAAATGGCCCAAGTCCTCCCATTATGAACCTCTACAAACAACGGCCCCTGGTGCCTGGCGATGCGAGCAGCGCAGGACCGATCAATGTTATAGTCAGTAGTGGACGTCTATCGGCTGACGATGATGATGATGATGACCGTAGTTACCATGTTTTCAAATAAAATAAAATAAGATTAAAAAAGAAATCTTGGTACCCCCCACGAAATATTTAACTATCAATACATTAATTAAATATCACAAGGACTAAGTTATAACTTACCATTATAGTAGTTAACAGTATGTTTATTAAAAGTCTTCAAAATCAGTTACTTTCTAAAGTTTTTTTCCCCCAGTTAGCGACGAGACGGTTTACCCTCATAGTAACTGATACGTTTACCCCTAACAATGTGGTGCTTGTTAGGATGACACTCCCCACATTATTTTCTTCGCTTTGATACATAAGATTTAAAGTCTCTTATATGTATAATTTTTTTTCATCATTATTTATTCTTTAAAAATTTTTATAGTTCAATGTTATATAGAACTGTTGAATGTAGTATTTTAATTATGAAATAGAAAAAAATAATCGCCGGAAGTCGTGTGTACGGGAGCTACAATTGAACGGTTGCAGTTTATTCAAATGTCCAGTGTTAGCTGTGAATGCATTGTGCAAATGTTTACTTGCCTCGTTCATAGAGTAATTTCCACCAGCCATTTTCTGTAGCCGTTTTCAGAGTCGTCGTATAGTGACCAGCGGCTATTGTGAAACATATGCAATGGATACCGTGACGCTGGAGCAACCATGCGAGCGACCACTGAGCACTGTCCACAACCGAATCGTGTTGGTAACTGCAATTATTATTTTTTTCGGTACAACTCTTCGTTAAATCTTATCGCACAAGACTGATAACGTGCATGATAAAAAACTAATAACCGATATTGTTATAAAAAAATCTAAATGTCCATCGTTTCTAACGCTCTTATCTCTTATCATTACATTAATGTCTGTTGCTAATTGTCCTGTAGTCCTGTAGTCATTAAGATTTTCAATAATGGTTTTGCATTATTAGACCCTTTGTGATCATTTCACAATGTGATCTCTTAAATCTGTATTCGTATCATTTGGTCAATCAACTAAGATGTAGATTTACTAATAAGCATACTGTTTAATTAAAAGTTGCAACTGCAAACAAGCCGGAAGTTAATTAGGGTGTGAATTATAGCTCTATATAAATCACGTGATTTTTTCCACACAAAATTATTAACTGCGGTTATAGTTAGAAAATTCTTTTTTTTTAACCAACGAAGCTAGGAGACGAGGGAGGCTTCCACCTGATGGTTACGAACAACGTGGGTAGTTAGGGTGGCAAATACTGTACCACATTGCGCTCGTCGCCATGTGGTATAAGATGAATATAATTTTACGCTAATAGTAAATCTCTGTTGTCGGAGACAGTAGATACCACAACAGCTACTATTTCTATTAAACAGTAGTGTGCAAACATTTTTTTTTAAACTATGATAAGTGCGAAATGATCACCTGATGGTGACTAAGCCTGTCCATAAAGCCTCACTAGTAACAATGGTATACATTACACCACATTATGCTCATCACCTTAAGATATAAGAGGTTCTTTTTCTATTGTAGGCACTTTTTCCTTCGATATTGAAATTATTTGTTTACCTTATTTTCAATTTTATTTATATATATAGTTACGAATGTTCATTTAATTTATTTCCGCCCTACTGCTGATATTTGTATCGTGCCTATATATATTGTATCTATTTATATTATTCCTATCTATCAGTTCAGTACAATGGTTGACAGTACTACTATTGTTTGCTTCTATTTCAGGTTTTGCAATATTTGCAAAAGTTTATAAATTTATTTCTACAATATTTGTACGCTATTAAATTATTTAAATCATTAGCTTCTATATTCATTCCAAGTTCTGTTTCTAACTGATTTCGTTTATGCTTCGTATATTGGCCATTCTTCTATTAAGTGTATACTGCTTTCTTCTTTAGTTTTGATCTCAAACACTCGCCGGGCTCTCCTTACGCTTGAATTTATACAAGTCCTTAGAGAACCCGCCGTATCCTGTGACTATTTGTATAAGCAGAGGATCTAATTCTATTTTTCGTATTATAGGGTATGCTTTAATAGCATGAGGAAAGAAAATCTTACTCGTGCTTGCTGTTTTGCTATTTTGGTATCGATCATTCCATTCTTCAAGGGATTTTTTTCGTATTTCTCCCTGGATGAACAATATAGGACATTTATCATAGTGTGGTTGTGTTTTGATATTAGCAGCAGCTTCTTTTGCAAGCATATCTGCCCATTCGTTTCCTACTATCCCCTTATATGTTTTACTCTAAGATAATTCTACTTTCTTGTTTTGGTTATTTATTTCTAATATATTTTTCTTAATGTCTGTTACAAGGGGATGGTAGGAGAGGTTTTCTGTTATTGCATATCACTTAGGATTTTGTTATAATCCTTTTTGTTTTTTAATATAAATTTCGTAGCTTCATAAATTGCTAATAATTCAGCTTGGACTACGGTGCAATAATTTTCTAGTTTTAGTTTTTTGATTCTAATTTATCTATCTCTGTTCCATACTGTGTAAGCTGCTCCAATATTTCCATCTATTTTAGTTTCATCAGTATATATATAATTCCTATCTTCATTTATTGCATCAATTTCTGCTTTGTCCCCTAGGCAAATAATTTATTTTCCCAACTCCTACAGTGTCAAAAGTTGGTTTACAACAACGATTCATTATATGGAATTGAATTTCGTCTAACAGTGCCTTCACCTCTTCTCCTCTTTTGTCAGTCGTTCGGCTTCCTCACCAAGTATTCCAGGCATTGATGTCCCTTCCTAATACCACATTCCCAGTATCTAGTATAACAATATTTGAGCGAGATATAAAAGGTTAAATCATTACCCCAGTAATTACACTAGCTACATCGCCCATCAGACCAGAACACTAATGTTTGCATACTACTGATTGACGGTAGAAATAGACGCTGCGGTGGTAACTACCTAGGTGGTCTCCGACAATAGAGGTCTACCAGCATTCTATTGAATTTATGAAACTAAGTTTCTGAAAAGAATACTCAGGTACCACTGCAGCAACTGTTTCTACTGCCAAACAGTAGCATGCAAATATTACTATATTCCGGTTTGTAAGGTGTTGTAGCTAGTACCCCAATAATTACTGGGGTAACGAGACACAACATTTTATGTCTCAAAGCGACAAGCGCAATGGGATGCAGCATACTTACCGCCGGGTGAACGTCTCGCTCGTCTCGTTGCTTTATAGTATAGAATATTTTTTTTTTCTATTTATTCAATATTTAAAATGAGCCACAAGGCGCATAATGTTCCTACGATGTTTATCACATCTTCGTAAATTAATGTATAAAGTTTCTTTTGTAAAGAACTACCATTACGAGGCATCATTTATTTTGTCTTGTCGCTATCAGCTAATCTGGAATTGGAAAATTCCTTTAGCCCTCTCCTGATCGAGTGCTGTACAATCTATCAGTAATTGTTGCAACATTTTTATAACATTAAATGAAAATAACGGATTACGCTTGACTAAAAATTTTGATAATCAAAATTTTAAGTTACGTCTGTCTACATTTTATCAATAAGCGTCTTTAGATAATGTTTAATCTCTTTAATTACTCAATACTCTTTTTAGCTTATATTTATTTCTGTACAAATATTTACTGCTGGCAACACAGCGCTGATGTTGTTTTATCAAACCGATGGCAGCAAGCCATTGCTGATGAGACCTTGGAAATGAATCAGGGATTCACAACGGAGACAAAGAATTAAACATTTAACTTTTAAATCGAAAGCTTTATCTGAAAAGTCAATGGAATTTATTCAATAAAACAAACGAGGAGGTTTTATATATATATATTTGTTGAATTTGTGACCTCCATATTACAAGCCAAGTGGCAAATATAACCCTGGGGGACGGAGACAATGGAATAAGCGATCCGTCTTCTGCCTTCATTATTTATTAGCGGGATTGACATCCGTTATTTGTAAACGTCAATCTCAACGAAGCGGGCCTAACTTTAAATTGAATTATTATAAACTATCGTTGAATTAAGTATCAAAATCATTGAATAAAGTTAAGGGATGCCATAAATGAAAGTCATCATTATCACCATCAGCCACTGCTGGACATCCCCCAAAGATGTCCACATACAGTCAGAATAGCCTCTGGTACCGCTGGGCACTAGGTGCTGTCGTATGTAGGAGTTCAGGTGGAGGGATTTGGGTAATTTCCCACCACGCAGGCTCAAAGCGGGTTGGTGGAAGCTAGAGCTTCGTTTGATGATTAGCAGAGTGCATCACGAACAGGTGAGGTTGGCATGGGTCCCGTGATTTGTTGTGCGGGACCCCTTATACCCTTAAATGAAAGAAAAAAATAAATGAAAGTATTTGTGCTCTGGCTTCCACCAACCCGCATTAGGCCAACGTGGTGGGAAATAGCCCAAATCCCCTCTTATGACTCCCTACAGACGACGAGCCTTAATTGACCGGCGATGGCGAAGGACATGTTGAGTGCAGTGCAGGACAGATCGATGTGGATATTTTTGGGGGAAGCGTATGTCCAGCAGTGGACGTCTATGGCTGATGATGATGATTTGTAAAAAAAGTGTTTATTATACCAAAATTCTAAATGGAAACTTTTAGATGATTTAGATTAAAGTATCTACTGAGATTAATGAATATGGTGCACTAATTAAGATAAACAAAAATATATGAATAAAAGATCCAGAGATTCATTTAATCATTACGCAATCTCTGAAACTATTACAAGTGAACACTCAAAATTTGGTAAAGACATTCCTTCTACCATTTGTAGATCACCTAAGAATGGATTTCACAAAATCTTTCTCCAAGAGTGCCTGCAGAGGTGTTAATAAAAGAAAAGGGTAGTCTCGGCGGGAATGAGTCTGGAGATCAGCTAGTTAAATTATGATCAACTCTCAAGCGATGGATGCGTAATAGATATCTCGTAATATATCCTGTCCTCATCTTCCGTTTTATAAACTATCTCTGCTGATCAGATTTCTGATAATGAGAGATACTCCGAAGATAGCAATGCATTTTTAATTAGATGATAATAACATTTTTTACATTTTAACCAGCCTCTTTTTTAAAGAGTAAGGTAGCAACATCTCGATCACATCAACAGAGTCTGTATAGCGTATTATATCAAAAACTTTTTGTTAAACTCTCAAATAGATAATTATAATATAAAATGTGTTTAATTAGTAAACTAAATATTTCATGAGGATATTTTACTGAACGACTTTCGTGTGTATGTAAAGTAAAACTTCTAACATTACAAGAACCTCAATAAGTTCATTCAAACAGTTTTTAACTTCAAGCTCATACTTGAAAATTCACCAGGTGCTCGAGAAATGCAAGTTTATTTAAGTTGGATAAGTTGTAAATAAAAAAGTTACTTGTGTATCGACTGTAAAGTCGAAGCGTTATTTTTTTTTATTGAACGAAGCTACGAGATTTACTTGGCCTTCATCTGATGGTAAATAATATACCAGCCCATAATGTGACATTAGTTAAGATAAACACTGTGATAGTGATCTTAAGTAGTAAGATGTTAATTCTGCTTGTCCCAGTATTAACTGGCTACAACGCCATTCAAATCGGATTATAGTAATAATTGCACAGTAGTATTTGAAGGCGGATATAGATGCTGCGGTGGTAGCTACCTAGACGGTCTCCGGCAACAGAGACCTATCAACAATCAACACAACTTAAAGTAATTAAATAAAAATATCTAGATTTCTATTTAGTATTTCATTAATTAAGATGAAAATATGATTTAATTAGGAATTTTATAAATTTATTTGAATCCTATTTTTTGCAACCTTTGGAGTATGAAATGAATTTAAACTTTTTATTACGGAAATAACCGAAATTAAAACGGGTCGAGAACACTTCCGGCGACCTATATCTGATAAGAGGAATGCAATTGTTTTCAGATAAATAAATCTGTTTACTGAAGTCATAATGTTTTCATTATTTCCTGCTGCAGTGTGGGTTCGATCTTCGAAAGTGAAATGAGCTTTATTTATACCCAGTTTTAGTACAGATGAGAAAGATCTTTAAAAGATGTATCTTTTGTGGCGTCTCTTTATTTTCTGTTACTATTTTCTAACCTTTCAATATATTGTGACTCTTGTTACAAAGTTCACAGTGGAACATATCCATACCCAAAAATGTCCACCCTGATTACTTCAGGCTCATGCTTTTGGTCTATTATACCATTTTCAAGTTAAGACATAAAAACAAATAATGCAAGAAGATATACATATGTCAATAATCCCAGTAACACCGATAGCGACAGCACCCTTCCAACTATTACCTTTACAGCAGAGGTCATCAAGAATAATTTTTTTGAACGTTCACCTGATTGTAAGTGATACGCCTGTCCATGAAACTTGGCCATAATTAAGATTATATCCACTCCATTACGCTCGTCGCCTAGAGCAGAAGATGCTGGGTCTCGTTACCCTAATAATCATACTAGCTACAGCGCCCTTCAAACCAGAACATAGTTTGCACACCACCTACACGCTCTCGGGGAACAGATACCTCATACAATCAACTATTATAGTTATTAGGAAAGTTCTTCGCGTCGTGCCTGTTAATACCTTAACCTTGGTTGTTAACTCCGAAAATAGTCGGATCTCTTGTGCAAGGTGGAAACTACGACTTCCTTCGTCTACCAGCATTTCTTTTGCCTTTTATCTCTACCATCATGCTGTAACTAGGACATAAGATCTTATACCGCAACTTAGGAAAGTCTTTATTAGGAATAAAGATCTTTAAACCTGAGACATTCTGTCCGAATAAGATATATGATAAGGAAAGAGCTGGTTCAATATAACGGTGTATCTCTATTCGATGCCAAGGCTACAGGCTACGGAGCTGGTGGTAAGGTTTTGATCAACACACTAATTACCGCCGCAATAATAGAAATATATAATCATAAAATTGCTGTTATCAATGTACGAGAGCCAGATCATTTCAGACGACAAGTGATCCACCATCATCGGTCTGGTTTCCATTTAACACCACATCAACTTAAAGTTAAATGTTAGTTAAAAATATGTTTACGGTGATTTCGTAAAGTGTGTGGTGTAGTTTTAAATTGCACATATAAAATGATTATAAGCGTAAATGAGAAATGAGTCAGGTAAGATGTCGGCGGAAGTTCGAAATTCAATTTAGTAGTTTCGCATTGGCCGAGGTAAACTTTATAAGATTTATTTTAAGTCCACACTCGGAACTCGGTAACTTTAACAGTTTTCAAGTGTTAAATTCTGACAACACTCTCTCGATTTACTGATGATAAAACAGGAACATCAGATAAAAAAAAAAACATGGTCGTAATAACTGCATTATTTTTTCTCGTAATATCTCGCTCCGAATGCACTGATGCAGAGCACCGAGAGGGTTTTATTAAGTAAGAATCTTACAAAGCCATGACTTCCCTCCAGAAGTAAGGTAGCTTTCGAAGATTTCCTCCGAAACAAAAAAGAGGTACTAGTTCCTCCAGCACTGGAAACTCAGGTTAGTAAAAATAGGACTATGGTCTATCCTATTGTAGAAAAACGCTTAAATGGTCTACGAATATATGGTCTTTGAGGACGGAGGTTCCTATCGCTCAATAAGAACTGGAATTACCATATTAGTTTTTATTTTCTGTAGTTCAACGGGGATGCTGGTAAAGACCATGCTGCTCATTAAGGCTTGATTGAGAACAGTGTAGAAAGAAGAGAACTGGTGTGTTCAGTAGATCATTTCATCTTTCTAACGCACTGAAGGAGATCAACAAGAGGAATTTTAGAGGGTGGATATACGAAGAAGTAGGGGTATCTTTTGTAGACTAAAAAGGATTGCAGCGCCTATACTCCAGATAAATAGTACTGTGCTCCAGTTTGAAGACAGCTGTAACTAATTAAATTCCTCAAGCAGTTTGAGTTAACGTCTTGAGTCGTAAGGCTATGTAAATATCTAAGCTAACATCTCAGTAATAATATTTGGAGAGTTCTGCTTGTTTTAATATATCGCTATTTCCTCTGGTTTCATATAAGGATGATTAAAACTTATGCCCGTGTAAAGATCTTAACTGACCCCTCACTTACCATCAGTCCATCTAATAACGAAAATGTGTTGTTATCAAATAAACACTTGTCAAGTATTCTGGCATCAACTTGTATTTTTATTTTTTTTAGGTCTACGACAACCCTCGGTTTTAGGTGACATATTACAACGAGCTTTATCCTATTCTACTTGGGGGCTCTAAACTCCAACTTCGTCACGTTCAAGTATTAATAACCTTCAGGTGAAGTTTGCTATCTATTATTATTATATTGCTAGGTCGATAATAAATTTCATATGATAAATTTCGTTTAATATTATACTGCGAGGAGAAAATGTTACAAAGCGTTTGTTGTTAATCGTCAGCCATTTAGAGGCGTAAAATTTTAATCAAGCTTCCTGCTGCTATTAATAATTTTAATGACAAACAATTCACATTTTCAGACGTACCCAGCTGTAGACAGTTTTAATTACTGAAGTCTTAGATAAAACTTTCCAAACCTCGCCGACATCTCTCTTTATATATCTACATATACATAAGAGATTTCCATCTATGTAGAGACTCATCACGATATCTCTTAAACCATAAGGCCTAGAGACTTGAAATTTGGTAGAAATATTCCTATTTTGTCTTTTTTTATTTATTTCTAATTTCCCCTGATATTAATCAGCGCTTTAATTTATCCTATTATTATACAACATATCCACTGCTAATTTATTTGCATTTCTTCTAACATCATTCTATTTATTTAAATTCTCTATACTTATATTATCTAATTATCTAATATTCACAGAAATACATAGAGTAAAGAGGTGAAATATTCCTATTACCGACTATAGGTCAGCTAAGATCTGATTTTACGAAATGTCACACCCAAAAAGGGATTGCAGGGGTGTTAATTATGATAGAGATGCGGAGATACCGCCAACCGGAAATGTTTCTGACAAATTTCAAGGCTATATTTCAAATCTAATTATATTACGACCAGCCAAGCTAGCGGCGGAGAGCTAGGTTTAGTATAACATTAAATATTGAATCAAGGCTTTTGTTTAAGTTATAATAACAATTCTGTATTAAAGTTTAAGCATCAAGTTGTAAAATAATATCAATATATCACGATGATGATGATATTGGGTCGGCCAGGAACTTAGGACGAGTTTTTAGTGTGATGTAAAACTTTAGATCTGTGTTCAGCCCTGTCGTCTCGGGCAAGTAAGAATAGCACTAAGGTAAGCCTTACCTGTCGTAAAAGGCGACTAAAAGGATCTCGGAGTTTCGCGGGGCTTGAGGGCAGGGACTCTTATCCGCTTCAACAAGCGAACCTGCGTGGGACAGCGAATGGCTCAGCGATGGTGCTCCTTAGAGACGTGCTAACACAAAGTGTAGAGGAGCACCGGTGCATTCTCTAAGAGATCTTGAAGGCTCTCCGAATGCACTGATTCAGAGCACCGAGAGGACTTTACTGAGTAAGAATCACACAAATCCGACTTTCCTTCAGAACAAGGGTATCTTTCGAACATTTCCCCCCGAAACAAAAAAAATTACCGTCTTGCCGGATATCTTCTAGATAGGTATGTATAACTACAGCTACTGTTTCTATTGACAAACAGTAGAGTACAAACGTTACTGTGTTCCGGTTCAAAGGTTGTTGTATCTAATGAAATAATTTGGATAAAGATTCAACCTCTTATACCTCAAGACCTTGAGCATAATACGATGTAGTGCTTACTAGTGCGAGGCTGTTATAAGCAGTCTTATTCACCATGACGTGAACTTATTTTTTATTATTTCAATGAAGCGATGAGACTAGCGGGACGCCTGTCTATAACTATGTGGAGCTAGTTGGGATTTTCTATACTGCATCACATTGCGCTGGTCACCTAAGACATAAAATATTGAGTCTGGTTACCCCAAGTATAACGCCATTAAAACCGGAACACAATGATGTTTGCACTTCATAATTTAGCGGTAGAAATAGGCGCTGCGGTGGTACCTACTTAGACGGTCTCCGGAAACAGAGGCCTACCACTAGTAGTCACCACTACTATGTAGTTTACTACTACTGTTAGGTAGAAATAGGAGCTGTGGTGGTATGTAGACGGTCTCTGATTATAGAGCCTTACCACTACCGAAACATTAATTTAATATCGTTAATTTAACTAGTTTTATTGGTGGATTTACGACCAAACGATTGGGGATTCTAATCCGTGGTAGCAGTGGTGCTCCTAAACGTCGTGGTGATCGCATGGGCTATTATCTAGCTTCGTGGCAGGAGTCCAAACCCGCCTCTTGCGGTGCAATAATACATACTGATAGTATCTATTTACGTAACATTAAAAAAAACATTAAAGAGATGAATAGAGGTTTAATAAGCAGATTTAAATTGTAGGTAGAAAAAACTGTATTACTATCAATTTAATAGCCGGAAGCAATATACAGCCCCTATATGATATATAGGGGTGCACTCTGCTAATGAAAAAACGTAGCTCTGGCTCCCACCAACCCGCAATGGGCCAGCGTGGTGGGAAATGGCCTAAATCCCCCATATGAACCCCTACATACGACAGTCACTAGTACCCAGCGGTAACGGAGTCCATGCTGACTATATGTGGAGATCTTTGGGTGAGGCCTATGTCTAGCAGTGGACGTCTATCGGCTGATGATGATACAGCAAAGGCTCAGAAATCGCTTAAGTTCGACTTTAAGTTGTTAATCTGTTGATTACGCCGCAATCTCTGAGAGAGTTGATAATTGTTTACAAGAATTATTATTGTTTTCATTTCTTCTCGCCGAAGATTTTTTGTTTTGTCGTTTCAATCAGAGTGGAGTCGGAATTGAAATCAAAAACTCAAACGATCCCTAATGTAGAGCCATAAGAGAAGCGGTTACCGTATACTGCGAGCTTTGAAGTTGAAACATTTAAGGTCTTGCTATATTTATATATATTAGTTCAAGATCTCATCATCATCATTATCAACAAATAGACGTCCACTGTTCGACAAAGGCGTCTCCTAAAATATCCCAACTTCGATCGGTCCAGCGCTGCTCGCATCCAGCTGCTTCCCGCCGCCTTCAGTCGTTTGTAGGAGTTTGTATGGGGGGAATATGGTCATATACCACCACTCTGGCCTGATGCGGGTTGGTGGGAGCCAGATCCTCATTTGTTAATTAGCAGGGTGCACCACGAGCTGGTGAGATTAGCTTAGGTCCCGTCCCTTAGTCCCCTGTTCAAGGCCTCTAATTTTATTGAAAGCGAAAACTAAACAGGAACTATAACTTTGTAAAGTTAAGCTAGTCTTTTTTTTGTTTCGAGAGGGAAATCTTCGAACGATACTCTACTTTTGGGGGGAAGTCAGGGTTATGTGAGACTAAAACCCCCTCGGTGGTCTGTGTCAGTGGATTCGGAGAGGCTCCGGGAACTCTTATAGAATGCATCGGTGCCCCTCTACACTTAATGTTACTCTACTCTGAGGAGGAGCCTAACTCTCCTAGGCACCATCTTTGAGCCATACGCTGTCCTACACAGGTTCACTTGTTGAGCAATAAAGGCCCCCACACTCAAGGCACGCGAAGCTCCTAGACCCTTTTAGTCGCCTTCTAAGACAGGCAGGAGTTACCATAGTTCTATTCTTACTAGCCCGAGGCTACAGACTGGTGGGCGTTGTATCTAGTGAAATTACTGGAGTAACAAGATTTAACACCCTACGTCCCAAAGCGATGAGCATAATGTGCTGCTGTCTATATCATCCTAACTAGCGTCATATTTTATCTCCGCAGTCTGCATCAGTGCAGACTACCGAAGTGGTTCTAGTGAGTAATAATCTCATATAACCTCGACGTTTCCCCGGAAGTTCTTCAAATCGAAACCGTAAAGTTTGAAGACTACTGTTTGGCGGTAGTAATCGGCGCTGGTGTGGTACCAACCTAGACGGTCTCCGGCAACAGAGACTGCTTAAATTAAAACTATTCCTCTGTTGAGCTTACAAGCTTAACTCCGAGTGAGTTAAAATTCGAGTTAACTCCTTTTCCGTGGCTCCAGTTTGAAGACAGTTTAAGGTTTTAATTTTAATTATAAGGACGACGCGCCGCTGATCCTTGATATAAATCGCTTTAGGTGTTAATTCTCATTCCTTCAGATTAAAACAGTAGCCACTGAAACTTATCATGGAAGTTAAATTACAATGGATTATGCGGTCAGTTTCGTAGAAGGTACTTATTGTTGTTCTCCATGTAATGGTATGCGAAGTGCTGGTGTGACAACGTAATGCTGGGTAAGAAATTTACACAACTGAGCTTTGAGGCGACATGGGAGCCTTCATAGATAAGAGCATATTATTTCCATAAAGGTCGTCAGCGCAGCTTCGGCGTCAGTGAACACTATCTACCAGTTGAACTGTTCGCTAGTTTTCTCACCTTTCCTATAAATTAAAAAAAAATTTTGGGGTTCGACGTCCAGAAATGTGCCATGTTATATCTCGTTAAAAATACCATTAATATTTATATATTTTTTATTATATCACTAAATATTCAGGAAGTGAAAGAGTAAGTTTTCTTCGTCACACTCTTGGCAGAGACGTCGCGGTCGTTACGCTGTCACTCACTTACAGTAACTAACTTAAAGATTAAATAAGTTATTTAAAAGCTTTATGGTGTAAGGGGTCCAGCACAATTCATTGAACCCAAGCCAACCTCACCTGCTCGTAGTGCACCCTGATAATAAACAAACGAGGCCCTGGCTCTCACCAGTCCGCATTGGGCCGGCGTGGTAGGAAATAATCCAAATCTCCCCATATAAACCCCCTACAGATGACGAGCCCTAATACCCGGCGGTGCCAGAGGCCGTGTTGACTGCAATGGTGGACCGATAGATGTAGAGATTTTTGTGGGACGCCAATGTCCAGCTGTGATGATGATGAAAAGCTACATCATGATATAAAGAGACCTGATGGTTTATTTAATTTTATATATATATATATATTTGCAAAACGCTCCCATACGTTTTTTATACTACAAATATTCCTGTAAATATTATTTTTTTTTTTATTTACGACACGCCGAGATGTTCCGGACGATCACGTGGTGATAAGTGATGCGCATATCCATAACAATGTGGCCATGATTAGTAAGGTTTATACAGCATCACATTGTGCTCATCGCCTTCAGACATAAGATGTTAAGTCTCGTGCCCGCATTAATTACACTAGCTGTAGCTGCCTTCAAACCGGAACCCAGTAATGTGTCCACGCTACTGTTTGTCGGCAGAGAGACGGGCTGTGGTGGTGCCTACTTAAGCAGTCTCCGGCAACAGAGATCTACCACCAGTAAAATCCTCATCCTCTCCGAGAGGTTAAGCCTAGCAAAGAGAAGAATCAACGCGATAACGTCTCGATAAAAGTTTTTTTAATTGAATCTCTTAACTTTCGATTCAAATCAAAGAAAAGTGACTCTGTCATAACACGCATTAAAATTTAATGAAATGGATTATTTGAGATTTATTTAAGCCCTTAAATAATTGAAATCTTCCCCGAATATAAGGGTGGTGAGGGTAGAATAAAGTTTATATACAAACAAAAAGTATTAAAGGATTAAACTTTGATCTACATAATTACCTTATTTATTAGTTGTAATATTACTGAGGTGTAAAAATATATATACTTGCTGACCGTAATATGACATTAGACAAGTTAAACTATTTACCGTTACTATAGCAACCGCATAAATGATACGAAATGAAAATACTTGTAAAAGTTAATTAGAAATGAATTTATGAAGGATCTATGTAATTTAAATAATATCCTATAACCATCTATAAATGATTCTGCGTCCAATGCTTATGTTCCCTCGTCGATACGATCACCAGTTTTCACGTGATTGGCGAACAAAAAATACCTACTTTCATTAAATAAATAAATAGTAAAACCTGTAAACAACATTATATTTATTTCAGTCTTTTTATTATTTAGATTAACAGAAAATACTCTTACTGGTGATTGATCTCTGTTGCCGGAAGCTGTCTAAGTTAGTACGAGAGAACGCCTCGCTAGTCTCGTCACTTATTTGAATTTAAAAAAAAATATTTCAAGAGGTAAATTAGTCACTTCCGCCAATGACATTAAAATCCTAATGACATGGTCATCATCATTATGGGGATTTGGGGAAAGCTACGTTCTATATAGGTATATAAATAAACCTACGAAAGAAAAGAAAAGATCTAGACGGGATGATAAGGGCTTTACTGTAATAATAAGACAGTAGTTTAAACGGCACTGTAACATAATAATATATATGTATATATATATATACATATATATATATATATAAGACATTCCCACCAATGCAGATACTTGTCATGATATCTCTGAAACCATTACCCCTGGTGACTTGAATATGGGTAATAAAAATATATAGAAGAATGGATAGTAATAGAAGGTAGAAATAAAAAAAATATTTCTTCCTTTTTTGAGTATAGGTCAGCTGAGAACGGATTTTACAAAATTCCTTCCCCAAAGGGAGTTGCGAGGGTGTTACGGCCAGCAAAGTAGGAAGCAGCAGACTGTGGATCCGAATTCAAGATCCCAGTATAAGATGAGCTGTAAGGCTATATGACTTTCACGCGCTAACATCATCAGAAACAGAAAACAGGTAGTCTTAGATAAAAGTGGCTACCGACAAACTTACATTTAATTCATAATCTGTTATATTATAAAAAAAAACAAGGGTATTTTTAGTGTAGTTAATACATTGGAAACAATCCAACAGTTCAATGCTGACGTTTTAGTCCTCGTAGTGGTGGTGTGGCAGAAAGTACTGTATTTATTATATGAGCCGGAAATTTATGGCGACGTTTCGAGCATTGGAATATTATATACTAGATTCCATATAGGTAACAAGTCTACTATTCTTCTGATTCTTCGCTCCCTCACTGCTGAGGATCGTGACCACGTACAGTCTCCATTAAGAGCTGTTATATACAGAGTGAACCGTACGGTGTATACTACCACCCACCGCTTTTCTAATAGTAGTCTTCCTAATATATTAATAGATAAGAGAAAGAAAACAGAGATATTAAAGATATGCAATAGATAGACAAAAGGTGGATTGAACAGATTTTCTTTTCCAGTTTATAATTCATATAGTTTTTTTTTTTACTTAATCGAAAGGAATGAAACCACCTGATGTTAAGCGATACGTCTATGCATAAGAAAGTAGCGCTATTTAGAATCTTACACAGCATCGCATTGAGGTGGTTGCCGACATATGTTAAGACTTGTCTGAAACAAAATTATCAAGTTCAATTGCGGTTCATCATCATCATCATCAGCTGATAGACGTCCACTGATGGACATACGCCTCCACCAAAGATTCCTACACCGTTCGGGTAGGAGGACTTGGGCCATTTCCCACCAAGCTAGATCATTGCGGGTAGGTGGGAGCCACAGCCTCTTTTGTTGATTAACAGGGTGCACCATGAGCACTTGAAGTTGGCTTGGATCCCGTGAATTGTTGAGCGGGAACCCTTACAGGCCTCACTGCGGTTATAGTTGGAAATTATTTTTTTTTATTTTTCAGAAGCGACGAGACGAGCGGGACGTTCACCTGATGATTAATGACGCGTCAGCTTATAACAACGTGGTGCTAATTAGGATGGTATACACTGCATCACATTGCGCTCATAGAGATATAAGGTTTATATAATTTTTCGCTAGTGGTAATTCTGCTGGAGAACGTCTACATACCACCACAGCTTCTATTTCTGACAGTTGCGAGTTATGATACTAGCGAGACGTTCACTTGATGGTGACTAAGCCTGCTTACAGCAACGACACACTTGTAAGGATGATATACACTACACCACATTATGCTCGTCGCCTTGAGATATAACGGATTAAATCGTTACCCTAGTAATTACACTAGCTATAACGCCGTTCAAACCGGAACACAGTAATGTGTGCACACTGCTGTGTGGCGGCGGAAATAGGAGCTGCGGTGGTATCTACTGAGACGGCCTCCAGCAATAGAGACCTGTCAGTAACTTTCCGTTACAAACCATTTTGCATACTTATTACTAATTAATTACTACCTAACTAAATTCAGCTAACAAACTGATAAAATAACCGGAGAAGAAATATCCCACAAACTACATTGTATGCGTCATAATTTAGTTCCATAAATTAGTTTTCTTTCTTTTGCTAAACCACTTAAATCCGTAAAAACGTTATAAAGTTTTTGTTTACTGCTCAAACTAACTCCTAGTACATTAGTTCGGCTATATTTAAAACTAATAGTGGCCCAAACTACCTTGTTTACCCATTAAAAGCGACAACCATTTTGAATGACCTAAAAACTTCATTTGAGTGTAAATAGTTATTTTAATGTGCTCCGACACGCAGTGTTGAACCTTAATGGCGGAACAATTATACGATAAAGTTCAAAAAGCGGTGTCTGCGCACTTGTAGCGTTCACACACGTTCCTTTGTAATTTGATAGAATAAACCTTACGGGCGGTAGCTCTCTTACTCGCCGGAGACCGTCTACGTTAGTACCACCGCTGTGCCTATTTCTACCGCCAAGCAGTATTATGCTGATATTACTGTGTTCCGGTTTGAAGGGCTGTAGCTAGTGAAATTATTGGTATAAATAGACTCGACGTCTCAGGGCGACGAGCTTAATGTGGTGCAGTATGATGCATCCTAACTGGCACCACGTTGTTATGGCGTAATAATTACCACCAGGTGAACGTCGCGCTTGACTCGTTGCATATTTGAATAAAAAAAATTAAAGATTTTCACAACTTTTCCATATTAAACGGATACAGAATATAGTTTGTATTACATCAACCAAAATTAATAATAAACTAAAGTTTAATGAGCAACAGGATTTATGTCTAAAAGTGATGTTCTAGATAGCTTCTGGAAGGATATTATCTAAATAAATAATTATGATATCGCGTGGGTTGAGGAAACGAATTTACTTAGATTGTTGAAATTTCCATAATGCTAAAATTGGATACATTAATATATAATTTACAAATCAGGATTTTGTTTAACTTTGACGCTGTGTAAATCGCTATAAATATTGAACTTGTTTAAAACACTTCAAACACTGAAGGATATTTAAGTCCTCTTGATCTATTGTAAAGAGCACATCAGATTCCTTCTCAATTTTATTGAGTATTAGTTTAACAATTTTTTTTTTATTTAACGAAGTGTCTAAATGAGGAAGAAATTGACCATTTGATAAAAGCTTTTATGTGGCGTTAGGTAAGTAGTAAAATATCTCGTCGCTCTAATAATTTCACTAGCTGGAACACAGTAATGATTACCTAGACTATCTAGAGCAACAGGGAATATCTAGCTAAACGACCACACGACACGACCACACGACATGACCACACGGCCACAGTAAACAAGATATCTACCAGTTGGAAAGGAGACGACTGTTATAGATATTAGGATAATATAGTTTCATCATGACAATTATAACTAGAATGTTTTTTTTTTAATAACTGTAAATATTTATGTAAACATGTCAACAATCAACAAACAAGTAGTTTATATTTTTATATTACATCAATAGCAAGAAAAATGAGGTTTTAAATTTGTATTTGAATCATTAATTAATGGGGGGTAAATTAAAAGAGATTTGGTCGAGAATCAAAAAAGCATCTTAAAGATGATATACGGGATTCTTATCGAAGAATCCACGCACAATGGCCATCGTTACCAACAGCTACTGAATTCGTAGCAGCATTGAGCATCCGTCGAAGATCACAAATCAAAGTTTTATCGCTTGAGTCCGGCGCAGGAATCCATGTATCATAAGTGGGGCATCGATCCGGTACCAGCTGCGATTTATTACCTCCAACCCTCGAACAGGTCATTGCTAAACTTACCCTGGAATCGGCTTTTTTATAAAAATCGTTTTATCTCGTTTCCCGGTTTGAGACATCCGAGCTTTTGTTTTCTCTTTTTCTTACTAATTTTCCTTTTCTTATTGTTTTTTCTAACATGTTCTGCCTCCTCTCATTCTTTTATACTCAACTATTCCATTTCTTCTTTCTTTCATCCTCTCAGTTATCACACATTATCCGATTTATTTCCTTTTGGTTATAATCTCTTTTCATACATAATATTATTTTTAATTTGCTTTATTTTATACAGATTAAAATGCTTGTGTTAGTTAGCACCAGCACTACTTCTTATCATCATCATCAACCGATGGAGGTCTACTGCTGGACAGACCTCCCCCAAAAATCTTCACATCGATCCGTCTCGCGTTGTTCGCATCCCGTAGGTCATCATCACACTAAGATAAATATAGATAACCTGCTGCCCTCCAGTCAGAGTATTCTTCCCAGGTTCCCTTAGTGTAAGATGAGTAACAGTAGAGATATTCTGAAACGCCTTCACCTCCAGTAAATAGCTTTGATAATTTTTTTCTCATCCTCATTGCATCTCTGCACCAGTCGAAGAACTTCCAGTACTTTGATGGAATATATTTCCAAAAGACATCAAGTCAATGTTTTCATGAGTTTATGATGTTTGATGTGTGGACTCAAATTGATGTCGTGATGATGTTATAGAAGAAGCAGAACGCAACTCTAGTCATCATCATCACCATTAGCCGATATACGTCCACTGCACATTGGCCTAGCCCAAAAGATCTCACAGATAGATCGGTTCTGCGCTGGTCGCATCCAGCGGTGTCCCGTGGCCTTACAGTCAGCTTGACCTCCGGTACCGCTAGGTATTTGTGGTTCGTAAAGGTCGCCAATCGTTTGTAGGGGTTCATACGGGGGATTTAAGTTATTTACCACTACGCTGGTCTAATATGGGTTGATGGGACCCAGAGGCTCGTTTGTTGATTAACAGGGTGCGCCACGGGCAGGTGAGGAGGAATCTTCCAGCCTCTTCAGTTCTGTGGAAATCAGCTTCATGCCACTTATCAATTGGATTTGCCCGTATGTGTGGTAACCATCCATTACAACCAAGGGTGTAAGAGGTCCCCCACAACAACTCACGGAATACCCGTTGTGCACTCTACTAATCTACAAACGAGGCTCTGGTATCGACCAACCCGCATTGGGCCAGCGTGTTGGGAAATGGCCCAAATCCCCCATATGAACCCCTACAAACGACCGCTTCTAGTGCCCGCCGATGCCAGCAGCGCAGGACCAATTGATGTGGTTATTTTTGGGGGAGGCGTAGGTCCAGAAATGGTCATCTATCGGCTGATGGTGATGGTGACCATCACAGAAGAAGCTCTTTTATCTTGAAATTATATGCTCCTTAACTATTATAACAATACGTTGAGGTTTGAATTCCAGGATATATTACAGCGTCTGGGCGTATTACAGACGCTTCCAGGGATTTAATTCCTGGGTCGAATGATCGCCAGCGATACCCCGTCTTATAAAGGCAGAATAATACATAAAGCCTACTTATCGCTTTACCAAAATAGATGAGATATTGATACCCGTTCGCGAAACTGAAGAATAAATTTGATTTTTTTTTCTAGACGTAGATCTGTTTCAGGATAGCCGCGAATGTATGCATAACCATTCCGTGACCACGTGATCATGCTGTAAAGATAAAGGTACATGGAGTGGGTTGTGGTGGGGGCATAACCTTTTCATTTGAGGGTAACGTTTTGAAAGAATTTTTCTTATATAAAACTAGAGAACCTCTGCAGGTCGTAAAGACTAACTACCGCCATGCAGTTGAGAGAAAATATTACTGTACTTTAGTTAAGTTAGTAACAATAGCTAATAAAATTACTGTACGATTGTGGGGTAAGGTGTGAGGGGTCCCGCACAACAACTCCAAGCCCTCGTCAACTGCTCGTGGTGCACCCTGCTAATCAAAAAACGAGGCACTGGCTCTCACCAACCCGCATTGGGCCAGCGTGGAGGGAAATGGCCTAAATCCCCCCATATGAACCCCTACAAACAACGGCTCCTACTGTCCGGCGATGCGGGCAGCGCAAGACGATGTGGATTCTTTGGTGGAGGCCTCTGTCCAGCAGTGGACTTCCATCGGCTGATGATGATGATGAATGTGGAATAATAAATAGGTATTTGAAGTGTTGTAAATGATACATATACAATTCTAGCGATAATTCAACGTCGCTGGATTTTTTATGATGGTAGATATAAATACTAAAGGACATAACATCATCTGCTCCAATGTAAGCATCCTGTTTCTTCTTATCCTTTTAAATTACTCTCTTATCCTTTAAAATGTCTCTGTAATCTGAAATAAGCATGTGACTCCATAAAACTAGTAACCGTTAACGAAGACGTCATCAAGTTTAACTCGTGTTACTAGGTAATTGTGATGATTGTCCCGGCCGTTCCAATTTACATCCGAGCTTACCGGAAGTGCCTACAGCAATGCACTTGATTGCTGCTAATACCAAACCGATACATATTAGCTTTGTAGAGGCTAATGTTGACCCGAGGTGAAATGTGAAAGCTTTCAGCAGTTTAGTAAAAGCTTATGAAGTTTCTACTTTTATTAAATGTGACTAAAGGGAGTTATAACTTATTTAAAACCTTTCGTAATATTATCTTAATTATAATGATTAAGTATACTTTAATACTTTTCAGATTATTTGAAACAAGTTTAAATGTTATTAGTTAATTTCATATCATTAAAAATTATAAGAGACCTTCTAATGATGTATCTTCATGTGCTTAGATTGTTAAGTAATAATTTTTTCTTTAATAAACTAATTCCAATTAATGATTATCAGATTCCAAATTTCATAAGTAATATGATATATATAGGGGTGTAAGGGGTCCCGTATGACAACTCACTAGACCCAAGCCAACCTCATTAGCTTGTGGTGCTAATCAATCAAACGAGACTGGCTCCCGCCAACCCGCATTGGGCCAGCGTGGTGCGTAATAGTCAGATCTTCAAAATATGAACCCCTTTAAACGACAGCCTCAGAGTCCACGCGGTACCGGAGGCCATGCTGACTGTGACGGACGTTGGCAAGGCGCCGGAACCAAGGCAGCGCTGAATCGATCGATATAGAGATCTTTGTCGAAGGCCTATGTCCAGCAGTGGGCGTCTATCGGCCGATGATGATGATGAATATGATATAAGTAGAACAGGTACATTGGCTAAATAAAACTTTTACTTACATAACACAATGATATTTACTAGATAGTTGCCTTCAAACATAAGTTAGTAGAAAAAAATTGCACAGAGTCTCTAATTACCCACCCATCTTCAATTTGGACTTGGCACTCATTAACGATAATGATGATAAGTTTTTTTTTTATGTTACGAAGCGACGAGATGAGCGGGACATTCCCCTAACGGTAAGTGATACGCCCGCCCATGACTATGTGGCGCTAGTTAGGACGTTACACTGCACCACACTGCGCTCGTCGCTTTGAGACAAGATGTTAAGTCGTTACCCCGGTAATTTCACTAGCTACAGCGTCCTTCGTACCGGAACACGGTAATGTTTGCACAGTACAGTTCGGCGGCAGAAATGGGCACTGCGGTGGTACCCATCTAGACGGTAACCTACCACCAGTGATGCGAGGAGTTTGTAGATAAATATATAACTAAGTAAGTACTTTCACTAACTACAACTCCTTTAAAGTAAGAACACAGAAACACACAACTTCCGGAGCAAAATGGAAACTATCGGGTGGTGTATTAATTAAAAAAACTACTATAATTTATTTTTTATTGACAAACTGACGAGACCAGCAAACTGTTCACCTGATGATAAGTAATACTCTGAACTATGTAGTGCTACTTAGGACGATATACATTACGCTACATTGCGCTTGTCGCTTTGAGACATACCATGTTACCACAGTAATGTCACTACCTACGGCGCACTTCAAACCGGAACACAGTAATGTTTACATATTGCTCTTTGGCGGCAGAAATAGGCGCTACGGTGTTACCTAGGCAATTTCCGGCAAGAGATCTATCACTAGTAACAAAAATAATCTAAGAGGAAAATTAAAGAGATGATCTTTTCAACCAAAAATACTTTTTTTTTCATCTCATATCTGCTAGTGGGTGTTAGAAGAGATTTTGCTGCTATATTAAAAAAAAAAAAACTTTCATTGTATACCGCAGAAAGTGAAACAATGAGGAGCGAAAGTGCTGTGTCCCATTTGCAGCAGAGGAAACGTTTAATTAAGTTGGCGAAATAATGAGACGGTGACGTCATTGAAGGAAGTATATGACGACGCACTGCTGTTACAGATATAGTTCAGTGTGTAATGTATACCACAAGACGAGGAGCTGATGGTACTTTTACCATCATCCGTCAGTCTATAGGTTTGAGCGGTGGTGTCACTTGTAGATCTCCGTTGCCGGAGATCATCTAGGTAGGTACCGCTGCAGCGCCTGTTGCAGCCGATGAACAGTAATGTGCAAACATTACTGTGTTCCGGTTTGAAGGGCGTTGTAGCTAGTGTAATACTTAGTATACTAAAGTAACGAGATTAAACATCGTATGTCTCAGGCGTCGAGCGTAATATGACGCAGTGTGTAACATTCGAATCAGAGCCTCGTTGTTATGGGCGGGCGTATCACTTAATATCAGGTGAATGTCCCGTTCGTAGTGTTACGTAATTGTATGTAAAAAAAAATACCATCAAGCGCCTTACAAATCAAGACGGAGTATTATTAACTTAATACTACTTAGCGGAATAAACAGCCGCAGCTTTAACGTAATGGATTGATCGCGTTGAACTTACTCGAAGTTAGTAAATTTCCTGTACAACAGTAATCTAATAAGGTAAAAATAACATTATAATATACTTACTTCCGGTTAAAGGAAACGTATCTGCCGAGCTTAAACTTGTAAAACATTCAAACCCATATCAGAAAGTTTTACATAATTCTGATCCCTTTATTTAATATCGGAATATTGGGAGGGTTAAATTTGATTTTTGGTTTATTTGTTTAATTGGGTTTAATTAAGGATGTGAGGCTGTTTGATCCTGTCAATTAAATTTAAAATTTTAATAAAATTTCGAATTTTAATAAAATTTCAAATTTTAATAAAATTTCAACGTTACGGTTAAAGTAATTGGGCCACGATGATCTTTTGTTAACTCTTCAAATAGTGCGGTAAGTTCGGTCTCGCAATGGAAAGGTGGTGGTGGTAGATGTTCTTGTAGTCAATTGTTTTTATTATAGTAGTGACATAGGGGATGTAAGGGTTCCCGCACAACGACTGACAGGGTCCAAGCCAACCTCATCTGCTCGTGGTGCACACTGCTAATCAACAAACGAGGCTCTGGTTCCCATTTACCGGCATCGGAGCAGCGTAGTATGAAATGGCTCAATTTCCCCCGCGTGAATAACTACCCGATCGATGTGAAATGGGGGGAGGCCTATGTCCAGGTGTGGACATCTATCTGCTGATGAGTGTAAGGAATCTATAATAGAGTTTCGTTAAAGAAAGTTGTTTTGATTCTTTTCCTTTTAAGTGTTCAACGAACGACAACAAAAGTTTAAATTTAAACCCCTTTGACGGTTCAATACAATTTTCCAGTTAATTATAATCTAAAGTTTTAAGAAATTTCACGGTTAATGAAACTTAACTAATTTTTCTAATTTTTTCTTTTTATTAAGTATTGTTGATTTTAAATTTAAGTTTAGTACAGTTAATATGTTTTAATATAATAATAACATAAGTATTGGAAAACTAGTGTGATATTATATTTTTAATTATAATGGGCTAATACTCTCGATTTCACCTGATATTAAGTGACAGGCACGGATGCTCTCATCGGTACGTTCTGTAAGAAAACCCGAGGCGCCTCTCAACCACGAGGGTGACCACTGAGAGGGTTTTAATGGATGGGGAGTACTACTAAACCTTAACTGTCGAGACGAGAATTTCTTGAAGATTTCCATTAAATATAGAGCAACCATATTTCTATTGTGAAATGTTACTATTTTCCGGTTTGGAAAGCAACCAATGAAATTACTGCGGTAACAAATCTCACACAAAGCTGCATTTTTTTTGTTCTACTCTACAACGAGCCCAGCGGGATGTTCACCTGATCCTATATAATACGCCATAACATCATAACGCTAGTTAGAATGGTATACACTGCACCAAATTGTGCTCGTAGCCTTGAGACATAAGATGAGTCTCGTTACCTTAGTAATTACAATAGCTACAGCGCTTTTATTTACAAAAGCTGCGCCTTATATTTTGATGATTTCTATCTCGAAACATCATAAAAAGCTACACTTAGCCGATGAAGAATGGTCTAGAATAATTATGTCTCAGTAAAAATACAGTTAAATTAAAAGAGAAATTGGAAAAAAAGGAAAAAAATAAGAGTTCGCTTTATTGTGTACGGGGTAAAATTATGCAGAATTTAATTAGTACTGTAGGGTAGAGTTCGCAAAGTCAACCGACGCGCTGGTGCGGTAATTAATGAAGTTAGTGGAACATCCAGTGCGGACTGATGTCAGCTCGTGGATGTATTGCAAAGGAAAAAAAATATCAAATATTGATACAGAGCCGAAATATCTTTATATTATTGTTATTAATAATACAAAACAGTAATTTATAACTTTTTACAGATACTCGTGGTAGGTCTCTGTTACCGGAGATCGTTTCAGCGGGTACCACCGCAGCTCCCATTTTTGCCACTAACAGTAGTGTGCAAACAATATTTTGTTCGGGTTTGAAGGGCGCTATAGCTAGTGAAATTACTGGGGTAACGAGACATCTTATATCTCGAAGCGACGAGCGCAATGTGGAGAAGTGTTTATCATTCTAACTAGATCCACTTTATTATGAGAAAGCGTATGCATTTACCCAACAGGTGAACATCTTGTTCATATCATCAGCTTCGTTCAAAAAAAAATGATATTAACCTTGTAATTAACATATAAGATAATATTTTATCGATTAAAAATTTTATGTGAACAGACTCCACAAATTATTACCAATATTTTGGAAGAGTGAAAGATAGTAATAAAATTTACTTTTCTTTTACATTTTTTTGTTACAGGTAATAAAGCTAACAAAAAAAAACTTTAAAGCGTTCATTAACATACCAGGAGTGATAATTATAAATTGAGAAATACTTTACTACTTAAAATACTCTTTTGAACCAAAAAAATAAATACTGGCTGATAAAGTTGAATTATCGATTAAATAAAAAAAAAGAAATTATCTCAATTTGCCACACTATAATTTTTGAAAATGGAATACTTGTTTGCCGTCTATCATTGCGTGTTATTGAAATAACACAACATTGAATTGCGCGCAGTTATTAAGTATCTGTGCTTGATAAGTTTTACTACAGAACAAGTTAATCAAGACTTATAGTATGTACTTTACACTAGATTAGATTAAGAATAATTTAAAAAAATATTTAGCTTTAGGAAAGATATATTCCAAGTGTATTACACTTACCGGCAACATATATATACCCACTATTTATTGACCGCCACTCGTACTGGTTTGCTTCATCTCTCAATAAATACACCTTCAACTGCAACCAGGCTAATTGTTTTGTAGAATAATTAACAAACTTGTAATTACAATAAGCTTACTGTTATTTCTACACACTAAAAAAAAAAGTTGTTCTCGCAAAATTACAGCTTAACAATTTACTACTGTTTGCAATCGCGCCATCTGTGAAGTAATTGCATCCAAAATGGTTTATGTAAAGCAATGTCGAGTTTCCTATCGGAACAAATTGACGGTCAGTTTTGATGCAATGTTCAACAACTAATGTGGGTAGTGGTAAATAATCAATAAGTTAAAATAGTTTAAAAGCAACCGGTGCGTGCGTCAACGTGTTAGTGCGTTATGTGTCGGACGGGAGTGCGGAAGCGCTGCTCGAGTCTCCTGCACTTGTGGGAATATAGGAAGTGTTTTATCTTAAAGGCAACTTATACTACATCACTGTCCATAGTATTGGTGATGAGTGGAAGCGCTCAGGCGTTAATAAGAATTACCAACGCTAAAAACAAAATTATTCCCATAAAGCAATGGTATGAAAATAAGTCGCAGATATATATCATAATACTTCTTATTGGAGATGGTGAAGGTGAGTGATACTGTAGCTTGTCAAAGTATTTAATCAGCGCCACCTTTTTATAAGAAAACTCAACACCTATCGTCGGATCATGTCGTCGCTTATAATAGCTTCTTCCACCAGCTCTTTTTCCAGCTATTTGGATTCAAAGCAGTATGTACTTCACTTCCATATCTTTCTATCATCCGTCATATCTGCTTAACAACTTGAGTTAATGTTGTCTTCGATTATTTAATTTAACTTGAACGAAATTTAACTATTAATTTGCTTACGGGAAGAAAGGATTGGAACAATTCACAGCGGATTAAATTAATTATGCAGTTGATGCACCGACTTGCACCGATGTGGGTGGATAAAAAAAAAACGTACCTTAACGATCTTTGAACAATGCTATTGCTGCAGCAAGTGGCTCGGGGATCAAAAAGGGGCCGATAACAATAGAGGGCTGATGAATCTTCCCTCTTTGCTGTTTCGTTCGCAATATTTCGGCTTTACGTTGGAAACAATGCAAGTACTCATCGAATACAATTTATTTTTGCTCACTCCTCGTTTCCGTTATCGAAATCTCTCCGTTCGTATACATCCGTGAAATGATTCCGAATAGAAATTACATACTGTATTGACTCTGTTCGTTTCAGATATTAAGCAAACATTTCTCGATAATTTCTTGCATTTCATTTCACATACAACTGACACATTTTTATACGAGGAAGCAACAAAGCCATGCTAGGGATGTTGACACACAACAGTCTGTGGTATTAACTAGGATGTTTACACATTAAATCTCATTACAATCTCTGTAATGTTGGCAATCTCGTCATCAGTGAAGCTAATTGGATCCAAATTGGTTTATATAAAGCAATGTCGAGTTTCCTATCGGAACAAACTGACGGTCAGTTTTGATGTGACATCCAACAATTAATGTGGGTAGTGGTAAATAATCAATAAGTTAAAATAGTTTAAAAGCAACCGGTGCGTGCGTCAACGGGTAACAGGCCGTGGATCCACGTCCACGTGCCCAGTGTCAGATAAGCTGTAACAGTCACATGACTTGCAGTGCTGACATCATCAAGAATCTAGCGTCAACGGTTAATGTGTTGTGTCGGATGCGCTCGGCAGTGCGGATGCGCTGCTCGAGTCTCCTGCACTTTTTGGAATGTGGGAAGTGTTTCCATCTGCACAGCAACGTATAAATATCACTGAACTTAATATTGGTGACGAGTGGAAGCGCAGGAGACGTTAAGAACAGCTAACAGTAATTTCATTAGCTACAGCCCTCTTTGAACTTAAACATCGCATACATCTTCTTTCTTCTTCCCTTTTTTATACCACGAAGGGAAGAGACGAGCGAAACGTTCGCCTGATGGTAAATGATTCGTCTGCTGATAATAACGTGACACTAGTTAGAATGATATACACTGCACCGTTTTGATGAAAGATGTCTCCTTGCCACAGCGCTCTTAAGTTATGCATGGTAATATTAGCGCATTGTTGTTGGAGGGAATAAGAACTTACCTACAGGATCTTCGACGACAGACACCTGTCACTAGTATCCGGTTTAACGACAAAATATTGACTGGAGTCTTCTGCAACAGAAATTATCCCCGTCATTATAAAATTGATTAGTGATCTAAAAATATATATTTTGCTAACAAATATGAGCAACAAAAGGTGGTTAAAGTTAAACATAGATAAATAATGTAAGTTCTTATTCCACAGTGATTCGCGTAGTGAGCCGGTACAAAACTCTGCATGCCCGGCTCCGAGGTCCCGTGAATTAAAACGAAGTACCCGGCTCGCGTTTCTAGGGCTTTTATTGTGTAACAGTGTGAATAAGGTCCTTAAAAAACATCCAACCTCCACAACTTTTACTATTAAAATTAGGCACAGACCGGCGGAGTTTCTTGTTATGCGTAATTTAAATGCAGCTCCGCTCTGGCTCTTTGAAATGGAAACAACGTCGTCTACGAGGTCTTGGTGATTTCACAGAGCACATAGTATCGGATAATATATAATTTTAATTTTTTTAATACTTAAAGCGACGAGACGAGCGGAACTTTTGTCGGATGGTAAGATCCGGGCCTATCCATGGCGACGTGGCGCTGGTTAAAGTGATATATAAACAGCACCACATTGTGCTCGTCGCGACAATACGTGGAAAGTCTCACTCCAGCAGTTTCACTAGTAACAGCGCCTTTCATACCGGAACTCTTTTTATTTGCAGACAAATTGGCGGCTTAAATGGAGCAGAAGTGTAGTATATTCCTCCAGCTTATATGAACGCAAGATCACACATCACTTGTAGTGTAGGTAGTTTACCATAAGCAGTTCGGTTTCCAGAGAGGAAAAGGTACTACTAACCTTCTTCAGATTTTACGGATGATGTTGATAAGTAGTAATGAAAAATACTTATGACATTCTTGATCTTTCGCGAGCATTTGACACGTTCGACCATTCTTAATTGTTAGAAAACCTGGAAAACTGTGGCATACGTGGTTCTCTGCTGAACTGGTGTACAAACTATCTTCAGAATCGCAAGTCAATTGTAAGAATGGGTAACACGTATAGTTACATCATGACATATTCAAGGTACAGCGCAGGGATCAGTCTTAGGCCCCTTACATTTTCTATCGTACGCAAATGATATGAGCAGCTATATTACTCATAGCTCGTGCTGTCAGTTTGCTGACGATACTTACTCAGTAATTAGTAAGCGAGATCCTAGGATGGCTTATGCACTGCTACAGGAAGACTTTAATAATTTAGGCAAATGGTGGCGAGACGATGGGATTTGTTTTAAACGCGAATAAAACTTATCTGGACCTGTCATATCGACCGTGTGTGTAATAATTAAGACAATTTCTCGCCCAGATTAACATAATAAAACATCGCATCCCGTGCAGGATTAAACTAATGCTATATAATTCTCTTACCGAATATTGTATCCAATGCAGGCTTAGTAGTTATGGACGCGTATATAAAATTTACATAAGATTTACAAATTACAGTTGAATTTAGGTCTAATAATTGTTTACGCCGGTATTCGAAGAGAAGCACGACCTCGACACAGTGACAATAATACATTCAATCATTCGTTCACCATTCAATGGAAGAACCGCAAGAGTGGAGGACCACAACACTCATACATGCGCGGAGCCATTACTGTAACACACAAGTCTTCCAGGATACGTTGCCCGAATTTCCAAGTGTTATTTTCGCGATTGCTTTATGCCACTACATTGGTCCTTCGTAGCCAAATATTGGACCGTTTTACGCACAGTTAAATACAATTATAAGAAGAAACTTAAAATATTAAGAGATATCAAGCTACCGTCAAAGTTGCTGTCCTCTCTTGGACAGTTGATCGTGCTGGACCAAAGAGGAATAAAGCGCAAGATTGAATTGGTTCATGAGTTACCCGTTTGACTGTAATCGGCTGAGTAAATACCGTTGCTAGTTATTTTTCAGGCCACTAGTTCAAATTTAAACGTAACTACACTTTTCATTGTTACCAAAATGGACTTGTTCGACAATTTACAAAGGGCAGGTAGATCCTGCGATAGATCGCCGAATAAAGACTATAGTAATGCTACATTAATACGCGATTGCATCAGAAAACGTTCCATCATCAAGGCTACTACGCTAGCCAAGTCAATACGCTGTTAAGTTAGATCCGATAGTAAGACTATTTTTAAATATTTTTTATCTCGCCTAAAATATCTTTGTGTAAAACCTTTTGTGTGAAATAGTGGAGTTTTTGATAATAGAAACGGTAATTGGACTATTATGAAGCAATAAACCAATAAACCTTTGATAAAAACAATTCTGCTGAATCGGGCGGTATCCTTAACATTAGTTAACGAATTATGCATGTGCACTCGACGCGTGACTGTCACAGTTAAGTACTAAACATAAGCACTATACTTCCACACGCCGTGCGACACGTCCGGTAACTGGACACTGTAACGCCTACGATATTATTGTTCTCATTGAGACCTGGTTGAATGGTACAGTATCTAATACCGACTTGTTTGACCCGAGATATATAATATATAGAAAAGATGTGACGCCTCATTCATGCAAAAAAGATTGAGGTGGTGTTCTTATTGCAGTATCACGAAAGATAATTTCTAAAAGAATATATGCTTGGAAGTCGATTCTGGAAGATCTTTGGATAACTATGGAAATACTGTATGTTCCGGCTTGCCCTTGCGGAGGTGGAAAGTGAGAGTGCAACGTTCCCTCCCGAGACGGGGCTGCGTAAGCGGCCAGCACCGGCGGGTGTCGGGAATGGTGTGAAAGCGTTCCTGTAACTCCGCCATCAGGCCACGAGGTGGGAGATCGTGGGGGTTTTAGTCGGTGCAAGTCCGACATAACCTGTCCTTTTTTCGTTTTAAGTGGGGCAAATGCTTACGCATACTCGTGGTACCCTGGAGCGATCGCTTCGGCCGGCCGCGTGGGTTCTACTTCGCTTCACCGTGTGTCGGTCCACGGTTACTAAGCCCCTCGGCCACGACCAAGACGGGAACCCGTTTGGTGGTATAACCTATCTACGCCCCGCGAGGACGGGTATGCGCAGGCATTTCCCCCACGTTAAACAAAAAAATCTCGATGAATGAAATTTATTTCAATTTGCAATTTACGAGCAATAAGTGCATCAAAAAGTTAGCCAACGATACATTTAGTCTATAACTTCACAGATATTTGATCCGCTGGGTTTACACAATCCAGTAATCATTACCATATCGGTCATCATTATTATCCAGGTGTTAACGGTTGTGGTTGTTGATAACTAAATTGCGATGAGGTACCTGGCAATATCGCACAGGCTTGACATCGGTTGGCGAACAAGCTGCCTTCACTCAACACCTTGACCATATCGCGGCATGTTGTTGGTAGTGACCCTGACTACATACAGCTGCATATATTTACAGATGCATAGGAAGCGGCATACGGCGCTTATGTTGACGTGCGGAAGGTTAACGCTGATAAAGTCAAGAATAAGTTGCCGTGGGTACAAAAAGTAAACTAGCCCCGTTGAAGCCAGTGAGTATACTGAACCTAGAACTATGCGGCGCGGTACTCGGAACCAGACTACATGAGAAGGTGGTTGAATCTATAAAATTTCCATGACTATAGTGTTCTGGTGCGATTCGAAAATTATTTTTGGTAGGTTACGAATGGGACCTGATCACTTGTGCAAAACGGAGTAACGGAGTACTATAACGATTGACAAACGGGTGTTCTTGGAGTCGCGTCAGGAGCGAACAAAATCCCACAGACAGTATCGCGTGGAGTTCGGCTGGAAGACTTTTCTTCTACGATCTGGTTGCAAGAGCGGACTTTTTTCACGACTACAATTTCAATGCTAGCGTATTTGAATCGAATCCGGACACGCAAACGGTAGATGAATCAAATCTATCGGAAATTAAAGTAAAGGCAATATTCTTGTTGACTAATAAAACACTATCCACGGAGTCCTTACTCCCGTTGGCAAGGTCTTCACAATATAATTGCATGAGACGTGCGGGATGCGTAGATGCAGCGTTTAATATGCAACATTGCGGATCCCTGGCTGCGGATGAAATTAAGAATTCCGACTTAATGCTTATACGATTTTATGCAGTTGGAATCATTCGAAGGGCAATACAAAGTAATTACAAAGGACAAGTAAAAAATTGGCACAAGTTTTCCAACTTAAAGTTATTAATCGACTTCCGTAGAGCCTTGCGAGTTGGCGGTCGTTGGAATAATTCGACGAATTCCGCAAATGATAAAAAAACATCTTATTTTTAATATTTTCCTAACATAGGTTTTCAGTGCTTCTTTTTCGGCATCATTATCATCATCAGCCTTTGTTTGCTGCTGGATATAGGCCTTCCCCAATGTCCACTAAATGCGATTTTCAGCTTCGCATCTATTCATTTCCGACCGCTCTGATGACGTCGTCGTTCCATCTGGAGGAAGGTAGTTTTCAGTATGAGCATAAACAATTACTGCATGCGGTACCTCGGGTATTTCTGTACATCATACGTGACTTGTGCCAGTCGGTGGCCGGCAGGAATCTTTCCAGGTGAGAAGTACACGAATGCGTCGCCTGCGGCAAGTTATGAGGAAACACGCTTAGTCCTATTATGGGTAATTTGCCGTAAGAGGTTCGACGATCTGGTGAAAGTTGCGCGAAGCATCTGGATGCGGGTGGCGCAGAATCCATCGATGTGGAGATTTTTGGGGGAGGTCTATGTCCAGCAGCGGACGGATGTCTGTCGTCTGATAATGATAAATGATGATGCCCCAAGAGAGTTACGCCTAGCTTCTCATTTCAATGTTGTGGTGTCGATTACATCGGACTCGTGCTCATCTTGAATCGCAAGGGTACGGGCTCCAAACTTGTTAAAGGTTACCGCCATTGAAATGGACCCTGGATCACATATCTACGGTTTTGGGAAAGGATGGTATCAGCCGCGCTGCAGATATGAGAACAGCTTCGGGTGTTGTACGAAATTCTTTCTCCATAATTTGTTCACTTGCGGTTATGGAAGATTTACCGTTGGAGCTTCCAAGGCAGGCGGCATGTTCACACCGGTATTCGAGAAGCTCGACATCCACACAGTGACAAGGTATCTGCATTCTTCATTCTTCATTCGTTCACCATACATTCAAACACATTTAGACAACACTCATCCGCACGCACAGCCATCCCTGTACCACGGAAGTCTTCTAATATCCGTTGTCCGATTTTGCAAGTTATTTTGGCGCTCGATTTCCTCCACTACAGTAATAAACTAATAAATCTATAACTATTGTGGTTTTCAGGCGAATCTAATCGATTATTTAAAAAAGGGTAGGTTATAAATAAACTAGTGTTGTATCTATAAAAAGTAAATAAGATATTAAGTTGTAACAATAATACTTTTTATTGTTATCTTTAAATAGCTTAACGAAACTTTTTGTAGCATACACACTTATTTTTTTTAGCTAGTTTTTACAATCATTATACCCTTTTTTACTTTCCGAGTTACAGATTCTCAAGAATCTGTCTAGGTCTGACTTTGATTTTTATTCTATGAAGCGACGAGATGAGCGAGACGCTCACCTGGTAATTCACCTGCCCATAACATTGCGCTCGTCGCTTTATCACCTAAAATCTTGTCTCGTTACCCCGGTAATTACATAATTACAGCGCCCTTCAAACGGGAACAAAGTAATATTAGCAGACCAGTGTTTGTCGGCAGAGATAGACGCTGCAGCTAGCTAGACGGTCTCCAGCAACAGAAACCTTCCACCACAGTACAGATGTTTCATGAAAGCGACAATTATGTATTTAAAGCGATTATCGCTTCGTTTGTATGTGTATCTCGAAGGAATGCGGGTTCGAATCCCGTCGACTAAGAGTTTCCGGTGAGTGAAATCGTGAGACCTCGGGACAGTTTTAAGACATGTGAGAAACGTCAATCTATACTTGCTTATTACAATGACCAAGTGCGAGTTGGCTGATGTCTTCACCGTCTTTTGTAAGGGAAGATCCCCAGTCCCAGCTACGGACATTAAGTGGGCTGCTAATTAAATATATTTATTATACGTTATATGTAAAACTACATGTCTATCGAGATAAATCTACATGTTATCGTTTGACCTTTACGCGGCTATATAAGAGTAACTGTAACTCTAAGACCTTATTAAATTGATGGCTCTTCGGAAAATTATCGTTTAATGTTTATAGCAGTAATGTATGACTAACAAACAAGGAGTGATAGCTCAGTCATAAAGGATTCAATACAGGTCGAAGTTGTGTAGTCTCGATTTCCTGTAAGCTATTGTTTCCGGTAAAAGAAAACATCGTCCAGAACATATGTTAAGGATATGCAATGTCGAACGCCAAATCGCGTGCAAGAATGTTCGATTTTTTGTATAAAAATCTTCATTACAATCATCAGTCGATAGAAGTCCACAGCTGGACATAGGCCTCCTCTAAAGATTCCCACATCGATCGGGTAGGGATTTATGAGAGGGGGATTTTGGCCAATTTCCACCACTCTGGCCCAATGCGGATTGGTGGAAGCCAGAGCTTAGTTTGTTGATTATCAGGGTGCACTATGAGCAGAGTGAGGTTGGGTCGGATACCCATGAGATCTTGTGCTGGAATCCTTACATAAAAAATCTTCACGTGATCCATCTTTATACAAATTCAAGTCCCGAGATCCTGAAGACGTTTTCAGTCGATCCTGCAACAAGCAACCCTTATGTTAGACTTGTTATTACAATCCTCAGACCACTGAGCTGACTTCTATTCCAGATTTGACTAGTTTGTTTCTGCTTGCATACTTGAAAAATTATATTAGTGACCTAGAATTTTTGTTTCGATCTTTTCTTACTTGTTCGATAAAGATAAGAGATTAGCAAGAACTGCACCTGATGGCATTGTGCCTAGTTAGGATGATATACACGGCACCACATTATGCTCATGGTCTTTAGACATAAGATGTGAAGTGTCGTAACCTCAATAATTGCATCTACGGCGAGCTGTAACACGGTAGTTTGCACACTGCTGTTTGGGGGCAGGAATAGGAAGTTCCGGTATACCTTTTCTTTCTTTTTCTTTGAGAAAATCCTCCAATGCATACCTTTCCGCTGTCGAAGCAACAAGAGTTTTGCCGGACTCTTACCGGCTAAAACCCCACGGTTTCTTACTCGTCGCATTTTGCAGAAACCACGGGAACGCATTTCGCACATTACTGTGGTTCCAGCAGCGAGGAGCCTCGATAAGACAACGTCTCGGGGTGGAGCTACTGCTCTCCACCCTTATACAGGTGTTAGGCGGAAGTACTTCACGCACCACCTCGAGGCCTTTCATGTTTGGCGACAGATTTCCCCCGAATCTGCCACCATGGCCTCTGTTATATGGGTCGGGAGGCATAAAATATCATCCTTCGACGCCTTGGTCTCTGCCTGCGGATTGAGAGATGGGTGCTCGTAACGGTCCGGTAATACGTACCTGGACTGTCTTGGACAACAGAATTCTTCATTTTAATAATATAGATTTAATATATATTACATTGGGTAAGAAACTGTATAAAATAATGCAATATTTTTGAAAAGTTATCTTGGAACGTTTGCAGTAATTATAATATCGATTCTCAAGTCCACGCTTGGGTGCAGACAGTTTCAGTCGGAACCGGTTCGCCGGTCGCCTCTGACCCTCCACCTCCCGACTGATTGTCAGGCTGCAATGGAGTGACATGTTTTAGTTTTGAAATTATGTAATGAATTAATATCAAGAATATTCCGCACCGTAATCAGCGAGTTGTCCAAACATTCGTACACGGATATCAATTGTCCTAAAAATAAGATGGGTAGGCATTTTTACTTATCTGTACAAAACTGTTCAAGTGTCTCGTCTCCATCTCCGTCTTTATTTAAAGATCATTTTATTATATTGAGAACCAAATAGCGAAGGAAGTTGATCCTGTTTGTTTGTTGTTGAAAAAATACTAACATCCCGTTCTTAGGATACAAAATATGTGATATAAAACTGATCTAACCTATATCATCTCTGTTGTTGGTTGCCATCGCAGCTTCTATTCCCGCGGCTAAATAGTAGTGTGCAAAAATAACTTGGTTTCAGTTTTAGGAGGCTGTAGTCAGTGAAATTATTTGGTATATATTACTTAAAATTTTTCATCTCAAGGAGAGGAGCGCAACATGGAACAATGTATATCATTCTAACTACTGTCACTTTGCTTATAGGCAGGCGTGTCGCCATTAGGTAAACATATTGTCTCTTCGCTTTATCAAATAAAGTCCTTAGGTCAAGATTAGTATTTCGGTGTTACTGCATCGAGAGGGAAATGGACTGCACTAATATAGATTCAGCTTAGAAGTTCCTTGGATGGATGCTGTATTCGGCAATAGATAATAATGATGGTATGTACCTTAACGAATATTAATAATTAAGTCTACGGGAGAAACTTGAAACTTCATGCCAATCAGTAGCTTATCAACGGCTACGTGTACCAGTTAGGAGTGAACTGTAGCAAGTGAACATTGCTGAGGGTATAGACTTTAGGACACCGATAACTGAAGAATGACCAGGAATTAGTATTCGATAAAACTGAACATAGCAACATCGGATTCGAGACGTCTTTTTGTTTGGGCTATCTTAAAGTACATTCTAAAAATGCAAGCTATTTAAATTCAAGGTCCGCTGTCGGTAAGGACAAATCTATTTGTTGCAAAAACTTGATAAAACGCGGAATAAAATCTAACAGTTTGTTTTGCTGTAAAACATAAACTGAATAATATTCGCCTTGAATAATATGATAGAAAAATCAAGAAAAATCGAACCTGGGGGGGGGAATCATTAAACGCCGGTGGCACGGAGAATCGATTTTGAAAGTCTATGTTCAGCTGTAGTCGAATAGATCGAAATAATGATAACTAATAAAAATAGGTTAATTTTAACTATTGCTAATACTTTTAAATGGTCTTATTTGTTGAAGAATTTTATACACTGTAGTTCTTATAATAGTTTATTTTTTTTGTAGCAATTCTCCTGAAATAGAATCCGTCTAAAAAACCGCCACAACATTGATAAAAAAGTGACTGGAAAATTTGCGTTGTCTTTAGAATGTACAACCGGCACAATGTGGAGTAGACTGTATTGTTGTTATTTTTACTGTTATCAGTGATTTATAAAATGGTATATAAGCGGTTGTGAACGAATAATTTCCATCAGTACTCTGCAGCTCGGTTTAGAGTCTCGTACAATTTATAAACGCTCCGCACTATACAAAATGATCGAACATATAAAGCCAAGCTTTACTGAATTCAGTGAACTTGTGAGCACTGGTGTAAGTAATCGCATAATAATGGATCATACTTGATTTACAGTTACCCGTGTATTAGTGTTGAATATTTTCCTTGTGTATCTTAAAAAAAAAATTGACTACAGGCTGGTGGAAAAGTGGTATTCGCTACGGATGATTTCTTCGCAACGTGTGAAAATATGATTTCTGATACTGAGCCGGTGTTCATCGAAGAGAAGTATACAGAATTCGGTAAATGGATGGACGGGTGGGAGACCAGGAGGAAGCGTGTTACTGGTCACGATTGGTGCATATTGAAGCTAGCTACAAAGTGTGTTATTAAAGGTTAGTTATAAAAGCGTTTTTGTGCAGCATTTAGATAACTACAAAAGACAACGTAATAAATATAGTGTACTGAAAAATTACGTTTCATTTTTCTGCTTTGGAAATTATTAAAAACTCGTGAACGCCAAGGTTTTTCATTACTCTATGTTATATTATATTTTATATAATAAACTTATTTTTCAGGTTTCCTAGTCGATACAGCTTTCTTTACTGGGAATTACGCACCGAAATATTCTATTCAAGCTGCATGCTTAACTCGAGAAGGTATGGAGTTCTATCTACTTGTACGAGTAGACCCCCATAATACCTTGATTCAGTAGTATGGTATATATAATATTAAACTATCATTTTTAGATGAAGCATCACTACCTCGAAGATTTGAGATGATAGGCACAGCTTGCAGCGAAGATGATCTCACGCAAATTAATAAACTTGACTGTGACAAATGGGAGGAAATAGTACCGGTAACAGCTCTACTTCCGGGATATGAACAGACGCGGCGTAATTACCAAAAGGTAGAGTCAAATTTGATAATGACTTTTAAAGTATATTTATAATTAGACTAGAATTACCGTTATTTTTTTCCAGTAGCGTCTTCTTGTATTTGTTCAATAAAGGCTCCGATGTTTGAACTCTTGACAATAGGATCCATCTGTTCATAAATCATTAATATCCTGATGGTTCCTTCCAGTGTTTCTCTACTTTTTAACAACTTAAAATCATTAATTATATTTTCTAATCCTAATGCTTGATTGAGCTTGTAGCAGTTCCTTATAATTGTTTTTACTGCAGGTACTGAGTGACGATTCATGGACTCACATTCGCGTGAACATTTTTCCTGATGGTGGTATTGCAAGGCTGAGGGTATTCGGAGAACCAAAATCGGCGCCGCCTCTTCGCGATGAAGTAATAGATTTGGTGTCTCTTGTGAACGGCGGATGCTTTGTGGGTAAGTTAACTTTTTTTTTCTTATTTTATTACACATGGTTTTCAAACGAGATCTAAAAGGTGTTACTATATTTTTCTCTAGCTTTTTGTAACATTCAATTGTTACACTGACTATTCAAACTGGTTAACTTTTTGAAAGTTATCAGTTATTTTATAGTTGCTGTTGAGGTTGTTACAAAGTTTTATTACTTTTATAGTTTGTAAATGTTTAAAGTTATAATATTTCAGCGTTTTCAAATGCTCATTTCGGTCACCCAAAGAACATAATCAAACCGAGCAAGAGTAAAATCATGTCGGACGGATGGGAGACGGCGAGGAGGCTAGACAGACCGGATATAATCGAAGCTAATGATGACGGCACTTTAAAATTTAAAGGTTTGTTAATAATTTATCTAAAACTGTTAAATGAATTTCCCTTTGATATAGAATACAGATATAAACCTCCGATTGTTTTGTAAGGGTTGTTTGTTATCATTGTGTAATTTTTAGGAAACGAATGGGCCGTATTCAAATTGGGATTCCCCGGCAACGTTAAAAGGATATGTGTTGATACGACGCAATTCAAAGGGAACTTCCCTGACTCTGTTAAAATTGAAGGTGTTTATTTAGAAAAATGGGTGGAATCGGAAGACATACCGTGGCATCCCATATTAAAACCAAGCAAGGTAATAAAATTTTACTTATATTTACTGGTAACAATTATACTTAATCCAAGGGGATAATATAAAACGTCATCATCAAGTGCAGCACTGTTTACTTAAAGTCGAATGGCTTACAATAAATGAGAATCTCTATTATCATTAGATATTTTTCCATACTTTGGGATGAAATTAGTTAATGCACAATATGCTTACGATAAAAAATTAACTTTAGTTTTTTTACGCGCTTTTGGAAATATGCTATATGTATACATAAAAGATTTCCTTCTATCTAGAGACTTATCGCGATATCCCTTAAACCGTCAGGCGTGGAAACTTGAAATTTGTTAGAAATATTCCATTTACCGAGTATAGGTCAGCTAAGAACAGATTTTACAAAATCCCTTCCCCAAAGAGAGTTGCCGGGGTGTTAGGGCCAGCAAAGCAGACAGGAACAGTTACCTAGTATTCTGTAAAATGGAATCTTTGCAAACTACTACTTTGTATGTTCTCTAACTAAATCACAACTGCGTTTTTTTGTTATATTATTAATAATATAGTACAAGCTATAAAAACCTAAACGAAGAATACGTTTTGGATAAATAAAACATTTCTTTCCTTTTTCTTCTTTCAATAATAAGCGAGACAGGTTCTAAGATATAGATAAAACCGTCTAAAATGCATAGCATATCATATACTGACATTTTTAACTAGTTTCAAATTTCCAAACATAACAATTTAATTAAATAGTTAGGATATATTTCTGTGTTCTAGCCTATCACTCGGCATCGAGTGAACGTATAGTATCTTCCATAGTTCCTTCGATTAAAAAAATATTTTTAATATTTTTTTATTTCAGTTAAGTGAGAATAAAGAGCATTGGTACAACACCGATACAGATTTAATAACTCACGTGAGAGTAACAATTGCTCCTGACGGTGGAATAAGCAGATTAAAACTCTTTGGAAGGGCTGATATTTAGAGCAAGCGTATTGTATAAGTTTATATTAAATTTATTATTTTTTTATACTAATATCTTATCTGATCAAATTAATATCCAGGTATTAGATGATAGGACGTTTAACTATGTACATAGCAATCATGCCATGTTATGTATGTATTCACGTAGCATTTATTGAATTAATACAATTTGATAATCTTGTATCATCAGTGATAATATTAGCTTACACCCCCCACCCTTCAAATAATCAGTACACAATTCAGCTGAAGAAGTTGGCAAGGTAACCTCCGAGAGATGCGAACAGTATCACTCTCAAAATCGTCAAATGAAATATGTATTAATTTAGTTTTTAAATATTGTTATTAGTTATTAATGCAAAAAAGTATTATTATTAATAAATTTACACTAAAGAATAATGTGTTTTTTGTTGTTCAATAAGAATATTTAACAGGATTTCCATCTACAAACAAACTTAAAGCTGACGGTGCTATACACGACACTTGTACGTTACTTAAAAAACTTAAAGAAATATTTGTAAAAATTCATGGATAGTGTTGAATCGAATTTATAAATAAGAAAACAGAAGTTAAGTTATATCATCATCATCCTCAGCCGATAGACGTCCACAACTGGACATAATCCCCCAAATATCTCATACATTCAGCATGGCCTCCGGTACCGCTGACTACTAGAAGCTGTGGTTTGTAGAGGTTCATATGAGGATTTCGGCTATTTACCACCACGCAGGCTCAATCCGGGTTGGCGCGGGCCAGAGCCTCGTTAGTTGGTTATCAGAGTGCACCACGAACAGGTAAGGTTGGCTTTGGTCCCGCGAGTTGTTGTACGGAGACCCCTTACATCCCGTATATGTTATATCAGAGCTCTAATCATATTAGACGCTTGATAGCATTACTGGAGATATTTCAAACACTACAACTTGTCTACAATCTCTGTGTATTCCCACTAACTAATACTAATTACACTAACTAACTAATGACTAAACTAAAAAGCGACAAATCGATATGACAAAATAAATGGGGTGTTACAATTGAAAAATATAGGGTTTTTTCTTATACAATAAAGAGATGAGACGAGCGGGATGTTCATCTGATAAGTGATACGCTCACCCACAACAACGCGGCAGTAGTCAAGTTGGTATACACTGCAATACGTTGTGCTTGTCACCTCACATAAGGTGTTAAGTCTCGTTACCCCAGTAACATCAGTAGCTACAACTCCTTTCAATTGGGAACAATAATATTTGAACACCACTGTTACCACACACACCATAAGCTAACACGTAATTTTCCTTACAATATGAGATCTTACACATTAAGCACTGACCGTCTGGATAGGCACTGCCGTAGCACCTACATCTACTGTCAGACAGTAATGTACACACATAGCTTTTGAGTGAGTTGTGCCATTACTGGAGTAACGAGACATAACTACTCGTGTCCCAAAGCGATGAGCACAATTTGGTGATACTATTTTGACTAGCGCCATATCGTTATAGGCGGGTGTATCATTTACCATCAGGTGACTGTTCTATTCATCTCATCGCTTCGTTAAATAAAAATAAACAGCATTTAGATAAAGCTTTACTGTATGTACAGTCGGCAAAAGCATCCGAATAAGTCGGTGGGGTAGCGAAGACAGAACCACAGCGTGAAGAAGAGAATAGATATAGAAACTGGTCTTATTTCATTATCTCTTTTTACTTACACGTTTTATTTTCATAAAAATTAATTATTTAACGAAAAATGCTTTTTTTATAATAATACAGTATTATTAATAATATCTGTTTCGGATATTAATGTGACTACAAAATCGCTTCAAAGTGGTTCGTTACGATCTGTCGTAACCACAACAAGTTGGATATTAATTTATATTTTATACTAAAACAATTTTAATGAGCACGATATTAAAATTAAAATTTTAGACTACCTTTTAGTCTAGACCTACTTCTCAGAGTTCAGTCTAGCCTTTGGCTTTTTATTGTAAACCCGCATTTCTCGAGTATACATTTCTGTTCTAGAAATGTACCTGCTAATTTTCATACTGCTAAACAATTTTAATTAAAATTATTATATTAAAACAAAAATAATGGTTAAAAAGATATGACGTTAAACCTCTAAACCCACCCTTAACGGTTAGAGTTAAAGAAATAATTTGTACAGTACATTTGTAGGTTATGTTTTATAATTGACATGAGGAGTCATAAAGCTTTACTTCCCAAAATATAACAAGTAACCATGATATCAGTTAGTGTATATATTCTAATCAAGTTTATCGAATACTTTGAATGTTTTTATAATAAAAAAATAATGCTATGGTATACAGGTTATAAAGTGGTGAATTGTTTGTAGTATCTATTAACACTATATTGTTATGGGCGGGCGAAGAATTTACCATCATCTCCTATTGTAGTTTAGACGAATTATCTAAAAGTATAAGACAACGAGGATATTGATCATGATATAGTCTAAGAACAAAAATTATCTTTGATATAAATGATTATGTGAAACATAATACTGCGATGTCCAGTCTCCTTGATATGGTAAGATAAATGCATCTCATAATAGCATATACTGCCATTTGTAATAATGGAATAAAACTGAGATGAAACCACTTGTCTGGCGTCTAATCACTATCGCCGAGGCTTGAACTTATTAACATTGTTATATTTGTACCTGCTGTTATCGGAATACTGAATGTACTGTGCACAGTCTATCCTAACCGGTTCGAATCGGAGCTGAGCGGAGATCCTGCCACCAGAGTTCACAGCTTATCAAAACAGTAATTAACCAGCGCCCGGACACGCGTATATAATTACACGTAGATAATAAATGTTATTATAACAGTGACAATTATTTTTTATCTGTAAAAAAAATGTAGAACAACGTTTTAACCATGGAACAAATCACGTTAAGATATACTGATATGAATAGCTTTTTAAAAAAAAAATATTTTACTGCAGCAAAGTACAGTACAAGAAAAAAGTTCAGCTAATAAAAGGATGATGGGTGTAGGGCTTCTCCGCCCAACATCTTAGGGCGGCAACCTCACCTGCAAGCGGTTCACCTTGCTGAATAACAGACGAGGCCCTGACTACCCATTAACCCGCACTGGGCTAACGTGGTGGGATAAGACTTAATTCCCTACACTAAATTCTAAACAGATCTTTGGGGGAGGACTATATCTAGCAGTAGACGTCTATCGGCTGATAATAATGATGATGATGAATAAAAGGATGTGCGTTAAGATTTTTAGAAATAACGTAGTGTCCACTTTTTACACATTTGTTGTATTTTAAGTATCACTAGTTATTACACCCCTTGAACTAGTATACAGTAACTTTGACAAAGTATCTACTAGTCGACTGCAAGAGACTGCTAGACTAACTAGAGTTTTCACTGAAACTGATAGCATTATTATATTCACTTACTGATCGATTTAAATCAGGATCTAAATGGATTTGATCATTTTGAATAAAATTCAGTCTCAATCAATCTCATTTTTAGTATTACTACTATTTTATATTACTACTATACTCTTTTCTATTAGGCACTACTTACTACACAGACGAATGTTGGAAAGTTTCAAATAATTTAACCTGAAGATATGTCTAACAGGATTTAATGAAATTTAAATGAAATCTTATACATACTAAGATAGCCTTATAAAATTTTTTTAAAGATTTTTTTAGTACGAATTCTTCCATGTTAGTAAGAATTATCTCAAGTATATCTGGTTTCCTTGTTTTATTGTTTGTGCAAGCTAAGCACGCATACGGATGATTAATTTATGTTATTGTTAATTTAATCCAGTTCAGGATCGTGTGCAAAGTGTACAACTTTGCATAAGGTATTTTATATGCATCCGAACTATTCAAAACAAACGACAACGCTTTTACAGATTCATCTCGGAGCGCACTCAAAGCGTAGAATCCGCTTTATATTTGAAATTCAAGGAGATCTTCAGACGCTTAAAGATTCGAAAGCGTTTAGTTAAGCAAATGTATACTCATTCTATAAAATACATTTTAGCATATTTAAATTCTAACATTTTTCCAATCTATTCCTCTGATTTTTATAGAAGAGGTTTTGTACATTTTATATTGGAGGAGCTGTTCCCCGCCCGCCCTGCTGTACGTAGCACCCTCGCTACTTTTTATGGAGAACGAATTTCGTAAAACACATTCTTAGCTGACCTTTCCTCGGCAAAACGAATATTCCTACCGAATTTCAAATATACACGCCTTATGGTTACAGAAGCAGCATGACGATGCTCTATATCTGTTGCATATATATATAAACTGCATTGAAGAAAACTTAAACTTAAACTTAATTTCAAACTGGAAATATTAGTTAGATCTTATCTATAATATACTCGTATTTAATTGATACATATTTCCAATCCAACTGTATCCAATCTACTTCCGTGAGAGAATATCAAAAGTAAGGTACACAAGGTAGTAGTAAACAAAGTATAAAATTTTCTCCAATGTATTTTTCACCTTGTTTGGTTGAATTTTAAACTTATAAAAAAAAATCCAGAGTATAAAAGAAATGATAATAAGAACAAGACGTTCCTGAAGAACATATCTTCCAGTAAAAAAAACAGTTTTTTTTACTGGAAGAGACTACAGTTCGTAATTATTAGTTCTCTATTAATTAAACTATAACATCATATACACATCATCACATTAGCTTGTTTGCTTGGGAGAGGAAGTTCAGTAGATTATCCCAATCATTTCACAAGCTACTACTCCCTTCAAACCGGAACATATTACTGTTTGTACACTATTGCCTGGCATAAATAAGCACTGATGTCGTACCTAAGTAGACCACCTCCATCAATAGATACCTACCAGCAGTAGCAGTAAATATATTTCATAAGAGTTCTATGAGCTGAAATAACTGCCATCGAAGAGAGACTACAACACCGATAAATAAGTATCATCATCATCATCATCATCACCAGTTGAAAGAAGTTTAGAAAGTGTTGTTATGGTCATTTTAAAATGTTAGCTTCAACTGTAACGTTTGGAACCGGATAACTCAATAACAAAGGAGCCGAAAGGACAGGATCCCAAATAAAATGCTACGAGAGATGTGACGGGGTGGAATATTAAATCTCTAAACGTCACTATTGACTTCTAAAATGATATTTATGACGATATATTTTCTGAGGTAATAATGTCATCCCCATGACAAGGGTGTGACGCGGGTGTCCGACTGACAATTATACATAGGCCTGTTATCTATTATATCAAATTCATACCAATAGATATATATGTTAAAGTTTAACATATTAGGATAACTTTATACAAAAAAATATAATCTGTGAAGTGTATGGCGCCCCGCGCTAAAACTCACGGGACCCAAGCCAACCTCACCTGCTCGTGGTGCACCCTGCTAATCAACAAACGAGGCTCTGACTCCCGCCAACCCGTATTAGACCAGCGTGATGGGAAGTGGCCCAAATCCACTCATATGAAAACCCTACAAATGATCGTCTCTGGTACTCAGCTATACGGGCGGTGGCGGTCGGCTTCTTTTTGTGAGGCTTTTTGAAATCGCGGGTTTATGTCAACAAGCCTCAGACTCTTGCAGCTCTTAAAGACAATATCCGTCAAGAATGTGAGGAACTATCGTCGGGAGTTTTGGCCAAAGTGATGGAAAATGCCCTAAAAAGGGCTCAAATGACAATCAACTGTGGCGGTGGCCATTTACATCACATCATATTCTCGACTTAATGTAAAAAAATTAAAAGACGAAATAAAAATAATCCACAAGAAGAATCAGTTTTTCATTTTTTTTAAATAACAGCCAAGAAACATCGGAAGGTTATTTTTGCGCCACCTTGTAGAAGAAGTAGAAGTAGAAGAAGTAAGCAAGTAGAAGAAGTAGAAGTAGAAGAAAAAGAAGTAGAAAAAGTAGAAGAAGAAGGAGAAGACAGAGCAGATATGAAAGTTTCATAGATTTCCTACAAATGGTAGGTTTAACTTAACACGTTAAAGTATATAAGGATATTTCTCGGGGCTGAAGTAATTGAAGGTACGCGTATAATCCTTTCACCGGCTCAGACGGCACGTGTACTATGTTCCAAGTCCTATCTTTGTGTTAGATTATAAATGAGTTTAAATAGAACAACCATTTGTCTGTCTAGTCACATTGTCAGGCCAAAATGTCTATCTAGATACTATAAAGTGTGGCCACCTTTCAATACTAAACAATTTTTTTTTATTCCATCAAGCGCTTAGACGAACCAGACGTTCACCTGATACGCCTGCTCATAACAACGTTGCGCTAGTTAAAATGATATGATATAATTTTTGTAACTACAGCGCCCTTCAAACCGGACATTTGTACAGTACAGGCGGCGAAAATAGGAGCTACGGTCTCCAGTAAAAGGAACCTACCACAAGTGACCAATAAGTATCGATTACTTCCGAGTTAAATTCTATCGACAATATTGATTGTTTATCAGCTGATGATAACGAAGAAACCAATTTAAATAATAACACAAGAGCTCAACTAGCGTGATTATCATAGCATGATGTGTTTATTGTTCGCTGGAACTCGTAGTCTCTTGTCATCATCATCATCATTTCATCCGATGAACGTCCACTGCTGGACAAAGGTCTCTTGTAACTGCCGTTAGCGTTAAATCTAAATCGATAAAACATCGACAAAAACGAATATCTGAATGATAAAATGGGAACCTCTCGAAAAGTCTTCTCATGATATTAAAGAATCCTTTATTGTGATACTTGTGAAGAGCTCGGCATAGATACTAAACACTCTCTTTGATCTTTTTTCATTCATCGTAACGAGCGGAACGTGCACCTGATGGTAAATGATACGCCTGCCCATAACAACGTAGCGCTAGTTAGGTTGATATACCCTTCACCACTTTGCGCTCGTCGTTTGATACAAGAGATATTAAATGTCGTTGCCCCAGTAAATTCACTAGCTACAGCGCCCTTCAAACCGGAATACAGTAATATTTGCACAGTGCTCTTTAATAGGTAGGAACTGTAGTGGAATCTACCTAGATCATCTCCAGCAATAAAGACCTATCACCATTCGATGATTTGTTGATGTAAAGTATCAAGACGGATGTATTCATGTTTGAATTCGATGCATACATAAAAATCAATTCCGATGTGAATAAACGTTTAGCATAAATATTGTAATTTTTTTTTTTCAATCTTACTCTTTAACAGGTAATTTGAGAATATTCCAGAGATTTTATTTTTTAACTCCCCCCCCCCAACCTTCATTAATTTTGATCAGAGGAAAATTTCGCGCGATGTCGTCAAACATTTCTGCGTTCGCAGTAATTTCTTTTCGGGAATAGACAATTGTAATCAAAAGGGAAATCGTCTGTTTCGTTTTTACTTTAAATTTCCATAGACAAAATTAACGTTAAGGTTTACAGAAAAAAAAAATACTTCTTTTCTTTAGCCGTAATAACGAAGTGCTAATTGATGTTGTACCTGTGAGATGATCATCATTAGGTGCCCTCTTCAAACTGAAGTTTGGCGATCAGATTGAGAAAACCAATTCGATCCTCAGCTATTCTTTTTAACTGATGGTATTTAAGCCCGGTCTACTCCTTTATCTCCTCTAAGCATTTCTGCCGCTGTCTATCAGGAGCACATTTACAAGGAACAGCTCGCCTTGATTAACCTTGGGAACTCATTAAAGGATCCTTTTTGAAGGTATCCGAAAAATACAAGCTGTCTTTGCATGACTTATGTATGTACGTTTATATGTTGAGATCATCATAATACCACCATAATTATGTTTTTTTTTAATTCAAGCGAAGCGATGATACAAATGAGACGTTCACCTGATAGGAAGTGATACACTTGCCAATGACAAAATGGCGGTAGTTAGGATGATGACACAGCACCTTATGCTAGTCGGCTTCAGACATATGATGTTAAATCACCCCAGCAATTTCACTGGCGACAACGCCTTTCAAACCGGATCCTATTAGTGTTCGCACACTACTGTTTGGCGGCAGAAAGAGGTTCTGCGATAGTACCTACCTAGATGATCTCCGACAACAGAAATGTACCGCCGGTGAATGTGGTGGATGTCACTTACTAACAATGTTATAGTCTCTATTATTCTTCAAATTGGTGGTAGATCTTGGAGACCATCTATTTAGATACCATCGCAGCTCCTGTTTCTGCCATCAAACAACAGTATGCACATATTACTGTGTTCTGGATTGATGGACGTTGCAGCTAGTGAAATTACTGGGTTGTTGAGATTTACTATCTCAAGGCGACGATCACACATCATCCTAGATATATTATCACTGTGTAATATCATTTTGTAAATCTTCCGAGCCAATACCTCTATCACTTAACTTTAGGTGAAAGTCCCGCACGTCTCGAACCTTCATAGTATAAAATAAAAAAAACATTGAAAAACAGAAAAGTATGCACACCACTGTTTAAGCATATATAACCATTACTCTTCTTATATAAATAAGATGATATTAATGAAGTTTAGTAATATTAGGAAATAGAAGTAATGAGACAACAGCTTACGAGACCCAAGCCAAGCCTCACCTGCTCGTGGTGAACCTTGGTAATCAATAAAGGAGGCTCTGGCTTCCACCAAACCGATGAGCTAATATGAACTGTTACAATCGACGGCCCTTAGTACCCGGCGGTACCGGAGGCTATACTCACCGTGGAGACCTTTGGGAGAGGGCTATGTCCAGCAGACGTCTATCGGCTGATGATGGATCTTGTCCAAGTTGATTAAGTTAAAACCCGTGATTTCTTCAACATTGTGAAACTTAAAGATTTGCCAACAAAAATGTGGTATCTATTAATATTCGTAAAGAGATTTCCGCCTAAATCTAAATGTAAAGCTTTTCAACGCCCGAAGACGCCGACTGCTATTTGAGTTGTCCCCGTGATCAAGATTAATGAGGCTGCGTTGGATAAAATGGCCCCCTTCGCTGCGAAAAAGGCCCTCTCTTCCGGACTTCACGCTGAGAGATTCGTGTAGAAAAGAATTTAGTGTAAATATATTGCCTTTAATTGCAAACATTCGGAAAGGAACACTGCACCGGATTAAGGATATACATACATATTCATATATATATATATATATATATATACATATATATATTTATATATATATATATATACATCAGGAACAATTATGTAATCTCCAAATGGAAACAAATTTATAACCATGTCGCTATAACTACAACGCCATTCAACCTCTGGTGGTAAGATTCTATTGGTAGTCAGCCTTGTAGTCTCGGGCTAGTAAGAATAGGACTAAGGTAAGCCCTGTCTGTCGTAGAAGGCGACTAAAAGGATCCAGGAGCTTCGAAAGCCTTAAAGGGGGGCCTTATCTCTCAACAAGCGAACTTGGCGTATGGGGCCTAGGAGGATCAGGTCCCTCTTCAGAGACTTGTTAACACAAAGTGTAGACAAGCACCGGCGCGTTCTCTAAGATATCCCGGAGCCTCTCCCAGTGCACTGATGCTGAGCACCGAGGGTTTTGTAGTGAATAAAAATTTGACATCACCCTGACTTCCCTTCAGAAGCAGTTTATCTTTCGAAGATTTGCCCTACGAAATTAAAAAACAAAACACTCTATTGGTCGTAATACTGCGCTGGTGTTAGGACTCCACTTGTCGTAGTTCTCCACTGCTGATAAGTCTCCTTTTCCGGAAACCGTCCAAGTAAGTGGTAAAGCGCCCATTTCTGCCACGAAACAGTAATGTGCAAATATTACTGTCATCCGGTTTGAACGGCGTCGCAGCTAGTGGAATTACTGGGAGATATATAACCTCATATCTCAAAGCGATGAGCACAACAAGGTGCTGTGTATATCATCATAACTAGCGCTGTGTTGTTACGAGCTGGCGTGTCACTTGCCATCAGGTGAACGTCTGCCTCGTCTCGTCGTTTAGATATATTTTTTTTTTTATATTTGCATTTTTCGAATTGTTATAAGAAAATATCTCATTCACAATGCACCATCATTTGTGGTGTTACATAAGCGATGTTCACAATGGCCGTTTTATGAAAAGTGTTTTGAAATTACGAGATGACAATTTCCATTATGAAGATTGGGGGCTGAAGGTTGGAAAGGGATCCTTATTTTGCCGCTTATCTTGATAATGACGATAGGTTAATAGAACCCCCGTTCTCGCAAAATTCAAAGCGTTTTTTTTTTATCTAAATAAAAGCTAAAATCGTTTGGAGTGAGAGGGTCTACATGATTTTTAGCGTTATCTACTAAACATTTGTTTTTTGTGTTAAATTCGTTTTTTTTTTGACTTAGGGTTTTTTTTGAGGAGAATTTAAGAATGATTATTAATATTAGCATTTGTTACCAAAAAATGAGAAGATATGTTGCTATATCTGGTTTAGTAATCTAGACTATTCACCAGCTAACAAAAAAAAAACACTAGCTCCTTTAGTACTACTTATCAACATCCCTGTCTAATTTTGCAATAAATCAAGATGCTCATCTTGGCTGTATCAGGACACCGAACATCGTGTACTGCGCTTTGCATATATTTGCATGAGAAGATGCTGAGTACTTACTCATTCTGAACATGATACAACCCTTGGGATATCGCTACTTATTATAAAATTTACAAGGAATTTTCTTTCTAAGTTAAATGACGTATTCCGTCAAAAATTTATACGGTACCTTAGATTTTCGTTAATAATACTAATTTTGTGTTTTTAATTATATAGATATCTATATCTATATATATATATACATGAGAATTTCATCTATATCCACTTAAGAGCGTCATCTCGATATCTCTGGAACCATAAGCATGGAGACTTGAAGTTTTGGTAGGATTATTCCTTTTGCCGAGTACAGGCCAGCTAAGGACGGATTTTACAAAATCTTTTTCCGAGGATCCAAACCATCACCTGCTCATGCTGCACCCTGCTAATCGACAAACGAGGCTCTGGCTCCTACCAACCCGCATTCGGCCAGCGTGGTGGCAAATGGTCCAAATCTGCTTATATGAATCCCTACCCGATCGATATGGGAATCCTTAGGAGAGGCCTATGGGTGAGTGGACGTCTTTCAGCTGATGCTGATGATAATAGGAAGTTGTTACAGCCATCAAAGAGAGCAGGGAAAATCTACTTTGTTATATAATTATAAAATAATATTTTTTATATTAATAAAATTTGACTGTTTCAGCTAATGTGCTTAGAATGGCGTTGGGCATAAATCTTCTTGATAAATTGACGATGAACATAGTACGTCCGATAGTAATATCAAATAGTATAGTATAATGTTTAATTCACTTCATATCTTTGCGACCGTGTACCAAACAATTGCCTGAAATTTCCAGCGTTACGTGCATGAAAGCCTTTGAAATTCGGGGTAGTCACGTTGCCGATAGTAGTGTATTGTCAAACGTGACTCACTGAAACCTCCCCGTAAGAGCAGCCATCGCTTGTTCGACATGCTACTACATACTTTATGTAATTTACACACAGTAGGATAATTCAATGAATTCCAGTTAACTTGTATTCAGTAAAATAATTTTTTTTCTAGATATTTATAATCTACGGATAGGTTTGATAAAACGGAAACTGGACAAAATTTGTGAGTACTATTTCAACTATTTACTACTTCGTTTCGAGTGCTTTACAACACTCATAATCACGAGAGGTTCAGAAGTAATATATATATATATATATATATAAAAAAAACAATTTCAAACACATTTCTTTATTTATAAATCGATAATTACATTTAGTTACAAATAAGCAAAATTTACATTCTCAAAAAACTACTATCGTAAGAAAGCTTGTTAGCGGACAAACGGCTTACTCGCACAAATCCAATAAAGTAAACGTAACTCTACGAACGAAAGTATTATTAAGTTACAATGCTATATTCGATAGAAAACTTACACGGGAACCTGTCACTCAACACCTCCCCCTAAAGCCTTAAGCTTAAATTTACACAGAACCACCACGTTGGTCTCTTCAACAAGTACAGACATGTGACAGCGCCTAAATAACTTAGTCTAATTGCTCCTCAATAACGAGATTTTTAATTCTAAGTTATATTTACATGGGTCATTCTAATAACTTTGTAGCTTAAATGTAAACGATTAAAATATTTAACTAAGTTTTCCTGTTAATGGTTAGTCATACTTATTATAAAATCACATGTAATAGTTATGTAGCTTTTCCGAATTTTTTATTGTTTATGATGGTGAATGAAAATATTACTTTAATACCATATTTAACTACTACACATAGAAACTGAAAAAGAGCTCTTAACAGCAGTAGTTTGTGAAGTATATACTGAATTTCATAATGTAAAAAAAAAAAATATATCCAAACCGTACAAAGATCCATCAAAAATTTACGAGATTTAAAATCTATGTTTCCCATGCATTCTCTTGGGGTTAAATGTTTTCTTTTTATTTTTAGGGTATTTTTCCAACAAAAAAAAAAATACTTTCAAAACCGAATCAGTCTCTAATAGGTTATGTATTTATTATAACAAAAACCAGAAAAATAAACTATACTCGATAAATTGAGAACTTCTTTCTTGTCATCGGTTAATCTCTTTTTAAACTACCAAAGTCTCTTTCCGGGACCGACGCCGCAATAATCTCAACACTTCCCTAACTTGTTATTAATGAATGCTTATACATTAGAATGATAAATAAATAAATAAATAAATACAAGTATTTATATACATAAGTATTAAATTTTATTTACATATTAAAAATAATGTATTTTTATTTTATTTTCAAAGTAAAATAAGTTTTGCTATGTCATACGAAAATTTTCCCTTCACACATTTTTAACAATTTTTATTCACAATTATTGTAATTTTTGCTGAAAAAAAAAATAAAAAATTTATACAGACTTAAAGAAATTCAAAATTATTATCATTTTCATGATTTTCAACCTATTTCTTGCAAAAATAATTAGTGCATTTTTTTACTGTTGACTTGTATACACATTGAATCTTCAAAATTTATTTAACTTAGTTTCCAGCTGGAGAATTAGTTGAACATTTTATAATTAAGTTAAAAAAGGAGTTCAAGTTATATTACATAGTATATGTTTATTTAAAATGTTATTAAGTACAAAATTACCTAATATAACAGCTTACAAACTACGTATGTATCACACACAGGCCTCTGAGCGATCAGGATTTTTACGTTAATATTTCTAAGTATTACAAAGTACTATTATAAATATTGATGTTTGAAAAAAATTATGAATTATTATTATTATACATAAATTATGTAACATTATAATCAAATGTAACAAAGCAAGTTTAACAAAAGTTTGTAAATCGTGAAAAATTTCCGTTTCTTTTTCTTTGTAACATCAAAAGCAACAGTATCATGTCGACGCCTAATGAGCTCCCGGAATTTATTTGACATTCCCATTAAGCCACTAAAGTGACGAGTCGACAGGATTCAAAGGACAAGAGTTGAAGGATATTTATACAACACCTCACGGCGCTTGTCGAATTGAGACATATCCTGATACGTCTCATTACTTTGGTAGCCTCACTCACAGCGTTCTTCAAACTGGATCGCAGTAACGCACCTTACTGCTTCTGAAGAAGACGCTGTGCTGACACCTGAATGGTCTCCAGGAACATAGACTCGACACTATAATTTTTTTTTTATAGTACTTATACAATGCATGAATTTTATTATCGAAATAGAAATTACAGTTACAAAAGTTTCGATTATGAATTTTTATGACTACAGAAGTACGACTGCTATTACGACTAAGGTAGACAGTAAGTTTACTATAGGCGCTATTATTTCCGGTGACTGCGCGGAAGCTGCGAGGGCACTGGCAGCGGCAAGCACGCACTGCCGGTATGCCACGTGCTCCAAGCAGGTGATGGCACAGAAGTGCTGGTGTGCGCAGGCACCGTCGCAGTTGTCGGCACTCTCATGTTTTACGTAATACGCCCGTAAGTACCTACACATAACACGTTTTTTTTTAAATATTTAACATAGATTAAAATAAATCTAATGATAATGTAATAAAGAAACGATGATGATGATGATAATAAAAAAAGAACAGGTTGTAAATGCTGAAGTCTCTTTGTCTACAACTCTCCAGCTCACATATGTAAATACCGACAAACAAGTGGTAGTCTCACAGCATTTTGGTCCTTCTTTGTATATAATAGTTCAGTATTATCCTTTTTGTCAGTTTGATATAAATATCTCATTTTCAATAAATAAAAAAAAATTCAGGATTGATCAACTGAGCATCATTTCTCCATCTCCACATCCTAAATGTATTAAGAGTGTTAAGCTATATATGTCATTGCTACAATTATTATATATGAGGAGTTGTAGATGGAGCAGTGTTTCGTTGTAGTTAGGGTGCGAAGGGGCTCACTTGTTAAACATTGCCGTTTCGTGGGGCGCGCCTATCCGCAGCTTGTCCGCCAGGGTGTGCAGCGAGTCGGCGGACACGTCGCGCAGCCCGTAGTACTGGGTCAAGTTATACTCGGCGACCCACTCCGCGCCGCTCGCGCCCGCCCTGTTCGCCGCCGCCAGGTCCAAGTAATACTGCGTGTAATCTAGAACCTGATGAGGTTTTTTTTACCCTATTTAAAACACTATTTCATTATGACCCCATACATCACGACTTGAAGACGTGTTCAGAAAACTGGGCTGAGTCGGGGCCTCGCCGTCATCTGCCCAATGCGTCGCTCTACTACCTTTTTTTTAAACAATTTTATCTTGGCAGTAATATAACGATAAAAAATATTAACAAGATGATATTGTTTAAATATTTACAAGCTTTAACTTTTTATTTTATAACTTATATGTAATCGTGTAAGTTGCATATTTAGAAAGAAATAAGACAACGTGAAATGTGAGGCAAACAAGTTTGTTAAAAGCACGAAAAGAAATAATTAAATTCATCAAAAGTATAGAAGTGGAAAAGAATTGAATTAGACCCCTGAGATCAGAAGATTATAGAAAGAATAATGAAAAAAATAATTATTTCACCAAATAGAACTAAAAGAACAATTTTTATACATTTCTCACTAAAACACCAATTGGTACAGTAATTATGGTTCAAAATTTGACCTCATATTATAATACGTTCTATATCAAGTTCTATAATCCTGTGTAGTACCTTATAATCCTTATTCATTATCTTAAAAGGCGACTAGGAGTGGAAATATGCCATGGGACACTATACAGCCAATTTGCGTCCCCACTGTTGGGGCACAGGCCTACCCTCAATATGAGGGCGATAGGGCCATAGTCACCGCGCGGGCCCAATGCGGATTAGTGACTTCACACACACCTTAGAATAAATTCTAATTCATGTGCAGGTTCTATAACGATGTTTTCCTTCACCGTTTGTATTTCGCTGTTGTAGCTAAAGTTAACAAATGTACATAACTTAGATATTAAAGTCATCGGTACATGCCGAGATTCGAACCAGTGACCTTTGGAATGAAGGCCGCACGCTCTAACCATTAGGCCAGCTAGCTCCATGGGACACTATTTCCTGTGATAGCTACTAAAGCACTCGCCAAGCCGGATGTCAGACCAGGTCAATAATGAGATTAGCTAATAAACCATTATGGAGGTTAACATGCTATGTTCGAAACTGGAGACTACATTCTTCGCCGAGATTTTGTGATGTAAATGTTACAGACGGAGACAATAGCTTTCGGGTCCGTAGTCTCGGGCTAGTAAGAATAGGACTAAGGAAAGCCCTGCCCGTCGTAGAAGGCGATTAAAAGGGTCCCGGAGAGGCCTCGAGGGTGAGGGCCCTCATCGCTCAATAAGCGAACTTGCGTGGGATAGCGTATGGCTCAGCGATGGTGACCAAAACGGTCCCTTCTTAGAAAGGTACTAAATTAATGTAGAGGATCACCGGTTCGTTCTATAAGAGATCCCGGAGCCTCTACGAATGCACTGATGCTGAGGAGCAAAGGGGTTTTAGTGAGTAAATCTGACTTCCCTTCTGAAGCAGGGTATCTTTCGAAGATTTCCCCCGAAACGAATAAAAAAAGAGATGATAGCTTTATGCGAAAACGTACCTACAACTCTTAATAAGATTATCGATTTTGCTTCGAGATATTGTATTATTACATCAGACACCATCACAACACTTTCGTATCTCTCGGAGAAGGTTGTCATCACACAATCTAGGCTAGTGCATATCTATAATAGTAAATATCTGTGATGAAGATTATCAAGGGTGAGATGATTGGTTAACCGAAGCTACAATCGCGCTCATTAAGTAACGAAGTAGCCTTTGATAGTGAAACAAGCTCAGCGGAAGCCTATTCACTGAGATATTTTCAGAATTTCCCCGGCAAATCGGATTGCTCGAAAAAGAGTTCAAAACAACACTCTAAAGTGGACTTAAAATCTCTCTCTCTCTCTCTAGATATCTTTCAAATACTCTCGCATTCGCCTCACAAATGTATTTGTCGTAACGACACTAGTACTTTCGTCATTCATTTATGTATCTAAAATTGTTCGCCGATTAAACAAATAAGATTGTGGCGTGTATCCAGCATCACAAGAGTGTCATCGCGAAGCCGCTGTGGACGTTCTTCATTATTCCGTCGTCCTTCTCTCATCTGACACTCGAAGACTAAACAACCGAATCTGATGCTTATATTTATGAACGTAGTTATTTATTAGTTTAATCATTCAATACGTTGAAGGAAACCAGACAGTAATGTCGTGTCGTGCTTTCATAATAATCTATTAACTATAAAGATGGGGTGGTATGAAGCAGTAATAACTTAGATTCCTATGACAGCGGAGTTAACTGTGATTGTATGTAGATACTGTTTGAAGCACACGCGAATTATTTACAAGAATAAACAAACAAAGCTCAAGATAAACAATCAATAGAGATTGATAAACCACAAACACTTATAATGTCATCTGGTAATACAGGATGTTGTTTTGATGTGTATTGTGCTTATTGATATTAAATGTAGGGTAGGCACCAATAATGTTTACAAATACCTGTATTCCGCTCTGAACGCTGTTATAGTAATTAACAGATCTACTAACTAAAAGTAAACATATAACAACTTGTTATCTTCATATCTGAAAGCATCTTGGTGTCGATGGTGGCAGGTGAGCAGTTCAGCACAAAGTAAACCTGCCGTAGGCTTCTGGTTTAATATTAAATTACTTAAGCACTAGACTAGTAATGTTTTTGACCTAAATAGGTGTATATATATCTCTGTTTAGATTTATCTAACTTTTAACTTTACTTACCTTTCCGGTGTCGGAGTCGAACTTGTAAAGTCTGAGGCCAGGATTTGATGAGCCAGCGGGATCGTGGTGCGGACTCACCGACGGCGCCAATAGAGCCCAAGATACTGGTTGATCTTTAGGACATTAATGATAACTCGTATTTCGAAAATATACTTAATAGGTTATCTATGTATTGTTTTAAATGAATCAGATAATACGATAAGAATGGACGACGGTCATTGTTCAGAGTTGTGGTAGATGATGAAGGAAATGAAGTAGAACGAAGAATATAACATTTGTTTGAAGTCGCAGAATATAGTATTTTATTATATCTCTAAGAATATATACTAATATACATAAAATTATTTAAATAGTTTCTAAGAACACTCGGCAGCTCTCAGCGGTAAATTCACCTAATTATAAGTGATACGCCTGCCCATAACGACGTAGCGCTAGTTAAGATGATATATACTGTGCTCGTCGCTTTGACATAAGATGTTAAGTCTCGTTACTCCAGCTTCACTAGCTACATCTCCCTTCCAACCGGAACACAGTAATGTTTAAACACAACTGTTTGGCAGTCGAAATAGGTAGCTGCTGTGGGATCTATCTAGACAGTCTACCGGTAACAGAGACCTAGCCTAGCTGGCCTAGTACAGTCCTTTTCTATTAGGTTTGGTTTAATTAGAAGCGGCTTGTTAATAAATTTCTGATGACATGCTACTCGGTTGTAAATCAGGAATCGAATGGTGAACCTTTGTCGTATATAACGCGAAAGGTGTCCGCGTGGAGGTGTCCGAAGAACTGTCCAGCGATTATCTTCGCGTGGCGCCGGATCAGCCTCAAGTACTTTGCGTTCGCGTCCACCGACAGGGAGTTGTACGCCGGACGCAGATCCGTGCCCGGGGCTGCGTGCCCCACGATGTACACCTGGAGTAAACTTATACATCTTATCCTACCCCTAACTAATATAAGAACACACCTTTTTAACGAATATTCGAAATAAATAACTATTACAGAGCGGGAAGCAGAATTAAAATACGAAAGTGAAATACATGAATATGAGGACAATATCCTGTCATGAATTGATCTGAGGATTAAGTGGAGGGTATTCTAACCAGTCTTCGAAAATTGATGTTTGTTTAATACATAACACCCCGTCAGTTTATAAGTGCTGTAATTTCAGTGTGGATGATTTTTATGAAACAATTCCGAAAGCGATTAGATTAACGACTTTTTGCTTGTAATTTATTAGAGCCGCCGCGGCCGGACATCCTCCGCCCAGTTCCGGCGACGTAGTTATGATACGGTGCTAGTTATGTACAGTAGCAAAAACCTTAATACACCCCCACGGATAAATTGAATATTGTTATTTTGAACAATAACATTTTCAATATATTTTACATTTACGAGCAAAGTGAAAGTGATTTATTATAGAACTAAATTCTGTTCCGTCTTCATCTGAATAAAGGTAACGTAATAATTCTACAGATATTCATATTATTTCGACTGAAGAAAAGGGTCCATTGAACAAATCAAATTCCAGAAGATTTATTCTACACGTAGTGATTTTTTTTTATTATAAATCGTGTATTATAGTATAATAAATAAACCGAGAAACGTTGTGAGGAACTGAATGGAACTATTGGTGTTGCCTCTACAATGAAGCGATGCAATCGTTACTTTCATACATTAGTTGATACTTCTAGATATCTAGATGATGGAAAGGACTATGCTCGGAATATCCTTGGGATTAAATAAAAAATGAAGAGAACGGTAGATGAACTAGGTGACCGTCATGGTCCAAAGGACTGCTAGAGTTAAATGGAAATGGGCAGCGCACATTGCCCAAAACACTGACGGCCATTGGGAATTAAGCGCCTAGAGTAGTATACGTAATGTTGGAACCCCTCCACAAAGTGGGCTAATGATTTGGTGAAGGTCGGAGGAAATCGCTAAATGAGGAGTAAAGATCTCTGCAGGATCGATGATGAATAATTTTGTGAATTAAACAAGTCTACAGTTTATTATTACTTTGCAAGCAACTTCATTATAATTTTAAAGTAATTGAAGTAGCATTTTTAGTACTTGTTTTTTTTTTTAAATATTCTTAATATACTTAAATATTTATGCAAAATATCAACTACGAATTATTTATTATACTGTTTGATATAGATAGATCCCGCATGTAAATAATTAGGGTACTATATATATATGTAAATAATAGGTGTCCCGTGGCAGGTTTAGGATTTGAAATTCGAATATTTTCTAACGGTTCCGCGGGGGACCGGGGAGGGGTTACAGTTTGGCGCGGCATTTGTGCGGATTGGTCAGTCACGATGTCGCAGTGGACTGGTATCTCTTTCTGTCAATGGAATAATTGGACCGTTTTTCTTTGAAAATTCTCGTGGAGCGACCGTAACTGTTGATGGTGATGTCTGTCGCCGCATTTTTATACCGAAACTAAGAGAACACCCATCGAACAGCTCTCACGCGTGGTTTCAACAAGATGGCGCCACGCCTCACACAGCAAGAGCCACCATGAGCCTCCTTAGCGAGATACACTCAGAATACTCTCGAAAGATTCCGCGAGTGTGTACGTCGCGATGGAAAACATTTGGAGGGCGAGATCTTCAAAAAATAAAATCCACATATCTCATCTTTCTTTTTATGACAAATATATGTATATTCTAAAATAATAATATCCTTTAATTTAATTAAGAAATCCTAAATCTGCCACGGGACACCCTACATGATGAGACCTACCTGGAGCACATTTGAAATATTAAATGATTTTATTTTACTACACATACTAATATAAAGATAATATAGTATTATTCGTAATAGGGGGTTGGTGTGCGTCTGTAAGTAAATTCCTAAGCAATTGTTTGATTTTCTCAAGTTTTATGCGCTTTAGATATATATAGTGGTTGGTACATTAATCAAGCGAGTCGTCGCGTTTGGATTGTCCTGTGTGTGTGCTCCCCAAGCCACAATATATTTCAATGCTCTCATATACTTCTATTCAGTTACTACGTAGACACATAGTGCCCGGGGGAGGTTTTTGATACAGACTTGTCGAGGGAGTGCCAGCGCGAAAGTTTTCTCTTTCATATCTACAATTTATATCGAAAAGTTTTGTATGTTTTTCATTAAAATTACATTCGTCACATGTTGCGGTTGCATACATATATGCACCGTGACTAAGTTACACGGAGTCTTTGATGAGAAAATGCATTAACCCAGTTACTAGGTAGGTCACAATCCTCGGTGAGAAAACATCAATAGCAAAACGTTACGGGCACAACGTTTCCTATACTTTCATGTCCGTTTGAATAGTTTTCTTTTAGACATCGTTTGTTTCCACTACCACTTAACAAGAATCATCAATCAGAACTGCATTTTGTAAAATGATGTTTACATGACGATGAATGCTGAAAAATCTCTCACTATCTCGAACTGTTGAAGGTAACATCGATTAATCAAATATCAGCAACGAGCCGAAGACAATATAGCAATTTCTTACCATCTCTTTATTAGATTGGGCTTTCTCCAGTACAGCGTCCAACCAGTCCCACTGGGCCTTCGCGGGTGCGCTGTTCACCTCGCGTATACCAAATAAATTCGTATTCAAAGCCACGATCCTCAGTTTACTGTGCGATTGTTCTATCGTATAATAACCACCTGCAATATGATATGAAATATTACTATACATTTCTATTACTATATCACACACACGCCTACATATATCATTTGTATATAAGAAGATAATGTGTATAAAATATTAGATTATATAATACTAATATATAAGTCTAAGAAATGGCAGGAGCAGGGCATCCTTCTGATGGTGAGTGATAGCTCTTAACAATACAACGCTAGCTAGGATGATATACATTGCAACACATTATGTCCATCACCTTGAGATATAAGAAGTAGCAATTTAAACAGCTACAACGCCTCTTAAACAGGAACACAGTAATTAAGCTTTAGTACTTTATATTGTATTTAGAACAAAAATAAGTAAAAACGAACAGCAATTACAAACCGTTCTTGAACGTCTGAAGTGCTTCCAGAGGCAACCAATGCATCCATAAATTGGTGAGACTTTCTGAAGGCGATGGGTCTAAGTGACCTAGGACCGGAAATACGAAATGCGAGCTGAAAGTTCTACCCAGCAGCTCCGTCATGTTCCTGATGGCTCGGTACCTGTCTTCTTCATTACCTGCGTACTGCGCTGCTATAATGTCCCTGTAAAAGTAGTTATATTGAATACCAGAGCTTGGTTAGTCTCTTAAGAAAGTCAGATTATTACTCTTGTTTTCTCCTCTAAATACAACGTAAAATAATATCAATAATTCTATATTTAATTTCTTATAAATTTTAATATTGAAAATCAAATCTAGTAATTAAACACCTGCTGGCTCAGATGTAGAAATATACAGAAAGAAGTAGATAAGCGATAAGTCTTCAAATTGAGGTTATATAACTCATTTTTGTTATATATTACTAATGAAACTTCATACACAATTTATAAGGCAGAATTGTGACAAAAAAAAATTGGTTAAAAAGCACTTTGTTTGAGGTGATACGTGTCATAAACCTCAAACCCGACCGAAATATATTAATGGTACGTTATTACTTTGCAACAGCAACAAACGCTATTCTGGCAACTAGATGTCTATAGCAAATGTTAATGTTTTTAACGTTTAAATGTTTAAACAATATACCTGTAGTGATAAATATTTTCAGTGATAATATACAACACACTGTAGTATACAATTCGGGTCGACATTTCAAAAAGTGAGGTTATTAAGAACGTTTGACATTTTCGAGTGAAAGCGTTTGACACATAAGAGACGAGGGTACGAGACAGTCTCGAAACTTTGGCACGTAAATTGTTACATTCTTTCAAGATCTCAGTTTACAGGGGGATATATTGAAAGGTGATCTTAAAAATATACAGTATCTGAAACTCGATATTATTCCTCTCTTTTGTAAAATCATCGCTATTTTAAATATGTTTTTTTTTTACAACGATCTTCGTAAACGTAATTACGTACATTTTAAAATTAAGCGATGAAGACTTGATCTTCCTCTTGGACCATGCTCCATTTTATTATACGAAACTACTTTTATACCGGGACGTGATAACTAGGTAAGGTATTGAGATGGTATTACTTTTTTGGCGTATGTATCTGCTCGGAAGTCTTCTTTAGCGCCTTAGGAGGAGCTCCAGGAGTTCCTACAGAAAGCATCGATGCTGCATACTTATGTTATACACGGAAGGGTAAAACCTTTCCTACTAGCCTCGCTATGCTACGGTAGATACAAAACCATCTTGCTAGCCCGAAGACCCTTTTCACCTTCTACTATAGGCAGGGCTTACTTCAGTTACATTCAGACTAGCTAAAGACTACAGTGCTGGGGGTAGTATTACGTAGACGATCTCCAAAATAGATGCAACCACACTCATTTTAAAAAAATATTTAATTTCATATATTTTACTAAACAGGAAGTACTTACCCAGTCCATAGGATAAATTCGACGTTCTCCGAATGTCGTGTCCTCATATACTTCGCTGCCGACTCTATGAGCTCGAGTGAGCTGTCGCAAGAGTAATCGCCGAAGCGGCCGAGCGCTCGGTGGTGACCAGAACTGCCCCGCTCGTCCGCTCTCCGACAAACTGAAGGTTTGGGTAATTTTAATTATCTGAGACTGATTAAAAACTTTTCCAAGATAAGATATATAAACATATCCTTGCTTTGTTGAAGCTGTTTACTTTATGGATTAACAACAAAAATGCATCAACAAAACGGCTATGATTTTGCACAAGCAACAATGTATAAGTTATTTTATTGAATTTAAAACCTTAAATAAGTAACAATAAAGTTTTAAATCGTTTGTCATACATTTTATGCGGAGTAAAGAATAAAGACTTCGAAATTCATTAAATTATTCTCTTATACTTCCAACGTTTCATGAGAGAGCTATTATATAATAATTTTGACCACAAGTCAACATTTTTAATTATGTTTTTCCTAAGGGTAATTACGTGTATTAAAAAATAGTAGGGAATTTATTTCTAAGTCGTAATTTTACTTACATCTTCGTGTGTCTCCTTGGGGTGTATATAGGGGATCGTAATGGAAATCCGTTATATGCCAAAAGTAACCTGAAACAATACAAACACAAAAGTTATTTACTTAATGTAAAAGAATCTTTAGTAATCATGAATAAACTTGAGAATGATGAATTTCGATCGAACTTACTCAAATTCGGATATACTATCGAAAGATGAGCATAGTTATCAATGTTGCGATATACAAACTGGTCTTCATTGTGAAATCGCTTCCGATAGAATTATTAACAAAATTTTATCATCACCCCCTTTCTTATTCTAACGTTAAGAAGGTTTTCTTTGTTTAAAAAAAATATTAAATTAGGATGCTAAGCAGCAAACAAACAGACTCCACCTGTTTAACATAAAAAGTTAATGTCATTCCATCTAATTCAGATTTAATTCCACCCCGGCTCGGAAGACGTCGCAAGTAAAAAGCTTTAATGCTTTCTAAACACGAAACGACAATTTATTTTCTTTTTATGTTATTGCAAGAAGATGTCAAAACTCATACACAACTCCTGAATCCCAATGAGGCATTCACGGCACACGGTTGAATTTTATTCGGTGCGAATGTTAACGTATCTATACATTAGATATAATCGTATACGTATTAGATATGAATCTATATATACATATATGTAACAGATTTCCACCTATGTACAGACTCATCAAGATATCTCTGGAGTCATAATGCCTGTAGTCTTGAAATTTACTAGGAATATTCCTTTTGCCGAATATAGGTCGGATAAGAACGGACTTTACTAAATTCCATCCGGAAAGATAGTTGGGGGGTATTGCAGCCAGCAAAGCGGGCAAGGAACAGCTAGTCTAATATAATCGCTTACAAAGTCTTGTCACAAACTCGCATTTGAAAAGCTTGGTGGATATTAAACCTCTTTGATCGTAAGAAAAGGCGAAGTCGGCGGCAAAGTCCAAGCAGCGGGAACATTGAAACGCTTGTATATAATTTTTTTTTAACTAAGGAACGAGACAAGGGAAAGGATTATCTGATGATAAGTGATACGCCCGCCCATATCAATGCGGCGTTACTTCAGATGATATTCATTGCACTATATTGTGCTCGTCGTCTTAAGAATACGTTGATTCCCGTTGCCACAGTAATTTAACTAAACGACGAGTTCAAGCGAAAGGTTCATCTGATGATGAGTGATACGCCCGGCCATAACAATATTTCGCTAGTTATGGTGATATACAGTGCACTATATTGTGCTCGTCGCCTTAGGAATATGTTTATTCTCGTTGCCATAGTAATTTAATTAAGTGACGAGACAAGCGAAAGGTTCTTCTGATGATAAGTGATACGCCCGCTCATAACAACGTGGCATTACTAATGATTATATAAACTGCACCATGTTGTGCTTGTCACCTTAGGAATATATTGATTCTCGATGTGATAGTAATTTAACTAGCTACAAAACTTTTCAAACTGAATCATAGCCATGTTTGTGCACTATTGTTTGCAAGTAAAAATAGGAGCTGCGGTGGTACCTATCTGGTCTCCGGGAACAGAATCCTACCATCAATATTCCAGTTGATCTATGTACACAGTACTAGCTGTTCCCCGCCCGTTCTGCGGACTGTAACATCCCCGCTACTTCCTTTTGGGAAGAAGTTTTATAAAGTCCATTCATTACTGATCTCTAAATGCCAGAAGCAATACCTCTACCAATTTTTGAGTGTTTACGTCTACTTGTTTATTTACTAGATCATATGACGAGTCAATGAGTCTGGATCTCTCCTATACACATATAGGTATAAATTAACCGCCGAAGCTCAATTGCAGGACCGGTCACTGTGAGATCAAATGTAGATCAATGGGATTGAAACCCGCTGTGAGCATCCATAGAATGATGATGATGTTATTTTTTTTATATAACGAAACAACGAGACGAATGGGAGATTCACCTTATGATAACTGATACCCATAACAACGCGGCACTAGTTAGTATGATATACCCTGCATAACATTGCGCTCGTCTTAAGACATATGTTGAGTATCGTTAGCTCAGTAATTACATTGGCTACAACACTCTTCAAATCAGAACACAGTAATATCTGCACATTACTGGTTGTCAGTAGAAACAGGATCTGAGGTGATACCTACCTAGACGGCCTCCAGGAACAAAGACCCGCCACCAATATTAATAAACAGTTTATTACGAAGCGTTCTGTTATTTAATTATTTTATTAATTAACATTATTTCATAAGGTTTTGTTGTTGCTTCGTAAATAGAGTTTTAATCGAAAAAAAAAGCGAAAACAAGCAGCGTGCCAATTGAAAGGAAATATTAAAGCTAAGCTCAAAGCTTTAATGAAAGTCACGCCCGTTCCGTCTCTAATAAAAACAGGCTATATTTTGTCGCGGGAACGTACTGAGGAGAAATGAATTCCCGAAAGGAAATACTGTCACCGTACACCACCTCTCCTTACTGATAGTATTTATCAGCGATGGTGGAACAGCTAAACAACGGTTCAGCCAAAATAGATGACGATGTAACGCCTAAATAACATAATTAGGTACCTACGATAGACGCTCTAGTTAGACCGCAGCTCCTATTTCTGCTATCAAACAGTAGAGTGAAAATATTACCGTGTTCCGGTTTGAAAGGCGTTGTAGGCTAGTGAAATTACTGAGGTGATGAGATTTAAAATTTACCATCAGAAAAAATAAGAAAAATCACTATAAAACATAACACAATCTTTATAGTATTTATTCTTGTCATCGTATGTCGCGATGAGCACATTGTGTTGCGCTGTTAAGGGCGGGCGTATCACTTACCGCCAGGGGAACATCCCGCTTGTTTGGTCGCTTAAAAAAAATCCAATGGTGCTGTCCATATCATGATAACTAGCGGCACCTTGTTATAGGAAAGTGTAACGCACCATCAAGTGAACCGTGAAGCCGCTTTGTAGAATAGAAAAAGGATTTAAGGATCCAGAAGAAGTAAATATATAGTATGATATCTATGTATTCCTGCTGTATAGGACTATTAAGAATGTGATGGTAAGCCTCACCATTCGTAAAAGCGAGCATATTTTATGTAGTGATGGTGTTTAATATAACTGGCCTGACCTTTATGCTCATAGCCGGAGAAAAATTCATTAATCTTTATTAAAAGTTCCTTAAAGATTATGGTTAAGAAAAAAGCCATTTATTAAGAGACTTTCCAGATGAACCCTTGAAGGTGACGGCGGTACTTCATCTTGATTTATTGCTACAGCTCTTGATGCTTACAGTTATAACTTAGATACACTTCATAACACACATTAATTTACTTAGGATATTAATTAGTAAAGTAACAATTATTTTTTACGTAAATGCATATGAGACGTTCAATGTGAAGATCTTTGGGGGAGGCCTATATCCAGGAGTGGATATCTATCGGCTCATGATGATGATGATATGAGACATTGACACACTGACACACATTGGTGGTAGGCCTCAGTATTGGTATTAAATCTCCGTTACTGGAGACCGTTTAGGTAGGTACCACCGCAGGGCTTATCTGCCGTCGGACAGTAATGTGCAAACATTACTGTGTTATGGTTTGAAGGGCGCTGTAGCTAGTGTAATTACTGGGGTAATGAGATTCCAACATCTTACGTGTCAGGCGGTGTGCGCAATATGGAGAAATATATATCATCCTAACTAGCGCCAGATTGTTATGAGCAGGTTAACGTCCCGCTCATCTCGTCGCTTCATAAAATAAAAAAAAAATCAGTTAAATTATTTAACGAAATACTTTCAGAAATGAAATAGTATAATTGAATTTAATATTGAATAACATACATTTATGTTACAAAGTTAACTATGTTTATCACAGATGACACATGACAACATGGAAACTCCTATTTCATTACAGAGATTGTATATAATGAATATTCAGGTAATCTGCCGTAATACCCTGAGGCTCTGGGACAGGTTATTAATACTTGAATAATTTAAGCAGACTGAATAATAGTTAATATATGAATAGGGCAATATGAGTTATAGTATGAGCACACGTAGAAAACACTGATGACCTTCCTGAGATAAACCTTCAATATTTTATTAAAATTTCAGCAGTGGACGTCTGTCGGCTGATGATGATGGTTAAAAATTTTTAATCGATAATAATAACCCCCAACTGTTTCGCTTCGCACGAGGAGGATCAAATATAGAAAACTGAGCGCGGTACTTGTGAGGATGATATACACAGCACCATATTGTGCTTATGGCCTTAAAACATAAGATATTAATTTTCGGTACACCGGAAATTTAATAAGCTACACCGCTCTTCAAACCGGAACACAATAACGTTTATACACATTGCTAATTGGGTGCAGATATAGGAGCTGCAATGGTTCTTACCTAGACTGTCTCCAGCACCGGATATATACCAATGTATAAAATTAATAGTGTCATCATCATCAGCCGATAGACGTCCAATGTTGGACATTGGCCTCCTCCAAAGATCTTCACATACGCTGGGCAATAGAGGCAGTTGTATGTAGAGGTTCATATTGGAGGTGGGGATTTGGGCTATTTCCCACCACGATGGCCTTATGCGGGTTACCGGAAGCCAGAGCGTCGTTTGTTGATTAGCAGGGCGCACGACGAATAAGTGGTTAGCTTGAATCCCGTGAGTTGTTGTGCCCCTTGCACCCCTTATAGCGTAAAAACAGTAAAATAAACGTTGAGAAATGAAGTAAAATCTGTCCGCATTAGCTACAGCGGCTTTCTTTGCAGAAACTTTGCGAATCGCAGCGACTTGAACCCGGGGAACAAATTAAACGAGCGATTTGTATTGCAAGCGGATGAAGTTGTCTTAATTTATAAGGCGGGCCTTAAGAGCGGAGCTCAGTTCCAACAACGCTACAAACGGTAATGTTTTAATTACATTTAATAAAAACATCTCATTGTGAAGATAATAAAACGAATATTTTTCTATCCTCACTAGATTACAATTTCACGCAAAGCTAAGTGACAGTAAAGCCTTGGATGATGAACACTTGTCGAGAATATTCCGTCTCTCATGTTTTGACAGGCGGCACGCCGTAATATTGTTATGGCAGCAGATCTATATATATATATATATGTATTATAAACTATTGGACGTATACACTCAAAATTTAGTAAAGGTATTGCTTTTATCCAACATCCGCTGTTCTTATAATTGAAGGTTCTGGTAGGATTCCATGGTCAAACGTTGTGGTGTTTGGACGTAAGATTTATTTGAACCCGCTAATCAATAAACGAGACTCTAGCCTCCCGTCAATTCGCATTGGGCCAGCGTGGTGGGAATTGGCCTAAATCCCTCCACATGAACTCTGACCCTGTGCAGATCTTTGGGAGAGGCCTATGTCCAGCCGTGGACGGGTATCGGCTGATGATGATGAATAGATTTTATAAAATTTCTTCTCCAAAGAGACTTGCGGGGGTGTTTCGACCAGTAATGCGGACGGGGAACAACTAGTATATAATATATGTGGCAGGTAACTAAGTGGGTTCAAATAAATCTTACGTCCAAACACCACAACGTTTGACCATAGAATCCTACCAGAACCTTCGATTATAAGAACAGCGGTTAGCAGCTGGAGGTGGTAGAAATTTCTAAGCATTAGTTACGAAAGTATCATTCACACTGCATTAGTTGCTTTGAGATATGGGATGTCAATTCTTCGCGTTACCAGTAATTTTATCTACAGCGTCATTCAAACCGTTCGTATTTACTACTTCATCATCATCATCATCATAAGATGCTTTCTTCAAACAAGTAACTTGAGGGTCAGATTGAGAAAACACTGTTTACTCAGCACTGCAGTGATAGGCGCCTACTTGCGGTTTTCGGAAATGAAGACCTGTCTAACTACAACGGCATACCGAAGCCATCATCATCATTGTTACCCTTTATTCATCCACTGCTGGATATAGATCTTTTCCGTTTCATCTATCAAATGAAGTCCTAAACTTTACACTTTCTTCCGGTCGTCCGTATCAAAGCAATGTAGTATACATTTTTGTTTGTGATATGTATCCTGTACAGTTTTTCTTACAAAGGCTGTTGGTTGTGTTGTTACTGTAAGTAGGGGATGATGTGTACGGGTGAGCGGCTGAGGGGTTGTATTAACGGAACGTTCGATACGATTGCGGCGTTTGTCAGCAATTTCTCAGAACCGCACAACACCACCGGCTCGCGTGTTGCGAACCGCCGCGTCGCTATTTGCATGCACGCCTACATACACTAACCTCATAATAACTCCCTTTGATTGATGAATACATCCCTCAGCCCTATAAGCCGGTATACTGACAGACAGGCACGCTTCCCTGTATTGTTGTTTGACGTAATTCACAACTACCTACCCCCCGTGGAACCGAATAATCTCAAATATCATATATCCTTAATCTACGATAGCGTCTCTATAAAAACATCTATTAATACAAAAAAAAATTAACAATCCAATAAAAATATTTTTCGTTTTTCATTCTATCTTCAGTCTATCATCATCATCATCATTATCATCGTCATCATCTCTACTGGACGCAGCTGGACATGGTCCAATCTCAGAACGTTTTCTTTAAGTTACTTTATTACGCTTTTCATTACTGATGGTATGATCTCTTCTGCTAAAGGCCGTCGGCGTACACAGCCCCACAGCACCTATTGCAGCCGACAAGCGGTACCGTGTTCCGGTTTGAAGTGCGCTGTGGCTCGAGATATTACTGAGGTAACGGGACTCAATATCTTATATATCAAGGCTACGAGCATAATGTCGTGCTATGTATATATATTTCTTTACTTGCGTTAATATGTTATAGGCAGGCGTGTCACTTACAATTAAGTGAAGCTCTCGTTCGTCTGCTTGCTTTGTAAATTAAAAAAAAAATTGTTTAACTTATTACCAAATGGCAGTAGACTGATTGTCATGACACTATTTTGTTGTAGTTTATCTTAAAAAAATGCAAACTCTTAATGAGGGATACATAGTAAAGATAATTTTGAGTTTTTTAATTTTTTTTTCATATGTTACGTTTTCATATATAAATAATATGTTGGATTATTTTGCGATAGATTATTATTTGTAGATCTATATAATTGTGGATCCAATTAGCGGATAAGTGATTAATCGTTTGCGGTTACCTTGGCTTTGATGATCGTCATACATTGAGATTTTCATACTATTATAATCGTTAAACAATTGTAATGAAAATCACTATATCCGTAGCAATTAAAAGATCTATATATAAGCTACAAATTTATAGATCCAAAATAACATGAACCATTTTTATATATTAGCAAATAACATATAAATATAAACTAGGACCAAATTACTTAAACGTATATGTATATATATAAATAGACACTTGGCACAATGCCTACATGCCTCCGCTCGAAGATTAACCTGACGTTGGGAAAGTCGGAACATCAATCAACCCTCACCCTTCAACAAAGCAAAGGGGCGGCTCGTGATTAGCGGGTCTAAATTATCTTTTACTACCCTCACTTATACATGCCGCCAGCTCGCCCAATGTATGTGTTTATGAACGTACTTATGAATTTTATTCCTTTTATCATTAATATAGGAATCCATGTTTTATATACATAGAGTCAGAGGATACAGGATATATGATAGCATATACGATATTAACAATTTCAAGTATTTTTTTTTATTGAACGAAGCGAAGATGCGTCGAGCGGAATGAGTAGGACGATGATAAGTCAGTCCATAACAACGAGGCGGTGCGGAGACACCCCTCCTTTCCACTTTGGTAAAGACGCGCTGAAACATACGCAGCGCCCTTCTGTTGGCCTCTTATCGGCACCTAGCAATGGATCCCCCTGAATCCGTCAACCAAATGCCATGTTGGTACCTACTTTGACAGTTTTTTTTGGTTTCGAGGAGAGAAATCTTCGAAAGATGAGATTTTTAGTCACTTAAACCCCTTCGGTGGTCTACATCAGTGCACTCGGAGAGGCTCCGGGATCTCTTATAGAACGCACCGGTGCCACTCTCTCTGAGGAGGAGCCTAGCCCACTGCACCATCGCTGGGCCATACGCTGACTCGTGCAGATTCGCTTTTTGAGCGATAAGGGCCTTCACCATCCAGACCCGCGGAGCTCCTAAACCCTTTTAATCGCCTTCTACGACAGGCAGGGCTTACCTTAGTCCTATTCTTACTATCCCTAGACTACAGGGCTGAATAGAGGCGTACCACCAGTAATCGTGATTGTTACTTGCTCATTAATTCTATATTCATACAAATAATCCCCCGCCTTCGTTTACTTGATTTCAATGTAAATTTGTATGATTACTTCGACAATAGTCAATATTATAACTACCTACAGAATTTTCTAGTAATGATCTCGATGGAAATAAGCTTCTTATTGGGGTTTAAACTGATGTTATGAGTATTAAGCGGCCTTGAACCGCCGATTCATCTTACAAAGGAGAATAATAGAGCTAGTTAACTTGTACTAAAGATGTTCACTTCTGATAAATTGGATTGTGATAAATAAGGGCTCTCGTCGTTTTATTAATTCTTGTAAATATTCAATTTCTCTTGTAAGTGTACGTAATAAAACATCGAATACCAACCCGCTAACGTGCCGTGAAATTAAATCATTTTTTACCCTCAGATCGAGTACAAACGACGCCCTTTTTGTTAGGCGCAACTGTGCTTGGCGAGAAATAACTTTAATACTTAGAAAAACATGATTTATAAAGAATATTTAAAACAAAAACAATGCTTTAAATGTTCCATTATACGTTAACGGTTTTTTTTTTATTTGATTTGCTGATGAGTTGAGACGTTCGTCTGATGATATATTCTACGCTCTTAACAACGTGGCGTTAGTTAGGATGCTATATACTGCAACATATTGTGGTCGTCGCCATGAGACATAAGTTTAGTTTTGTTACTATAGTAAATTCCTTAGCTAAAATTCTCTTAATCTGAACCACGGTAATGCTTGCATACTAATGTTTGGTAGAAGAAATAGATGCTGTGGTACTTAGACGGTCTTTACCAACACAAAACTATTACAAAAAATATATGTAGTAGGTATCCCCTGTCCGCTTTGCTGGCTATAACCCCCTCGCCACTTCCTTTGGGAAAGGAATTTTGTAAAATCTATAATCCGCTGATCTCTAAATACCAGAAGTTAAATATTGCAGAGAAGTGAAAACCAACATTATAGAAAGAAATAGGAACAAGGAGTTAAGGAACCGAAGTAAGATAAAGTTACAAATGTACAACACAAGAATACAAAATGTAAGAATTTGAGTAAAAGTAAGAGAAAGAAAATAAATGTGAAAAAAATGATGTAATTTTTTTTAAAAGTGCAATATTTAAAAAACAAGTCCGAGAGGTGAAGTATTTAAAAAGAGGAACTAAGGAATGTGAAGGAAAATTAGCATGAAAGATAAAGAGAAGTATAAATGAGGAAAGAGAAACGTAGCAATAAAAAGATCAAAAATAAGAAAGAGAGTAATCAGTAAAGAAAAGGTCCTGACCCGACTCACAGGATAAGCTAAAAAAAATGGCTGAAGCCAACTCTACTAAATTTTTAGTGTTTACATTTAAATGGTTTAAGAGATCTCGTGATGACCCAATGATTCTCTGGATATCTCTTATTTATATATGTACGACATACACATATATATATATATATATATATATATATATATATAGTGTCCAGAATCGTGTAGTAACAAATTTTTCACCTTCAGTACTATTTAATAGTTGAGAGCTCGTATATTTGTACAAGAACGTTAGATATTGATTTTCAATTTTCAGTCACGGACTTCCTCCATGCAGGTCCCTGGTCATTTCCAAACCTTTTCCATGTTTAAGTAGAAAGTAAACAACGGAAATGTAGTAAAGAAAAATGAATACTAAATTGTAAAACTGAATTACAGTTTTATTACAGGGAAACAAACCGATAAACAATATTAATATTTGTGTAGTATCGCGTAAACATGTTTTAAGTGAAAAGCTTTATTTTGAAACAAACAGATACACCGGTTTTATTTATTTGTATAAACAACAATCCCGTTTAAGTCTACAGCTTAAATTGATATTAATAAAAAATAATACTGAATAATCTCATGTTTGCGTAAAATGGAATACTTTTTTTTATCTCCTAATGAAAAACAAAGTCGGACAGGCTTAGCTGCGGCATTTAACTTCGCCCCAAGAGGGATGACTTAATGAAATATCGCCAGCAAATAGATTACACGCCTACTCAACGTTGTGTGAGTAATCTAAAAGAGATACTACAAAAAGTCATCAACACCATCAACCCATAAACGTTCACTGCTGGACACAGCCCTCCCCCAAAGTTCTCATCGATCGGTCCTGCGCTGCCCACATCCAGCGGCTTCCTGCGACCTTCGTTTGTAGGGTTCATACGGAGGGGATATGGCTCATAACTTATAATCACTTAAAATATATTTCGTCAGTATTTTAATACGTGTTAAAAAAAACTACTACTAGTAAGAATTATATTTATACTATCGAAAATTATGATTTCATTACCAGCGATAGTATCTTGTTATGTAAAAGAGGAGGGTGTGTTACACTGATGTTATTTCCGTTAAGCACGAGCTTTCTGTAAAGGAAGAACATTTTTCTACAAGAATTATTACTAGTATGTAGTATAGTACTACTGGGCACTAAAGGCTGTCGTGTGTAGGGGTTCATATGGGGGATTTGAGCTCTTTTCCACTACACTGGCCCAATGCTGGTTAATGGGAGCCACAGCCTCGACTGTTGTTGCACCATGAGCAGGTGACGTTGGCTTAAGTCCCGTAAGCTGTGGTGCGGGATTCCTTATACCAAGTCATATAATTTATAAACCGGACGAAAAAAAATACTAACTATTTACTTATCAAACTTACAATTAGTAAGTATAACTTGTTCTCTTTATTTGTTCGAAGTAATCCTCGAAATGGTTTAACCAATTTTTATTGAACTATCACAAGTATATATTAACCTTAGCTTTTTATATAAAAATGTTTAATGATGCTGGATCTTCATTTCGGATACCGTCTAGGTTGGTATAACCGCAATGCACATTTCTGTCATTAAACAGTACTGTGCAAACATTGTTGTGTTCCGGTTTGTAAGGCGCCGTAGTTAGTGCAATTACTGGGGTAACGAGAATCAATATCTTATGTCTGAAAGCGTCGAGAGCACAACATTTTAACTAACATTACCTTGTTATGGGCGTATTACATATCATCAGGTGAACGGTTCGTTCGTCTCATACATTCCTTAAATAATAAAAAAATTACAAATGTCGATTAACTAGAAATCTATTAAAAAAATTTTTTTCCTCAAAAAATTTGTATTATTTAAAAGTTTAGTGAAGGAAACTTTCGCAAATTACGTCTTCCTACGTTCCATTAAAGTGAACCTGAAAAATTCAGGAGCTTGCGAGCGAAGCTTAAAATAGTACCCGAGACGGAACGAGGTGAAAATGTAAAAGAAAATATATAGCTACTTATATATTATATATATACATATATATTTATATGTATATTTTGTTTGTTCGACAGTCACGTGAAAACTAGTGAACACGCCATGGAAACATGACCATTCGACGCGGTGTGATATAGATAGTTATAGGCTATCTAATTATTCTTTTATAAATATTTTTATTTCGTGTTATCCATGCGGTTGCTATGGTAACGGTTGGTATGGAAAGTCATTTGCGGTTGCGGTTGCTCTCAAGGAATATTTCAGAGAAATTTTAAGTCTAATTCTGTAATACAGCTAGCAAAGCGGCTGAGAAACAATTAGTTTAGAATATAGTAGTACTGAAACTCATGCTGGTGGTAGATCTCTGTTGTCGGAGACCGTCTAGGATGTTACCACCGCAGCTCCAATAGAACCTACAAATAGTAGTGTGGAAATATTACTGTGCTCCAGTTAGTAGCTAGTGAAATAATTGAAGTAAGGAGACATAACATCTTATGACTTAAGGAGACCAGCACAATGTGACGCTGTATATACTATCTTAAATAGGGTCATGTTTATACGGACCGGCGTATCATTTACCATAAATATTAAGACTTTCTTTTATTCAATTAAGCGATGAGATGAACGGGATGTTCACCTGATGGTAAGTGATACGCCTGCCCATAACGCGTGACGTTAATGAGGATAATATATGTAGCTTCATATTGCGCCCGCTGTCTGAGACATTGGGTATTGAGTCTCTTAAGTCTGAGTTTTGCTAGCACCGTCCTTCAAACCAGAGATCTATCACCAGTAATAAATTGGCTACCTTATCTCTGTCGGCAGTTGTAAGTTAACAAATATTACTGTTCCCTTTCGGAGGGAAATGTAGCCAGTGAAATTACTAGGGCAAGTAAACATAACTTTGTATGACTTAATAATTTATATATATATATATATATATATATATATATATATATATATCTATATATATATTTATCTATATCTATATATATATGTGTGTGTGTTATCATTAGCCGATAGAAGTCTACAGTTGGACACAGGCCTTCCCAGTGATTCCGATATCGGAAGTGTAGGGATTCATACGGAGGGATTTGGGCCATTTCCCTCCACGCTGGCCTAATGCGGGTAGGTGGGAGCCAGAGCCTCGTTTGTTGATTATCAGGGTGCACCACGAGCAGGTGAGGTTGGCTTGGGTCCTGTGGGATATTGTGCGGGAACCCTCACGCCCCTTGTATATATATATAAAGATAAGTAAATGAAGTGTTTCCTTTAACAAACATAACTTGAACACTTACATATAAATAATCAGAAGGGATTTTTTTTTACATGAAAACGGTTAAATTCTATTTGTAAACCAAGCGAACTATTTTAATATAAAATATCTATTTTTCAACCATGAAAGAACTGTCAGAGTTCACACTGTAATAGATCTTTTTGAAATCGCCTGCCACAAAATATGAGCTGCAGCGTCACACTCTTCTAAGTTACAGGAAGCGCGAGTCAAATGAAGTTTAATCTTGATTCCACTTGCGAATGAATGAACCTTTGAACGAACTTTAAACGACTTCACACAGCTCTTAAAAGAGGCACAGATTTTTTTTATCTATCTACAGCTTCAGTTTAATATGAATTTATTTGACAACAAAACTTCACCGCGAAATTGGACTTTTTTTTATCTTAAATCACCTGAACCTAACATCGTGGGGTTTTAACGAAAATGGAGCGGTGGTGAAGCTCGCCCAGAATACTTTTATAAGTTGACAACCGGAAGACAGCGATGCTGTTATGACAGCAGATTTATAATATAAGGATAGCAGCCAGGTAAATTTGAAAAAAATCTTACCATAACCAAAATCTATGAACACCAGGACTATGGTTGGAGACCTCTGTCATAGGGGGTGTTGTTAACTATTCTAATACGGAGACAGTTAAACCGCGGCAAAGTTAAACTTGACCGAGATTATTTTAAACTTAAATAAAAAAAGGATACACAGTTTATAACGTAAATGGTACAAAATGACGAATTTAAAGATGATAACTTTAAATATAACATATATATATATAATAATATTTATATATATATATATTATATAAAATAATATAAATAATTAAATAAATAAATATTTGTCATAGTTTGTCTTTATGTATGTATGTAGTAAAAACAACTTACCTATTTTAGCATGAGTGCAGGAGAAAGAGAAGACACAAGCTAGTGTCAGCACCAGGTAGGGAATCTTCATTTTACTCCACTTGCTTAAGTCACTTGCATTTTTACAGTCATTCCACCACCCAATGGTACCTGAAAATTATAAATACAAGTTTTATATATTTCTTAAATAATAAATATGATAGTAGGGGTTGGTGGTGAATGCCTATAAGATACTTGTCTTTAGTACAGATGTAATGACGTTTTTAAATACTTTCCCTCCTGTATACATCAAAAACTGTAACTGGTTAGAAAATATATAAATATATGAGTTTCAGGTTTTTGAAAATAACTTGAAATTTGTGTTACAAAGAAATACAAAATTTTTATGTAGAACTGAACATAAAGAAATCAAGTGTAACATTTTAGTTATTCACTTAGTTTGAATTCATCATCATCATCAACCGATAGACAGGACATAGGCCTCCTCCAAACATATTCCCGCATAGATGGGGTAGGGATTAATAATATGAGAGGATTTGGGCCAATTCCTACCACGCTCGCGCAATGCCGGTTGGTGGGAGCCAGAGTCTCGTTTGCTGATTAGCAGGGTACACCACGAGCAGGTGAGATTGGTTTGTGTCCCGTGAGTGGTTGTGAGGGAACCCTTACACCCCTCCTGTCTGAATTCGGTGAATACAAATTTGATAAATTTAGAATAATTATGTTTTTAAGATAACTGATCTTTAAAACACCAAATATATATGTAATCGTGTACAGAAATGTCTCTTAATAAATCTTATCAATTATCTTTGTTGGAAGATGTGTTATCTCTGGATGAGTAAATTAGGTACCGATGTCTCCATTGGGAGCAGTGTAAAATATTCACAATGCCTACACAATAACTAGAGCCGGCACCGAGGGACCTTAGCTAACAATTCTCGAAGGTCGGCGCCTAGTTTGTGTGATATTATCACCCGGACTGCTGTGTTCGTCCCTCCAAAGGGTGCAGCCTCTCATTATGAAAGGGTATCGGAGCGTGTTCTGTCGCAACGACCCGACGAGGGGAGGGGACACTTTACACCCTATTAAATAATATCATTCTGGGTTACTATTATCGTAATATTTTTCACATTCGATTATCGCATATTCTTCAATTATATTACTTATTTTTGAAGCCTGCAAATAAAACTTAAATTTACAACCCTTACTCTTATTACAAAGTATTTGTTATTTTATACACAATTTCTCCAAGAAAGGTAAGATATTAAATAATTAGTAATTACATAGAAAATATCATACGAGATAATTGTATATATTATGTATGTATCCTTTGATATAAGAATCTAAGGAGACACAGCTTACATTACTTAAGTATAAATAAAATCATTTTTAGGAGCCTCTCCGACTAGCGGAGTTTTCCGGTCAGTTCATCATTGAGAGAGGCTCAAACGTAGGCGTCTGTTGGCTGATAATGATGAAAGAGGCTCTGGCTACCATCAACCCGCATTGGACCAGCGTGGTGGGAAAAGGCCCAGGTCCCCTCATTAGAACCTCTACAAGCGACGGTTTCTGATGGCCGACGATGCGGGCAGCGCAAGATCGATTGCTGTGAGGATCTTTGGGTGAGGCCTATGTAGACGTCTATCGGCTGATGATAATGATGAACTAATCGATTTATATATAACAGATTTCCACCTACGTAGAGACTCATCTCCATATCTCTTTAGCGATAAGGCTAGGACATTTGAGACACACAAGAATAAACACAGAAAACAATAAGCAATAGATTAAATATATTAAGTATAACTTAAGCATTTAATTAACTTATGAAATTTAGGACATGTTTTATAGTTCACGGAAGTATATATAAATTGTTCACTCGTTTAGAAATCTTCCTACAAGGAAAATGAGTAACTTTTTTAGGAAGGGTTATTTTAGTATGTATTTCTTTATTTAGTATTTTATGTACTAACATGCAAGTGCGGAAGTAGTATGTTTGAGAAATGCTCATAAGTTTAGCATTTTTATATATCTTTAATCGTAGTGAAAAAGGACCTTTATTAAATTGTTTTGACCTACATTAAGACTATTTAACTTACTTTTTGTTGCGGTGTACCAAATTTCAATAAGACATTGTATGTGGGGTTTTGCTAAACAATTGTATGTTGTATATTTCACTGGACTAAGAAAACATCGAGTCATACGTCGCAGTGATCCTGTTAAGGATATAATTTTGGTTTTAAGTTTTTTCAATTTGCGGTTTCCACGTTACTTGATGATCTAGTATAAGTCTTAAGTATTATTCTTGACTTTTCTCATTTATTATTTCGTTATTTATTTTTACCTGTAAACTATCATTTATATTTTATCTTATATTAATCGATAATGCAACACAAAGGCTGACGTTTTTTTTATATAGAATAGCCTAGTTCCTGATTACAATCCCACCTGATGGTAAGCGGAAATGTGATCTAAAAGCGCTCTGGACTGAGTTGCATCAAAAAAAAAATATGCTGTGAATTTGCGATTGCAGAGGTCTTGTATCTTCTAAGCTGCTTTCAAACATCCGAAAGATCAACTCAATTGTATACTTTTTTTTCACGTTCACCTCATGGTAAAAGGTGCTTTAAGCTTTACGGTTCCAGAGATGCGGTGATGAATCTCTACGTAGATGGAGATCTCCTATGTGTATAGAGTATTGGATATCAAAATAAAATGGTTAGAGGTCTATGTAAGTTCCGAAATGAATTTAGCTGATACTATCCAATGTATGTGGCAATAAATTAGTTTCCGTATTCAGTAACGGCTCGCCGCGGCTGTTAAGTTAGCTACACATTATAAAATGCAATTTCCGTCCCCTCTGTACTATCGTTATGACCTCGCTCCACGAGATATAACTTGGCCATAAAGATATCAACTTAAATAAACGAGGAGATATCTAGCGCGTCCTTTGAAGGCGGCTGAAATTGTTAAGTGTCACTACAAAGATATTTTCAGTTCCTACTTAAAAGTTAGTTAAAATTAAGTGTTTAATTAAGGGAATAAATACGAGCGTGAATATTACTTCAAATAGAGGGTGATTTACTTTTTTTTATTCGACGAAGCGACGATGCCAGAGGAACATTCACTAGATGGTAAGTTACACGCCCGCTCATAACTATGTATCGATAATTAGAATGGTATACACAGCATCACATTGCGTTTGTCGCTTTGAGAAATAAGGTGTTAAGTCTTATTACCGCAGTAATCTCATAAGGTACAACACAGTAGTGTTCCGGTTCGAAAGGCTGTGAAACATTACTGTGTTTGCACACTATTTGACGGAAGGAGTAGGAGCTACCTAGACAATATCCGGTACAGACCTATCACCAGTATTTACTATCATTCACACGGAAGTGTTTGTATATTGTAATAACTTTTTGGATTTACTTTATTATGCAAATTAGTAGTATAATGTGAATATATAAAAAAAAATCCGGAAATTGCTAATAAAAACCGAAACAAGCGGAAAAATTAAAGATACAGTAACGATACGTTCGCGTGCTAAGTTATTGATATATAAGCAAAGCTTTTCATGATATTAATAATGTATTAAGTGTTGAATATATTTGTGTTGCTACCCTCGTGTTCATTATATCATACGAAACACGGTACTATGAAATATTATGTATACAAATAGACTACACGCCTAATAAGGTAATATTAAAACAGTTAAACAATATATAGGAAACAAACGCGATGATACATTGCGGAATTCTTAAATTTTGATCCTTTTATCCCTTAGGGATATATCAACCCTATTAGCTAAAAAAATATTTCTGTGACAAAAAAAGTTAAGATGCTAATAGTGTTGTTGTTCTTCTTCTTAAAGTGCTTCTCCAATTAGTGAAGGTTCAGCATCAGCGTGGTACAATTATGTCCGTCACTAGTTCGGCGGAACAATTCGGACGCTCCAAATACGCTAGTCCATTTCCTGATATTCCTCAGCCATGACTTTTACCTTTTCAGCACCTTGCGTTTTATAGAAACTTTACTCATTATAATCAGCTGCAGAAGATCATACCGCGGATGAGGAAGGAGATTTTACGTTTCCTAACATGTCAAATATACCTCAAGCTGCACCAGGCTTTAGTTCACACAACACCATGTGTAATGCGACCAAGTCTGGTGTATTCATACTATTTAGGCATCAACACCATGCTCTGATATTTTGGACACTCCATCAGCAGGTGTTGAACATTCTCTGCTTCTTTAATTTAAGTATACTAGCAGATTCATCTGATGGTATGCATGTTTCCAGATCACCGCATTGAGCTCGCCACCTTGGAGCTTAAGATATTAAGCATCATTGCTTCAGTAATTTGACTAGTGACTGCAAACAGACAATTAGAACATATATGCAACAAAAGCGATGAATACCTTCAGAAAGTAGTCAGCCTTGGCAGGTCTAGAACTTCTATAAAGAAACTACGATACAAATAGGTTTATCTGATGGTATGGATGTTTCTAGATCATCGCATTGAGTTGTCTGATGACCTCAATATTTATCTAGCTAGAACGCTTTTCTAACCAGAACTTAATTATATTGACATACGGATGTTTAGGGATGTACCTATACAGTGTCGGGTAATAGAGACCTATTCATCATCATCATTAGGTGACCTCTTCAAACTGAAGTTTGGCGATCAAATTGAAAAAACAATTCGATCCTCAGCTGTTCTAACTGATGGTACTTAAAACCCGGTCACACTGGGTGCATGTTTTACAGGAATTTTTCAGGACGTTTGTCATCAGCCTACGTTTGCAGTTAACTCTATCAAGGGCTTGAGCATTGGAGATCTATTGCGGAATACTTTGATAAATTAAATACTTGAGAGCAATGAATTAGAGTCACCTAAAGAAACCTATAAATCTTGAAAACTAGGAATGCTAGCTTAATAAAATAAACCGTGTTTAATAGACAATATAATACCCCTTAAATGAAAGTAATATAATTTATAAGTCACTATATTTTATTTATTAAAAATTACATAAAGTAAAAAAACTGCTGATCTCGCCTTAAAAGAAAAATAGGAAACATGACATTTTTGTACAACAATATGATTTTCTTGAATTTCAATACTTTATATTGCCGTCTCGTACTTCCGCTTCTGTTACTGGGTTTCCGCGGTTTGGCACGGTTGGCTGAACACCAAGTTTCTTATACGATTTTGGTAAATATTCTCCCATTCCTCTGTGAAAGCAAATTCGAGCTCACGAACTGTGATTGGGGGACGAAGAGGTTTTTTAAGTGACCCGGATTCATTGCTCTCGAGTGTATTAAATAACGACAATTAATAACAACAACTTAC